>CM072821.1:35274701-35874701 GCA_036937905.1 Salvia rosmarinus
GGGTATTTATAGACTTAGGTTAATTATTTTATTATTATTATATGAAAATATCTAAGCCCACTTGTTGCAACCTTATCCCTAACCTTATCAAGAATCTTATCATATCTTATCTTTTAATACTTTATATTATCACCTTATCACTTAATAAATGCATTGGATAATGCTTATCACATAGTATAATACATGTGTAATTTTCGATCCTATCTTTAGCTTAGATTTAGATTTTATTTTTCTTGTATTATATACTTTATTATGATATAATACAAGATTAATTTAGCGATTATTAATTTTAACTCATACATGTATTTATACTATAAGGTTTAAAACTAGAATTTTCCAATTCTATCTTATGCCATTTTCGAACACCACTAGATTTTAAACCTAGATTACTTGTTCAAATTGATCACCACCTTATCTCTTTACACAAGTGGATCCTTATCATATCTAAATGAGATCTTATCTTATCTCCACATTTAATAAGGCTAGATTTGGTGCATTGAACCATAGAATTTTCGTCCAACACCATATAGGTGTCACCCAACTTGTGCAACTTGTAATACACCTCATTTTATCCTTAATGATATCATAATAATATAATAATTATCATATATCATTAATTGAATAAGAATAAAAATAAATTTGTACTTAAGAAACCCTAATTTTCGAAAATCACTAAGTTGTTCCCAAACATTTTATTTGCTTGTATAAAATAGCTACTACATAGTTATGTGACATATTATATGTCTTAGATAATAATTTAATCATAGAAAAATAATTTAGATTTACAAAACCCTAATTTTGGGAAATTAGGGTTTTCGAAACCCTAATTATTGGGGCTTTAAATTCTATAATTCTCTAGCATTATTTTGATGATAAATAATGCTCTTATATCTTAAAATAATCATAGGAATTTGAATTTTATAATTCTATGATCGTTTGACTGAGTTATCAACTCATCTCTAAAAATCGACGTTTGAAACGTCTCAAAATGCTCATAGGCTTAATTATCTCTATAACGCTCAAAATAAAGTTTGTTACAACTTTATTTATTCCTATAATAATAGGAATTTCAAATTGCTTAATAGCTTAATAATCTTGTAAGACGTAATTGTCGAATTTATTCGACGTTAGAAAATTACGCTCAAAGGAATATTGAAATTATATTCCTTAATTCACTAAGCATTAGTGAATCTCAAAGAAATTATCCAATTATGCCGGGTCAAAGTCAAAAGTTGATTAATTAAGATTTTAATTATTTTATTAATAATACTAATTACGAATTTATTATCGTAATTCAAGATAAAATTACGGATATTACAACTCATGCGGTGCGTTGCATCCCAATCTGGCGCCGCATGCACGCTGCTCCCCAAATACCGCCTCGCCGTAACCAGCCCCATTCCAAGCGCTGTCGGAAATTTTCCTCGCGCGATCACGTGTCACCGGCGTTCACCTCTAATACAGAATGCATTTTGAACCTGTGCTCACTTTCAACCGGCGCTCAATCTCATTTAATATTTATATACGCTAGGTCATTTAGAAACGCCTCGCTCTCGGTTTTCTTTTCACCGGTGCGGCGTGCGCCACTATTCTTCAACCATTTTGGGAGCTACAAATGATCGACACGCATGATAAATATTAGTTTTAATTTCGCCGTTTCATCGAATAATTTAGTTTATCGCTTTATGCTTTTGATTTATCGCTTTATCGAATCAATTTCTTAATGTTATTGTTTAGTGATTTTATCGATTCAATTCCATCGCGACGATGGATCGATTTTCATGTTCCTTCAATTTACATTACTTAATGATTTCGCCGATTAATTCATGTTCTTGTTGGATGATTGATGATTATGGTTTATTTGCAATTAGATTCAGATTAGGCTTGACAAACTCTAAGAATATGATTGCTATTGCTTTGTTTATTGCTTTGATTTATCATGCTTTCATAGTTCAACTAGGATCGACAACCCCGGTTTAGATTTAACGCTTTATCGGTTTAGCTCGAGATTGACAAACCCTAGCTTAGATTACCGTTTATTTTCGTATTTCAATTCACCCGACGCTTCAAAACCCTTGTTGGTATTAGAATGTTTAGGATTTAATCGCTTTATGTATGACACGAACAATAAGCCCGTTAAGTTTTCCTTGAGAGACGACTGGGTTAACTTATCACGCCACGATTACCTCGCATGCGATTGCGAGTAAATTTGAGTGTGTTTTAGCTCGATCAATTTTGGCGCCGTTGTCGGGAAAACTTTAGGCGTATTGTTTGTGTTGTTTTGTTTTCTCGTGTTTCTTTTCGCTGCTTGGTTATTTTCTCCCCGCGCGTGTGATCTTGTTTTTGTTGTTGGTGTACATTAATGCGGGGTATCGCTAGACGAATGTGGTCAAACAGATGGGGTGGGGAAAGTTCGTCAGATTGGGCAAATTCTTCTTACGAAGAAGGAGCCAGTTCGACTATTACGAGGATAACCACAAACCATGAGTATCAAGCCCACGATCCCTACCCCGAGCAACAAGCTTATGATCCTCACGGGACCAACCACCTCCACCGCAAAGACGAGGATCAAGCCTACAATCCATACCGGGATCAACCACCTCCGCCTATGAGGATCAATCCTATAATCCATACTTGGGATCAACCACCTCCGCGCAGATCCCGTGATCGACAACAACCACCTCCACCTCAAGATTCATACCCGCAGCAGCCACCTCACCCTCAAATGCCAGCTTGGGATGATAAGTTCGTCAAAAGTTTGGATGCTTATGACGCCTCACTTCAACGTTTGGAGACGCAAGTGGGACATGTTTATAGCCTGCTTGATGAGCTGGTGCAGCAATGGAGGGAACTTCCAAACCAATCCAATCAGGTCCAGGCGGTCACTATTCTAGAAAGTGACCCAATTATTGAGAATTGGGTGGAAGAGACATCAGATGAGCCGACTTTCCCACACCAACCCGATCAAGCTCCGACGGTCATTACTCTTGAAAGTGACCCAATTGTTGAGAATGGGGTTGGAGAGACACCTGACGAGTCGCTGCAGCCAGAGAAGGTGGAAATTGAGGAAGAATGGGCACGTGAGGATGAGAAGCAGGATCAAAGCCACGAGGAAGTTGTTACCAGGATGGCTGATGAGGAAGAGTGGGTACATGAAATTGATGACACGCCAAACCCACTGAGGTGAAAGAACTACCCAAACACGTGGAGGAAGATGAAGAGAGGATGAAGAAAGAGTGGCACTTGAGTTACTAGAATACCAAACCCACTCGGAAGTGAAAGGATTGCCGCAACAATTGAAGTACGTGTTCCCAGAGGAGGACAAAGTGAGAACAAAAGTTGAGGTAACATCCATAATTTGTCAACATCCTAATTCACCAAAATATTGTGCTTTGGGAATTGAATTAATCTATTTTTCTTTGGAGAATAGGATGTTTGATTTGAGCTTAAATGATGTATTACTTGTTTTCTTTACTATCCTCTGTTCTTATATGGTTACTACTGATGCTCTGGCTGAGATGGTATTCCTGTAGTAGGTAAAGGACTATGGATAGTCCGTTGTTGACCGGAATACGTCGGGCTCACGACGTTAAACTGAGTACTACGTGGGAGTTTACCCACGGATTTTTATTTTCTTTTTCTTTCTTTCTTTTTGTTTTTGTCGTTGTTCTTCGATCTATCTGCTGTCTCGTGTTAGTTTTGCTCAATTTGGGACGTTGTAAGCGTGATGGTAAAGCCATGATTCTCCAACCTGCCGCCATCTTTCTTCGTGAAGTTCTCATCCTCTTATATTTTGTGTTGATTGTTTCGAGCATCGAGGACGTTTCGAATTAAGTGTGGAGGATGAGTTTGTGTGTGATGATTGTTGGTGTGTTGTTATATCCATTTGCAAGTATTGTGGCCTTTTATGGTGATAGAATTTTGTGATGATGATTTTGGAATCAAGTTTATTCTGCTCGTAAGGTGGGATTTTGATTGTTGCGGCTGAACTCTGTGGTATTGGTCAAACTGATTTTGAATTTCCAAGACTTTTGGTGATTTATGATTTGAGTGTAATGTGAATTGACGAGATTGTGATTGATAGAAAATGAATAGGGGAAAATGATGTGATTTGTCCGACTAATGTTAGGGGTAGTGTTAACATTGTGGCCATCTATATACCTGTTTCTTAAAAAAAAAAAAAAAAAAAAGATGTGAAAAAGAAGAGAAAAGAAGGAGAATGAAACTCCGGTTTTTTTTGTTGAGATTGTATAAATGGAGGATGAGATTCTGCCTCTCTTTCTCGTAAATTGAAAAATGGGCATGGGAAACCACGATAGGTGACTCGAGTTTATCGAGAATTCATATCACACCCCGACTTACTTAACCAGGTAATTAGTTAAGTAATTAGGCTGTGACGTGGGGTAAGAAGAACTTCTGACAATTTTGACAAATAATTCTTATTAACAACAATCTGTAGCATCAACTTTCATCATGAAAGAATCAAATGTTTGGTCAAAAGAGGTAGAATGGAGTCTGACAAAGGATGATTCTAGGTCCTCAAACCACAAGAGTAATCGAACAAAGAAAAAAAAAAACAACGGCTGAGGATGAATAATCATAATAAGATAATCAAGATCAATTACGACATTGATCTGATATGACAGGTTAGATAAATTTTACAATGAATGTAAGAACTCAAACATGCTTTCACCAAAATAAGATCTTTGGTTAACTAAGGTCGAAAGCATGACTCATCGATAACTTCGAAACATTTTATATAATATTGGATCCAACAAAACAATTCTGGATACTCAAAAGGAATCCTCGATCATAGAAGCAAATCGACATCATAAAAGAGATGTCAAGATCCCAACAATTAAATGAAACTGTCATCAGGGTAAATATCAAAACACAAACAAGCAAAGGCCAAAGTTCGGCAACAAGAAGTGTGGCTGAGAATCATGTATGATGACATAAGACTCTGGGCAAACAAAACATGACATCAACAAATTACGAATACCATCATGAGACATAATATCTAAAGAAGCTCCTCTGCACAACATTCGATTCCAACATCCTCTCGAGCTCATCCTGCACATTTAGAAATATATGCAAGGCGTGAGTACTAGATGCACTCAGTGGGTATATGCTGAAAACATTTAAACATTGCTCTTAGAGCTATAAGATTGACTTGCCATAACATTTGCAACACACATGAGTTTTCAGTTAAATAACCTGTGCATGCTTACAAATAAACTTACTTGCTTTCATGCTCATACATTCAAGATGCAACATTAAACATGCGTCTTCGGACATTATCTCATTCATTAACCATATCTACGTATTCTTGTGTTGAGAAGTAGGCTCTTCTCAAACACCGTGATCGGCCATTTAGCTCACGATCACTCTGTGTACACAAACCTCATCGGCACTCGTCCAAAGATAGGCCGATATCGCCCATCTCGTAGATAGGCAACATGCATCATGCATTGCTCAAAACTTGGCAAGTCGATCAACTTTTCATAAAATGCATATCATATCATTTTGTATGCAAAAACATATCATTTCACATTTTAGAAAGGATTTTACCCACCGACAACAATCACTCGTGGACTACACGCTCGTTCTTCACTTTTCTTCTCTAAACTTGGCCCTTCATCAACATAGAGTAGCATATAAGCATATCGTGAACCAAACAAGAAGAAAACTCTTTATCTTATCTAAGTCGTCAACACGACTATAACTTGATATTCAAGACTCTATAGTCTATGAACACTTGGGTCATTGCATCCTCTAACATCTAAACATATAACAAGACTTAACTAAGCCTCATATGGCTAAATAAGCATATAGGGCTCAACAACAAACTTAAACCATCTAATCTTAATCAAACCAACAACTCTTTACAAACATATATAACCAACGTGAAAAATCACGTGAGACGTCATCTAACATAAAAGAACCTCTATACATGTTCAACTATCATCAAAGATCATTAAGCAATCATCAAAATTCAAAGATCAAAGCTTTAGCATTAAAAACCCATTTTGACGTCAAACTAAAATTTTTCATCTTTAAAATACGTCGGCCGAAAAATCCGAATAAATCATTTTAAGCTTTATTCATATCATAGAATCCAAATATGAAGTCAAAATAATCAAATAAGACACCCCTAAATCCTAAGTAGGATTTAGAAGGATCAGAACTCAAACAGTATAATTAAGGGAATTCTCCTTAACAAAAGTCGAATTCATATGACAAGCATGTTCTTGGACTTTAGTACATAACTTAAGTTCTTGCAATGAAAACATGTGATATGTACATATGACGATGTACTATCAAGGTATAAACTTTTCAATGACAATATTCCTATTGCTCAACACCGCTTCATCTATCATCCGCTCAACCCGCACATTTAAAAACAAACATGTGGTCGAGTACAAGAAAGCACTCGGTGGACTCATGCCAAAACATTTGATAATATTCAATTACGCCGCCAATGTCGAGTAAGTCACAAGTGTTTTAGTTAAAAGGCCTCAGGCTTACTAAAATCATTTCGATTCATAAAAGTAGCTTGCCAAGCATTTTCTTGGTGTGTATGGTCCGTATCTCATAGTCACAATACATAATAATAATAAATAATAAACGCCGAGAGGAGGCCTCCCATCTACGACGCCGTGACCGACCGTAATCCCCGACAAAGACATAGTCGCTCTCTGCAAGCATATGTTAACACAACAGATAGTTCCAACCTTCACGCCAATCCTAGCGTGCATTTATCATCCGCACAGACCCGACATTAAAAAGTTCATGCGACCCAAATGACATAACTTGTCATAATAAAGTTCCAACTATCTCCACAAATTTCTACCCGGCAAACAGATAGATCCATACACAAAACGAAATATTTTGGCGGTGTAATGCAAGAAACATTTGATAATGGTTGTAGAATAAGTATCGTAAATAAACTCATTTGGAATAATAGTAAAGTCACATTTTAGTGGGGTAAGAAAAGGCCCACATATTGAAGATAAAAGCCCACCGAACTATAGATTGTCTAACCGATTTCTTGGATTGCGAGTCCCAGCTTAGCTTTATCTATTCTCGGCTTTGAGGTTTTGGAGTTGAAACATCCATCGGGTCTTAGAACCCATATTTCTACTTGAGTGTATATCATGGCATGATATACAATCAATTGATCATGTAGTAGCGCTTAGTCAAATATTTCACGTTAAGACGTGCTCGTAAAAATATCATATTGTTGTTTTATCCTAAATTTGCATCTTATTAATGCTTTAATGTACCTTGCGACATATCATATGAATGCATCAATTAATAGCATGTTAGTCACATAAGGCATGTTTCACATAGGGGAGTTTCAACACTTAGTTAAATTTCAAGTGTTTAATTTTCAGCAAAACAGCTTAAAACAACCCAAGTGTCATACTTTGACGATCTATAACTCTCGATTAAAAATAAGTATGACCGCACAAAGACACATTCTGGAAACCTCTAAACATGTACTGTAAGTTCTAAGAAGGAAGTCGACCCAAAAGAGTCGTGGTTCTGGAGATATAGGGTCTCAAAGTGGGTAACTCGAACTGACTTCTATACTTAATATTTTTCAGAATTTCCAGATTTAGAGTGTCATACTTTGACGATTCATAACTCTTGATTAAAAATACGTATGACCGCACAAAGACACATTATGGAAACCTCTAAATATGTACTATAAGTTCTAAGAAGGAAGTCGACCTAAAAGAGTCGTGGTTCTGGAGATATAGGCTCTCAAAGTGGGCAACTCGAACTGACTTCTTCTATACTTAGAAAATTTTCAGGATTTCCAGATTTAGCTTAACGACGAGGATTTTATGAGGCTCGTAACTTTGACTCACAATACCAAAATGACTGAAAGATACCATTTTAGAAACCTTGTAATAAGAACTACATGTTTCATGAAGACCGTACTGGAAGATACTTGATGCATCGAGAAATACGTAAGTTCAAAAAGTTGACTAGTTGGAAAGGACAACATTCAAGTACGTGACTTTGGGTCAGTGAACAGTATACTTATAAGGCTTGGTTTGGGATCAAACTTTCCAGATCACAACTAGACATGGTAAGGAACATTTCTTATGAAGAAACCAAAGTCAAAATCGGATTACAAACCGCTCGAATATCTCACGCAAAAGTCGTACACGGACAGTCATTTAGCATAGAATTTTACTAAGGCAGTTTGTCCAAAAGCTTACTGTAATGCGTCAACTTTAAAAATTTACCGTGAGTTCATTATAAGGAATCTAGGAATGCAACCAATCATATTGAAAAGCCACTTAAGTCTAGTTTAATCCAGAAAAGGCTTGCTCAATGATTCAAAATAGATTGTGAGATAAAATATTTTACTACAAGCTATCACTACAGTGACATTTTGTGCAGTTCGTTTGAAAATCTGGAATAAATAGTAAAAGTTTTAGAAAATTCTGAAAATTTACATAGATCTTCTAGACATTCTAATTTATGTTTATGCCAATTTTAGAGTTTTACCATTAGCCAAACTCGAAACGAAAGCCACGGACCTTGGGTGATGAACACCAAATTTTATAGATTTGTGCAGTGTTTTTGAAAATAGAATTAAAATAGAAAATCAAGTTGTATTGACTTGAAATTTTACAGAGACGTAATAGACATGTTTAATTTCAACATAGTAAAATTTCACATTCATCGGACCACTGTAACTTAGTCAAATAATTTTATGAAGTTACTGTTTTCGTAACATACTTCCAGTTTTCAGTTTTAAGCTTATTCTTTTGTATGCATTTCATATAACCACGAAAATGGTGAATCTATCACCCCAAATCACCACCAAGATCATCAATCTAACCATGCAAGTATGATTTAATCATGTCTAAGAGTCATAGGAGATAGTTATACCTTAGTCACGAATTTGAAGATGAATGAGAGAGATGGAGCTTGAGCTCTCTTCCATGGTGGAAATGGTGTAGGAGAAGAAGAAGAGAGGAAAGGAGAGGAGAGGTCTGAAAATTTTGGGGAGAGAGGAGAAATGTATTATGAGTGAAATGAAGTGTATGGGAAGAGTTTCTCCCATATCTCTCTCTCTCTTAGGCACACACACACACACAATAGGAATCATGGTTGAGTGTGTAGAGTGTGGTGATGATTAGTGTAGGCTGAAAGGCTTTCCATGCATTGGGTGTTAAAGGAGGTGATAAGATGCCTTGTCCATTCATGATGGCCTAAGGTTTAGGGGTCCAAATAGGTAGGATTTATTTTCTTTTGTACATTAATGAAATATATATATCATACATGATCATAGGTACAAAATACAAGTCATAAAAATAATTAAATCACCTCTTAGGCATATATTCAAATTTTTAGAATAATAGAGAAAATAGGATAAAATTATAATTCACACCTATTATTGATACTCATGTCAATCTCGATCAAAACATACTCATATATATCATAATATATGATTTAGATACCATAGGATAATTAAATGGTATCATTTCATGTGTTAAAACCATAGTTTATATAATTTGGGTTTTCAAATCCATTCAAAATTTCGAATTTAACGCCAAAATTTGAATTTAATATTTATTAATACTGTAATTATGTAAATAATAATAGGAAATTAAATATAATAATTTCCGAGCATTAAACTCATTTTTCAAAACGCTCTCAGACGCTGACGCTCAAAACGCCTCAAACGCTCAAAATCGACTCATCTCAAAATGGTCGTAGTAAGTTCGCACTTACTTAATAAATATATTCCATTTAATATAGGAATTAAGATGGAAATTAATTCCAAGCTTTATCGTCAGAAATTCCATAAAATATCGACGTTCGATACACGCTCGACGTTAAAATAATCTTGTCGATATGCTTTACAAACTTCTATTTCTAAATTCACAATTCTCGGTGAATATAAAATAGAATTGCTCTTCAGAATAATCGAAACCATTATTCGCTATCTCATCGATTGAATCGTCACGGTAATTCTAATTTTCGGGTTTCAAAAACCGTAATTAGGCATCTAATTCTACGGGATATTACATCAAATCAAAAATCCCACCTTATGTGAGGCATAAGTTTCGGCCATTTAGGGTTTTTTGCATAGGTTCGATTTCAATCGTTTTTCTTGCTCAAAACATGTTTATATCTATCCCAACAACACATATATGAAGGCATATCAAGCATATCAACAACATAAGTTCAACGTCTAGGCCTTAATATTTTCAAAAATTCAAAGAATTCCAAGGAATGAACTCATACTTGAAAATTCAACATTAAACAACTCATAGGCGATAGATCTACCATAATATCAAGAGATAATTGAACAAAACATGCCCCTTCAAGAGGACCGAAAATTTGGACTTTAAGAAGTTCATGATTTTTTAATTTTTAAACCATAAATATGTTCTAGAGGTGAAGATCTACCTTTATGCGAAGACGGATCACGAATCTAACGGTTAGATCTTCGTAGAATTGAGCTTGAATGATTTGAAAATGGAGGTGTGTGTAAGTGTGTGTGTTTCAAATTTGAGGAGAAATGGGATGAAAAAAGTGTTTTGAAGCTTTGTATATATATATATATATATATATATATATATATATATATATATATATATATCATTTTACTATTGAAATCTTCTTTAAGAATCTTTAACTTTTCTAGAAAATTCTAAGCTTATTCCATAAGCTTTTTAATAGCTTATCTTAGAAGCTTGCCCTTAGCTTATCTCATAAGCTTGTCTTAGCTTATCTTATAAGCTTTGATTGTCATCTGGGCTTATTACACAACATATTAGTGCTAGGCTCAATTTAGTAGGGACGTCATGTCCTCATTCGAAAATATATATATACTTTCGAAATTGACAACTCAAAATAAATCAATAGAAATATAGAAATTGCTAGAAAATTGGAATTTTCATAAATCTCTCTTTCTAAAACAAACATCATGTTTTGACTATTCAAAAGTATTTTTGGTCTCAAAAACCATTTTGGGCAATTTGCTCTTGATCCTTTTTATTCAGCAAACACATATATCAAAAAGAGCGAAGACTCTAAAATTCTATGACTCTTGGATCAAGACCTCTATGAACACATATCTTATCATATCAAGACTCTTGAAATCTAGATCTTCGAATCTTTTCTAAGATTCTATCTCGAATCTATCTCAGATTCTATCTGCTCGACTCAAAGCTTAACGTAAAAGCTTTTAACTCAAACAACTCTTTCTTAAGGATGCAATGCCCTTCTCATAAGCTCTTAATCAAGAGTTAATCTCTGCTACAGGAAATGCGGGGTATTACATTCTCACCCCCTTACAAAAATTCCGTCCTCGAAATTTAGTACCTTTGCAAAAAGCTCAAGGTACTTATTCCTCATCTAATCTTCTAGTTCTCATGTCGTTTCTTCCAAACCATGATGCTTCCATTGGATTCTAACTAAAGGAATTGATTTATTCCTTAGTTTTTGTTCTTTTCGATCTAAGATGCGCTATGGCTTCTCTTTGTAGCTTAGATCTTGTTCAGGGACAATATTCTCTTGATGTATGATGTGTTTTAGATCAAACACATATCTTCTTAATCTGCGACACGTGGAACACATTGTGGATATTGCCGAAACTTGGAGGCAATGCTAATCAGAGGTGATCCACCAAATCTTCTCTAGAATCTCGCTCGTCCAATGAATCTTAGTTCGAGCTTTCCTTTGATTCCAAAGCGATGTATTCCTTTGGAAGATGATACTTTCAAGAATACTTTGTCTCCAATCTTCAAGCTTAGCTCCGACGCCTTTTATCTGCGTAGACTTTTGACGATCTTGAGCTTCTTGGAATCTTTTCTTTATTTGTCGACGACACGACCATTTCTTCACCGCTCGTCCAAGTATTTTTCTTTCTCCAATCTTCGTCCTAATAAAGCGGCGATCTACACTCTCCGCCATAAAGGGCTTCATAGAACGCCATATCAATCGTTGCTTGGTAACTGTTGTAGTATGTGAATTCAATCAATGGTAGAAATCGCTCCCATTGATCTCATTGATCTAATACTATCGTTCTGATCATATCTTCTAGCGTCTAAATGGTCCTTTCGCATTGACCATAAATTTACAGATGGAACGCTATACTAAAATTCAATCTTGTACCCATTTCTTGTTGAGAACTTACCCGAAATGAGATGTAAACTTGGAATATCTGTCTAGGGCGATTAAGACGGGTACTCCATGCAAACGTACTATCTCTCGAACGTATATCTGAGCTAACTTGTTAGCTCCATACATAATAGAGATCAGGATAAAATGAGCACACTTCGTGAGTCAATCGATTATCACCCAAATAGCTGTATTACCACGCTTTGATTTGGGTAAACCAATCACAAAATCCATGGCTATATGATCCTATTTCCACTAAGAAATCTCCAGTGGTTGCAACTTACGTTGACCTGCTAAATATCGTTCAACAAACGAGGCTATATCTCGCTTCATTCCTACCCACACAAACCTTTACTTTAAATCTTGATATCCTTGCGCTTCCTGGGTGTGCGTTGTAGGGCGTGTTATGAGCTTCACTCATAATCTCGTTCTTTAAATCATCATCATTGGTTACGCAAATCCTGTTTCTGAACATGATTGCGTTATCCCCAGCTTCATGATATTCTTCTGACCTTTCTGTTTTGATCTTCGTAGCTTTTCTATCTATTGATCTTGTCTTTGAATTTTCACAATTCTTGCTCTCAAATGGGTGGCGACAAGAGCGGCTGTAATCTCTTCAAACTCTTTGATCAACTCCTATCTACGAGTAAGGATGAATCCTAATGGATTGGCTTTTTCTACTCAAAGCATCGGCGACAACATTTGCTTTTCCAAGGAGATACTTAACATCACAATCATAATCTTTTACCAACTCAAGCCATCTTCTTTGGCGCATGTTCAAATCTTCGCTTAAAAATACTTGTGCTCTTGTGATCAAGAAGATCGCATACTGGATCCATACAAAAGATGTCTCCAATTCTTGAGCATGAACAACACCGCCAACTCTAGATCGTGTGTAGGGTATATGAGCTCGTGAAGTTTCAACCGTCGTGAAGCATAAGCTATCACTCTTACTTTTGCATCGTGATAATTCTTAGTCCACTTTGATGCATCGGTATCTGAGTATACCCTTTGTTCGATTCTCGTATTGCCAAACCGGCGATAGTCAATCGTTCTTTAACTCTTGAAAACTTTTTACACCTTCTTGGGTTCATTAGGACTTAATTTCTTTTGAAGTATCGAGTCATAGATCTCGCAATCTTGGAGAATCCTTCTATGAACCTTCGTAATATCCTCGCTAAACCCAAGAAACTTCAAATCTCTGTCTATGTCGTCGGTGATTTCCAATCTCGTACCGCTTGAACTCTAGCGGTGTCGACTCTGATTCCATCTGTTGTAATGATATGTCCAAGGAAATTTACTTCCCTTAGCCAAAACTCACATTTACTTCTGATCTGTAAGAAGCAATCTTGACGAGGCTTTAATCTAAAATGGTACTGGATTTGGATCTAGCGTCACTTTGTCTGGTATCATTTCCATCTCCATGTCCAATGCAAGATTTAACGTTTCTGCATATGACGTTGGAGGTTGGCTTGTCAAAATGATTCTGATCTCTTGGCGTAATCTAGCACGAAACAATTCCGCCATCTTCTCATCTGTCTCCACTTTAAAAGGAGCATAACAGTTAGACTACAGAATTCACTATCATATTCTCGCCACGCCTTCTGTCTCGCTTGTGTTCGCAAATTTAATCTCTTTCTATTTGCGGTAACAAGGTATATACCTTTCATACAATTCTACCTTGAATTGTTCGCACATAAAATTCTCCAATTGCTCAGGAGAAAGAAATTTCTGACGTGATTCCTATCAGAAATCTACTGACCCTTTTTAACTAAAAGGATATGCATAGAGACACTCTCGATCGAGCACTCCAAAATTTGAAAATTCGCCACAAAGCTTAACCCATTCTTCAAAGATCAATCGACTATCAACTCCATTGAAAATGGAGGATTTCGACAGAAAAAGATCCGCAATTCTACATTACGCTTGAGGAGGAGAAGGCATGTGAATCTTGAGGAGAATTTGCACTTTCTTGTTCTTCTTCTTCAGGATATTTACAAAAGCTGGGAAAACTTTGCAAATTGAAGGCTTTCAGGCATATAGATGCTTTGGTATCTCGAGTAAAAACACATCTGGTACGGTTTCTCAAGCATGCTACCGCATCATAAGATATCTATAGGCACCACTAGTCTATATACACATATATATAATATATACGCATATATACATTTATATGCATCCATACATACTATCTACAAACTGCTAGCTTCACTCTTGCTGCTACTAGCTTCACTCTGCCCACGAAAGGCTATCATCATCATCATTTCCTTCTTCCATCTCTACTACTCCATTCTTGCTGCCATCAACGGCTTCATTGGAGTCTAGCATCTCTACATCTTTCTCAATCTCAGGAGATGGCGGATCAATAGCACGCTCGGGAAATGAGTACAAGGGAACTACTCCAGGATAAAGGATATCAGGATCAGTCACAAAAGGCATTTAACTGATATCTAGGGGCTGTAGCTGTGCTTTGCCAACAACTAGTAAAAACTCAGGTTCATACATGAAAGATCTTGAGACACCTGATGGTCTCGATAAACTAGCTCGAGTCTCTTATGGGACCTCTAAAGAAGAAGTCTCAGGAACATGAAAGAAATGGATAGACTCAATCGGTATAGGGATCTTAGGAGATGTAAAAGGCTGACCATACTAATCTAGGTCAATAAGAAACATCTCAGTATCGAGATAAGAGTAATCAACTGTTTAGGATATACATCAGACTCGGGTATAGACAACTGAGTATCTGGTAAGGATGACTCTATCTCTAGAGTAAAGGTACTAGCATCATTCTCAGGAATAGAAGAATCAACATCAATGGTTTCAAGATCCTCATCATCAAAAGGAAAAGAAGGGTCACCGGCCAACTGGAGCTGATGAACAGCTGAAATAAAATCAGCAATAGGGGAAATGAACCAGTTAGGAAAACTCAAGTACACGAAATACTGAGAACTGATGGTAGCTAGGAGTCTGGGAGGATTAGCTTGTTCAGAAACTACAAAACCAGACTCAATGTAATCAATGGCAACAGCAACAGCCCAATCTTGCCACTCCTTAGGCGATAAAAAAATCAATCGGAGTATTCCATCTAGTCCCGATATGTCGTGCTAAGATGTATCTCTCCACAAGCGATGGAATTGAGCGAGAAATTCGCCCAAAATAAGCTGCTCATCTGGCATAAACAGATAGAAGCGCTCTCTGATCCTTGCTGATGGTGACAAATGAGCCGTATTTTTCCGAGCTGTTCGGACGGTCCTTACCATCTTAGATAAAACAATGCTAAAATACTTGCAGAAAAACATACTATTGGTGTTCTGACGTCTTTCCTCAGGATCTCTTCTCAACTTTAGCTCAATAAGCAATAACTCATTTCTAGCATATTGATACGGACGAAGGACCCGTTGGATATAAAGATCCAAGAACCCCACGTAAAGAGTTAGGCAGCGGCCTCCCTAGATCGAGAATCCAGTTTGATCACCCCTAGAGCGTAGACACCTCGACCCGTTGACTATATAATCAGCCAAGAACCTCGGTATGGTTGAACGCCACAAGACCTTGCTCAAGTATCTTGATAAGTTCATAAACAAGTGAAATACTCTACAAAGAGGATTTAACTCACAAAGCAAATGCTATTTTCGTTCATATATCAATGTGTGTTTACAAATGATTTACAAGCCTATTTATAGTCGCAAATAACTCTTGAGTTCCTCACACTCATAGCACTACTTAGACTCTTAAATGACTAATTATAACTCCTAAATGACTAATAATAACATAATTGTAACTCATAAACATAGGTATAACTCTTCGACTCCAAAAGTCACTTTATTAACACACACTTAATTAGCTAGATAGACTCTTCACTTGGCCTCCTCTTCATGCACGAAAATTCACTATTTTATTCTTCAATTGGGCCTCAAATGTGATGTAATTGTGAGCCCACACTTCAAGTATAAGTCAACCCATCAACTTGAATAATATTCACCATTTGGCCCAATGTAGATTGGTCTTGGACTTGGGCCCTTATTTCACCTAGCAACAACATCATGGACTCTTTTATCTTCTTAGCTCTAGCCCTTGTAATGGCCCATTTCGAATAACCAATGGGTCCATCTTCATGTTGTTGGACAGCTCGTTGGGCAGCTCGGATGCATCTCCATCATTCCTTCTTCTTGAAAGGATTCGTCCTCTAATCTAGATCACCAAAATAAGGAGATAAATCAAGAACATTGAAAGTAGCACTTACATTATACTCACTTTGGAAGGTCTAGTTTGTAAGCATTATCATTCACTCTTGCGATCACTTGAACGGTCCATCTCCCATGGCTGCAACTTGGACTTTCTTTTGAAGAAAATCTCTCCTTTCTCAAATGAAGCCATACCCAATCTCTCGGCTCAAAGATGACTTGTTTTCGCCTTGTTAGCTTGCTTGACATATTCTGCGTTCTCTTCTCAATGTTGAGTCTCACCTTCTCGTGCAACTTTTCACCAATTCAGCCTTAGCTTTCCCATCAAGACTGCACGCCTTCAATTGGTATCGGATCGATCTAACGGACTCAATGGATTGAAACCATAAACAACCTCAAAAGGAGAAAATTAGTAGCAGAATGACCACTTCGATTATAAGCAAATTCAAAGAATGGTAAGCATTCTTCCCAACTTTTCAAGTTCTTTTCGATCAAAGTTCAAGTAATTGAGACAAAGTTCTATTAACTACTTCAGTTTGCCCATCGGTTTGAGGATGACAAGTAGTAGAAAACAAAGCTTAGTTCCCAATTTGTTCCACAACACACGCCCAAAATGACTCACAAACTTAGCATCTCGATCACTCACAATTGATTTTGGAACACCATGCAAACGAACAACTTCTTTGAAGAACAAATCAGCAATATGAGATGCATCATCACTCTTATGACATGGAATGAAGTGTGCCATTTTCGAAAATCTGTCAACCACAACAAAAATTGAATCTCTACCTTTCCTTGTTCTAGGCAAACCTAAAACAAAATCCATGGAAATATCCTCCCAAGGTGTAGTAGGAATTGGTAAAGGCGTATACAAGCCATGTGGATGAGATTTAGATTTCGATTGCATGCAAGTGACACATCTACTACAAATTCTTTCCACATCAACACGCATTTTAGGCCAAAAGAAATGTTCATGCAAAACTTCTAAAGTCTTATGGACTCCAAATGACCCATTAAACCACCACCATGAGCTTCACGCACCAAAGAATTCACGATAGAACACTTAGGAATGCACAACTTGTTTTCTAAATAAATAGCCCTCATGCTTATAGAACTTGTCAAATGCACTTGCTCACAAGCTAAGTAAATAGAATCAAAATCAAAATCATTGGCATACATCCCTTAATCATTTCAAAACCAAGAAGTTTAGAACTCAAAGTAGTGATCAAAACATACCTTCGAGACAACGATCGCCCACTATGTTTTCCTTCCCTTTTGTACTTGATCACATATGGAAATGATTCTATGAATTCCACCCACTTAACATGTCTCTTGCTGCTTACCTTGACCTTTGAGGTATTTGAGAGATTCATGATCCGTGTGAATTACTTAACTCTCTAGGCCACAAGTAATGTTGCCACGCTTCCAATGCTCTCACCAAAGCATATAACTCCTTATCATATGTCGATAGTTCAATTGAGCTCCTTTCAACTTTTCGCTAAAGTAAGCGATTGGCTTTCCATCCCGCAACAAAACAGCACCTACACCTACTCGGATGCATCACATTCAAGTTCAAACATCTTATCAAAGTTAAGCAATGCAAGAATAGGTGCAGAGTTAGTTTCTCTTTAAGGAGATTAAAAGCATACTCTTGTTTATCACCCCAATGAAAACCAACATCCTTTTGACAATTTCATTCAAAGGTGCAGCAATTGTGCTAAAATTCTTAACAAACCTCAGATAGAAACTTGCAAGACCATGAAAACTTCTTACTTGTGCCATGTTTTGAGGAATTGGCCAATCTAAGATAGCTTTCACTTTTTCCTTTTCCATTTCAATTCCATTTTCACATACAACAAAACCAAGAAAAACAACTTTTTTTCACATGCAAAAAGAACACTTCTTAAGATTAGCATACAACGATTCATTTCTTAAGGTGTCTAAAACAGCACGTACATGATCAAGATGTTCATCCACGCTTTTGCTATAGATCAAAATATCATCAAAGTCAACCACAAATTTTCCAATGAAAGTTCTCAAAACATGGTGCATCAATCTCATGAAAGTACTAGGTGCATTAGTTAATCCAAAAGGCATCACTAACCACTCATATAGAACATATTTTGTTTTGAAAGCGTTTTCCATTCATCTCCTTCTCGAATTCAATTTGATGATATCCACTCTTCAAATCAATTTTGGTAAACACAACAAACACCATGTAATTCATCAAGCATATCATCTAGCCTAGGAATAGGATAACGATACTTTACCATGATTTTGTTTATTGCTCGACGATCCGTGCACATTCTCCACGATCCATCCTTCTTGGACACAACAATCACGGTACAAAGACATGGACTCATGCTCTCACGAATTTTACCCTTCTTCAACAACTCTTCAACTTGTCTTTGGATCTCTTTCGTCTCCTCGGATTAGCTCTATAAGTTGGTCGGTTGGGTAGGTCGACTCAGGAACAAAGTCTATTTGGTGCTCAATATCTCTTAAAGGCGGTAATCCACTGGGTCTTCCTCGAAAGACGTCTTCAAAATCCGCAAAGAGACACAAAGTACTAGTAAAGATTGGGTTAGCTCGTTAGTGCTAAAGAATGACTCTTTATACACTAAGATCAACACACTCTTTTCTTCAACTAGTGCACACTTGATTTCTTTGGCTCTCACATAGAAATTCTTTTTCTCTTTCCTCATTCTTGCTTTCTCTCGACTCTTTTTTCACTCGACTCTTTTCACTCAACTCTTTTAAACTTCCTCACTTTTTTACCCTCAACCTCACGAGCCCTCCTTGAATGAGACAACTTGGTGGTCTTCTTGCACTTGTTGTCTGTCAATGAAACAAGCACGATGGATTTGTTGTTGTGCTTAAAGGTGTAGTGATTGCGAAATCCATCTTAAAGCACCCTCCAATTGAACCGCCACGCCTTCCCAATGAATGTGACTTGCATGCATGGAACTACATCACAAAGGACTTCATCTTTATAGTTGCCAATGGAAAACGAAATTAGAACTTGTTTTGTCACGCGAATTTCTCCACATTCATTCAGCCATTGAAGCTTGTACGGGTGTGGATGTTTCTCGGTTGTTAAGTTCAATTTCTCCACCATTTCGAACTTGTAACGTTAGTACAGACCCACTATCAATAATCAACATGCAAAGTTTACCTTGGACCAAACATCTTGTGTGGAAGATGTTCTCCTTTGCTGATCGTCAACTTTGGTTTGCGTGGTGAGCTCTTGCACCACCAATGACTCTCCATGTTCCAGACAATCTCCTCCAATGGAACATCTTCACCATCATCATCATCATCTTCATGCTCACTTTCGATTCTATCTCTCCATCCGCTTCAAAATCATCACCCTTTGTTTGGACATTGTGATGCAAAATGCCCAACTCCTCGACATCGAAAACATTTGATATCTCTATTTCTAACATTAGAATTAGAAGTAGAAATACCTCTCCCCTTATCACCTTCATTGTACTTCGTTTTTGCACCTTCATTTTGAGGTTTAGAGGCTGTCCCAAAAGATGATGTCCACTCCTTTGACTTTGAAGATTGGGAACTTGTTGGAAAGTTCTTTTGGAACGTTCCCTTCTTCTTCAATTGCCTGTAATACCCCGCAGAATTAGATGCCTAATTACGGTACTTAAAACCCTTAAATTAGAGTTTCGCTGAGTTATTCAACCAGTAAGATATCGAATAATGATTTCGATCGTTTACGAAGGAATGAATTCCTATGTTATATTCACTGAGATTTGTGAATCAAAGAATAGAATGTTATAAAGTGTATCGGCAGTATTATTTTAACGTCGATCGCGTATCGATAGTTAAATTTTATGAAATTTTCTAAGCAACTAAGCTTAGAATTAAATTCCATTGTTAATGGAATATTTTAATAAAGTGATTATGACTTTATTACGACCTTTTCGAGATGAGTCAATAATGAACGTTTTGCAACGTTTTCAAACGTTAACGTTTAGAGACGAAACGAAAAGTGAATTTATTGATCAAGGAATTATAGAAATTTATTTCTTATGATTATTATATGTAATTACAGTATTATTTAGCATTAAATCAATGCTAGATCATCAAGATTTAATAGTGACCAATTTTTCAAACGTTCGAAAACCCTAATTTTCGAACTCGATTTTTATCGCATAAAATGATGCCATTAATTTATCCTATGATATTATTTATCTAAACAATATGTTATAACATATATCAATGTTTGGCATGGAAAATAAAATTCGACCCATTGGCATAATGTAATAGCCGAAAACTATACACTTATGTATACAAATTTATCTTATTGATTTTTCCTATTACATGTATCTAAGTGACATTGGATTAATTAAAAAGCCTAACTAAACATTAAAATCAGATATATATTGTAATATTCCAAAGAAACGAACATACGATTACGGTATTCTAAACCCGTAATTAGGGTTTTTCCCGAATATTCTTATCGGTTTGACATCGAATTGTATTTTGATTCAGTATCTATATAACGAATTCCTTTTATAATTCACTAAGGATTGTGAATTATGGAATTGAAATTTATGAAATAATACGACAGTATTATTTTAACGTCAAACAGCATCAAACGCCGTTTATGAAATTATCGAGCAAAGGAAGCTTGGAATGCATTTCCATATTAATTCCTATGATAATGGAACTTTATTTATTTAGTAAGTATGAACTTACTGCGACCATTTTGAGATGAGTCGATTTTGAACGTTTTGAGACGTTTTGAACGTCAACGTCTAGAGACGTTTTGAAAATTGAGTTTAATGCTCAAGAAATTATAATATTTAATTTCCTATTATTATTTTATATAATATCAGTATTATTAATTATTAAAATCGAATTATTAGCTATTAAAATTCGATAGTTTGGAAATGGGTTTTTCGAAAACCCTAATGTTATAAACTATGGTTTTTCACAAGAAATGATACCATTAAATTATCCTATGATATCTAAACTATATGTTATGATATATATGGATATTATTAAGCATTAAAATCATAGAACTCGATGGTTTCAATTTATTAATTTCGAAACCCTAATTTTCGAAATTAAGGTTTCGTTTGTATGAAATATTATATTTAAATTATCATATGCTATTATTTAATATATAAATCATATATTAGGATATATATGTGTATAATTTGATCGAAAATTACATGAGTATCAATAATAGGTGTGATTTATATTTTTGTTCCTATTTTTCCAAATTGTGATCGATAATTTCGATTAATGCCTATATAATGTTTTAATTATTTTTATGACATGTATTTTATATCTATGATCATGTATGATATATATTATGTATTAATGCACAAAAATGAAAATAAATCAGCCCTTTGGACCCTAAAACCGTCGACCATCATCACCAAACAAGGCATGCACTCCCTTTTTAAATTGACCAATGCATGAAGAGCTCCTTAAACACTCTTCAATCATCACTAATCCTACTCCCAATGTGCTGCAGATTTTGCCCCATTTTTGAGCCAAAAATCGAGAGAGAGAGAGGTAATAGGGAGATACTCTTCACTTCAACACCCCACTCTCATTATACACTTTCATTCCATTTTTGAACTCATTTTTCACTCTCTCCCTCTCCCAAATTCTGCTCCCAGCCGTGAACTCTCTTCCTCTCCATTTCTAAATTTTTCTCTTCTCCTTCTCCATTTCTTCACCCAAGCTTTGGTACCATACATTCTTCTTGGATTCCATAGCTATTCCAAAGGTAAATATGAGTCATAGTTTCGATTTTTCAGCCTCCATTGTTCAAAACTTTTGAACATGTACTATATATATATGTATGTGTGTTCGAAAATTTTATGTATGTATATACATGTGTTTAATGTTCTTGAGCATGAGCTAGTGTTTATATTTTGTTTTAGTTTTATTTACTGAGATGGATTATTGTTATATAATGTGGTTAGAACACATAGGAATTTATTTAGAAATTTTGGATGAAACCGAATGTCTAGGCGTGTTTTAGCATGGATTATTGTTATATAATGGTTAGAACACATAGGAATTTATTTAGAAATTCTTCAAAATTACCGTGAGCACATATGTACATACCTTGGTGTATAATTTTTATTTCAAGCATGCAATGATATATTAATACTTTAGAATCTTGATTATATGTCCTATGATTTATTTAGAATTTTTGAAAACCATATGCTTGATTTTTGAAGTAATACCGTGAGCATTAAGAATATATATGTTGGTGTATGATTTTTATTTTGAACATCCAATGGTGTATTAATGCTTTAATGTATTAAATATGTGATGTATGATTTTATTGGAATTTTTGAAAATCATTTACCTAATTAAATCAAATAAATCGAGAGCAATGAGCTCATATGGTGATGATTTAATTGGTTTTGATTAATGTTATGATGTTATATTAGTATAATATAGTATATAAGCATAGTATATAATTGTTGGAAATTTTGAAAACCAAAAACCAAATAATAATCAAAAAAGCCGAGAGCTATATGCTCATATGGTGATGATTTCAATTGGTTTGGTTGATGTTATGATACTACAATGTTATAATATAATATTTGATCATATTAGAAATCATTTAAAATTTTTAGAAATTGTTTGATAATTATTGGGTAATTATCTTGAAATTACCGTGAATATTATTATATATTGTTGAATGAATGGTTATGATGAACTATAGGTTATAAATGTGACATATATTGATTTTGGGACATTATACTATGTGTATATCAATTTTGGGAATTTTTGGATAATTATTCCATTTTTTATAGAATTACCGAATTATATATATATGTATATATATTAATAAATGGCAAACAATATCACATGAATGATATCAATTCATATTCTGGACTATAGTGTATAATAATACACTATATTAATTTAGAAAAATTTCGAAAGTCATTTGGTAATTTTAAATTAATTATCGAGAATTTTCGATAATTAATAAGGATTTTAAATCCTTTTTAATTCAGTTTATTAATAAAATATATGTCTAATTAATATTCTGGACATATTTGAATTTTATAAAAATTTATAAACATAGATTGCTATGTTTGAGACAAACATTTATTTTGTAACGTTTTTAAATCGAAAATATACGCTTTAAATATTAAAAGGATTAATAATTGCGAAAATTATTTATAAGTCCTTTGATTTACGTGATAAATCGAGAAATAGGACTTTACGATTTTTAATCGATCGAAATTGATTTATAAAATAAAATAGTAAGAAATTACTATTTGAAAGTCAAAATTGTCGACTTTGTTGACGTTGTTGACTTCGTTGACTTTTTAAGTCAAACGCACGATTATACGATTGATAAATCGTCCAAGACGCGTAAGATATACTAATTGAGTATGATACCTCATTAGTAAGAAAAGATTTCACAAATGAAATCCTTATATCGAGAAACGTACTCATCGTTGAAGCGGATCTCGAAGCGAGAACAATTCGATTGAATAGGTATTCAAAAACGTATAGAATTCATTAAGGATTCAGTTTACATCGATATAAGATATCAAAGTTTATCATAGATTTTGAAAGTCTCGAGAGACTTGAGCGACGTACTAAAACCTCGCTTTTTCGTAAAGGTGTGGACGCAAACTTGACGATCGGATATGGATCGACGTAAACAAACTGGGACTCGCCGACGAACCATAGTCCAGGTGGGCTTCTTATCTTCAATAATGTGGGCCCCTTTTTCTTACCTTACTAAAGTGGGCTTACTCTTCAAACAAAATGTGACTTTACTGTTCTTCCAAAATGAATTCTTTTACAATGTTATTTTGCAACTGTTGAAAATTTTATTACATTACCTGCCAAAAATATTATGTTTTGTGTATGGATCCTATATGTTATGCCCGGGTAGGGCTATGGCGATGGTTGGAACTATATCATGATAGGTTATGTCATTTAATGGGTCGCGCCCAACCTTTTATTAATGTCGGGTCCTGTGCCGGATGATAAATGCCTGCTAGGATTGGCGTGAAGGTTGGAACTATTGCTATGTTAACATATGCTTGTGAGACGGCGTCGTATAAGGAGGCCTCCTCTCGGCGTTTGATTTTATCATGTTATGAATTGTGGGATTACGGACGGTCACCAAGAAAATGGCGTCGATGTTTATGAAGAAAATGCTTTAGTAAGCCTCATTTCAACTAAAACCCTGTGACTACGACGATTTGATTTTAACAAAATTGTATATGAATATGTGACTATGAGATACGGACCATACACACAAGAAAATGCTCGGCCGAGCGATGTTTATGAGTCGATACCGAATGCTTTAGTAACACACTTTTGTCGCATTTCAACTAAAACTACGCTACGCCGTAGTGACTTACACGGTATTGGCAAACGTAATCTTAATATCAAATGTTTTCGACATAGAGTCCACCGAGTGCAATTTCAAAAAATTCGCACATACACTACCCTAAACCCTTAAATGTTTTCGACATGAGTGCAATTTCTTAGCCCGCATGTTTGTTTTAAATGTGCAGGTTGAGCTTCGATGATGGTGATGGGGAAAGTGTTGAGGAGTCGGTGTCCTCGACCAATTTATCTAGAATTTGTGGTTTTCACCTTGAATCTTGCATATCGTCATATATGTATTCACACACTTTCGCCGCTAAACTCGAACTCATTTATTTATGCTTCTTGTTATGAACTATTGAGGTCCATCGGACCATGGTTAAGATTTTGGGGTCGATGGCTCAACCCTTTGAATCGTTATGACACCATCATATGTTATGATCAAGCATGCTAGATTATTCTTATTATATCATTGCATCATGTTCGAGCATGCTAGTTTATTGTTATTATGCATCTTTATCTTAGCCATGAAATCCCTAAAATACTACTCCTAGTATTAGTCGCCCTCCAGTCCGGGTCGTCCGGAGTGGGGTCGTGACATATATGTATATATAATTATAATTTTCGTGCATGTGTGTGGTGTGTAGGTAGAGGTGTGTGTGGTGTCAACTATGCATGTATTAACGGTGACAATTGTCACCCATAAGCAACCACCCCACCACCTACACCACTTCAGCCGTCCCCTTCCCTCTCCAAACTTCAGCCATTCTCAGTCCCCTCCACTTCTCTCCTTCCTCCAAGAACAGCTCCAAGGATAGCTCAAGCCACCTCTCCCGACGGGACGCTCATCGCCAAATTCACGGCCAAATCAAGGTGGCCGATGGCCACCAAATTCAATCCACTCCACTTGGATTTTATAGCTTCATACATTCTGTCCAAGGTGAAGAATCTAAACCTTGGACTCAATAGTGTTGGAGTTACATACATGCATGTACACATATGCTTGAATGTGCTAGATTTATACGTATATGTGATTGCATATTGTTAATCTGGACAAACAGTGATTTTATAAAATTAATAGACTAAGTTACAGTGGTCCGATGATTTTGAATTTTTAATATGTTCAAATTATATGTGTCTAGTATGTCTCTGTAAAATTTCAAGTCCATCCAATTTATTTGCTATTTTAATTGTATTTTTCAAAAACACTGCACAAATCTATGAAATTACCTTGTTCATCACCCACGGTCCGTGGCTTTCTTTTTGAGTTTGGCTAATGGTAAAACTCTAAAATTTGTTATGAACATGATTCAGCATGTCTAGAAGACTCATGTAAATTTTCAGAATTTTCTAAAAATGTTTACCATTTATTCCAGATTTTACAAGCTAACTGCACAAAACTGTCACAGGAGTGATAGCTTGTGGTAAAATATTTTTATCTCCCAATCTATTTTGAATCATTGGGTTAGGCTTTTTCTGGATTAAACTAGACTTAAGTGGATTTTTAGTATGATTTGTTGCATTCCTAGATTCCTTATAATAAACTCACGGTGAATTTTAAAGTTGACGCATTACAGTAAGCCTTTTTGGACAAACTGCCTTAGTAAATTTTTATGTTAATCAACCGTTCGTGTACAACTTTTACGTGAGATGTTCAAGCCATTTGTAGTCCGATTTTGACTTTGGTTTCTTCGTAAGAAATGTTCCTTACCATGTCTAGTTGTGATCTGGAAAGTTTGATCTCAAACCAAGTTTTATAGGTATACCTTTCACTGACCCAAAGTCACCTATTTGAATGTTGTCATTTCCAACTAGTCAACTTTGGACTTATGTATTTCTCGATGCATCAGATATTTTCGATATGGTCTTCATGAAACATGTAGTTCTTGTTACAAGGTTTGAAATTGGTAGCCTGCAGTCATTTTGGCATTGTGAGTCAAAGTTACGAGCCTCATAAAACCCCTCGTCGTTAAGCTAAAACTGGAAATTATGAAAAATTTCTAAGTATAGAAGTCGGTTTGAGTTGCCCACTTTGAGACCCTATATCTCCAAAACCACGACTCTTTTGGATTTAATTCCCTTCTTAGAACTTGTAGTACATGTTTAGAGGTTTCAGAATGTGTCTTTGTGCGCCATACGTATTTTGAATCGAGAGTTATGAATCGTCAAAGTATGTCACTTGGGTTAATTTTAAAAGTTGTTTTCTTTGATTTTCAAACACTTAAAATTTGACGAAGTGTAGATGTAATACCCCGCATTCCTGTAACAGAGATGAGCTCATAATTAAGAGCTTATAAAAAGGGCATTACATCCTTAAGAAAGAGTTGTTTAAGCTAGAAGCTTCTATGTGAAGCTTCGTGTCGATAAAAATAGAATTTGAGATTTATTCAAGATCAATTCGAGATGGAACCTAAGATAAGATTCTTAGGTCTTGTTTAGAATAAGAAGAACTAGATTCCAAGTGTCTTGAGATGATAGATACATGCTCAATGAAGTCTTGATTTTATAAAATGGAGAAATTCAAATCTTTGTTTTGGCATTTGCCGATTAAACCCTAATCGTCGGCTGAATGTCCAAAATGGTTTTGAAGCCAAAACTGTTTGTACAATCAAAGTTTGATGTTTATATTATGTTATTGAGTTTAAAGAGAATTTCAAGCAAGTAGCATTTTATTTGAAATTTCGTTTGAAAGCCGAACGATATTGATTAATAATATGCATTTATAACGTTGGTATTATGTATAAAGAAGTGTACATTTTTGTAATTTTCTATAACATGATTATTCATCCTTATTAAAGAAAAGGAAAAATGTAGAAAGCTTGAGAAAATTTGAGAATTTTCTAGAAATGTGGTGAATAATCACCACATTAAAGAAAATGAAAATGAAATAAAAATTTGTGGACAATTATAAATATGCTACTATTCACCTTCTTCACTAATTTTTCTCCTAATTTTCGAAATTTCACACACTACACACACTAAATTTTTGAAAATTTCATACTCTAATTTTAGAAGATCTAACCGTTGGATTTTCGATCCGTCTTCGATTTCAGGTATAATTCTAACTTTAGAACACATCTATGGTTTGAAATTTTGAAAATCATGAACTTATGAGCATGCTTAATTTTCGTTCATATTGATGAAATTATGAAGGATTGTTGTTGTTTGATTAATTCTTGATATTATGTTCGATTGGTCGCCGATAAGTTGTTTAACGTTGAAATTGTGGAGCATAGGTTCATCTTTGAAATTTTGTGAAATTTTTGAAAAAAAAGAGGAGTTCTTGATCTTGAATATATGATGTTGATATGCTTGATATTCTTTCATAAATGTGTTGATGAGTTGATATAAATATATTTTGAGCAAGAAAAACGTTTGAAATCGAACATATGCAAAATTCCATTTGGCGAAACCTAGCCCTCTTATGTTGGGATTTTGATTTTATTTGATCATTTGAGTTCAAATTTTGATTCTATGATATGAATAAAGCTTAAAATGATTTATTCGGATTTTTCGGCCGACGTATTCAAAAGTTACAAAATTTTAGTTTGCCGGCGAAACTTTGTTTTCAATGCTAAAGCTTTGGCCTTTGTGTTTTGATGATGGATTGATGATATCTGATGATAGTTGAGCATGTATAGAGGTTCGTCTAAGATGGCGACGTCTTACGTGATTTTGACGTCGGACATAAGCTATGTCTTAAGGGGTTGTTAGGTTTTTGGCTAAGATTAGATGGTTTAAGCTTATTGTCGAGTTTTCTATGCTCGTTTAGTCATATGAGGCTTCGTTAAGTCTTGTTATATGTTAAGACATTAGAGGATGCAATGACCCGAATGTTTATTGACCTTAGCGTCTTGTGTATTGAGAAAATATGGTCGTATCGACGACTAAGATAAGCTATGTCCTTGTTTGATTCTTGATAGGCTTTTATGCCGTTTATGTGGATTGATGAACCATGTGAGAAGAAGAAAGATATGAAAGATGAAAGAAAATCGATCAAAGGTGGTCGTCGCCGGTGGGTATAAATATTTTTTTTATATGATATGCTTATGTTTTTATGTTTTCAAAATGAAATGAATTTCATTATGAGCAAAGCTTCAATGTTAAATGACTTGCCTGTTTTGAGCATGAACATGAGCATGATGCATTACCTATCCACGGAAATGAAAGAAAGAAAAGAAAGAAATGATAAAAGAGTATGGCCGTGGCATGGTACCCTTCGGGTCCATCAACACGGGTATGTTATAATGTTTGAGATTTACCGGCGTCGGATAACGACCTTCGGGTCATAGCGTGTTTGAGAAGGAGGCTCTTCTCAACACATAGAAAGAATCCGTGGATATGGGAAGAGAAAGTTATCGGCCGACATGAGAACATGCATATGCATATTTTATGATGATGCTATGAAATGAAAGCAAGTAAGTAAATGTTTATGTTTATTATGATGCATGCACATGTTATTTCACTAAAACCCATGTGCATTGCTAACGTTATGGCAAGTCAATTATATAGCCCTAAGGGCAATGTTTTATGTTTTGACGTATACCCACCGAGTGCATTTTGTACTCACGCCCGCATGTATTTCTAAGCGTGCGAGGTTGAGCTCGAGAGGATCTTTGGAATCGAATCTTTGTGCAAAGGAGCTTCTCTAAATATTTGACTCATAAGGATAATATTGATTATTGATATTGTTCATTGATGATTAACATGTTTTGTTGCCCGAGAATTATGTCATCACATAATTCTCAACCACACTCTCGTTGTCGAACTTTGGCCTTCACTGCTTTTTGTTATGTTTTCTTATCTTGAACCGTCTTACCTAATCTTGATGGCGGATATTATTTTGTTGTTATGGTCTCGGCATCGTTGTT
Source organism: Salvia rosmarinus (assembly GCA_036937905.1). Classification (NCBI taxonomy): domain Eukaryota; kingdom Viridiplantae; phylum Streptophyta; class Magnoliopsida; order Lamiales; family Lamiaceae; genus Salvia; species Salvia rosmarinus. The sequence continues at coordinate 35,304,262 of CM072821.1, forward strand.
ACGTTGCCGACTTGCTTATGAGAACATGGATTCATTGAAATTCCTCTGTGATCAAGGATTTACTTGAAAGTTCAGAATTATTTTGTTAGATCCAATAAGATGTATATCACATCTTGGACATGTTGTCGAACCATGCTTTGAAACATCGAAAGATTCTTATCGTTGTTAAAGCATTTCTTGAATACATATATTCTTAGTATGGTTATCCTTTTGTTATTATCCGCTCCCCACCGTTGTTCTTCTTCATTCAAACTTTTATTATGATTTGAGGACCTAGAATCAACCTTTGTCAAATTTATTTCATTTCTTTGAAACATAAAGTTTGGATTGTTTCATGATGAAAATTTAGGTCACACATTGTGATCGCTTTGAATCATTGGTCATATTTGAAGATATTGATTACAGATTTGTTTCTTAACCCACGTCACGGTCCAATTACTTGACTAATTACTTTGTTAAGTAGTCGGGCTGTGACAGAATGGTATCAGAGCAGTTTTGAATTCTGAACCTGTGAGCCTTTGTAAATTTGTGCAGTTTGTGCACAGTTTTGAATTCTGAACATGTAAATCCTTGTTAATCCTTGTGCAGCTTGTGTGCTGTCTTGAATTCTAAAATCATGAATCTTTGTGAGTCTTGTGCAGTTTGTGCACCTTGAGCATGTGAACTCTTTTGAGCTGACTATATTTGAGAATTTGAGTTATGAGTCAGTTGTTTGACTCTATCTTGAGAATCTGAGTTTATAGAATCAGCTGTTTGATTCTGATTTGAGAAATGAGATAAAGAGTCAGTTGTTCTTAAGAGAAGCTCAGCATTCCGATTCCATCATCCCTAGCTCACCAGGTATGAGCTTATGCTTATGATTATGATGATTATGATTATTACAGATGATGATTGAGTATATGCTTTATTGAATGAATTGTTATATAAGAAGGTATGCTTGAAATGAGCTATTGCTCTAGGAGCTAAAGTTGAAAAGAAGTTCTTAAAAGAGATGGCAGAATAACATGAATATGTTTTCTGCAAGAGTTTGAGTATTGTTTTTAGCTACGATAATGAGGATCGTCTAGACAATTCGGAAGAGTACGACTTGTTTGTCGTCATTACGTTTGTCGTCGTTTCGTTTATCTTCATCAGCAAAGATCAGACGAGCAACTACCTTGAGCGAATTTCTCGCTCAATTCCATCGCTTGTGAGAAAGGTAATGATCGATACACAAGCAAAAAAATAATTAAAGATAAAGAATGAATAAGAGACCGACGATCACCCGCGCGATAGCTAGCCAGCTTGCGAGTTTATTCCAGAAGTTTCTGCACCAAAACTAGTGATCTCCTTAACAATCGCTAGCCTGGCCGCGAGAATCCTCCGAAAAGTTTCTGCATTATAATTAGCGACTAACCTCACGATCGCTAGTCCGACCGCTAGGCACCACGACCTGATGAGAATTAGGGTTTCGACCCATCAACTATATATATATACCCCTGATCATCCATTGGCACGTAACTCTTGTTTTTCGCTAATTTTCCAAATTCCTAATTATCATCAGTTCTCATTATTATGTACACGTGAATTCCCTTTTGGTTCATTTTTCCTCCATGGCCGACTTCATCTCAGTTATTCCTCAGCTGCAGTTGGCTGATAATTTTTCTTTTATACCTAATGACAAAGAAAATGTTAAACCCATTAATGACGATTCTACCACCCCGAGTATGATGTTAGTACCCATGCTCTAAAAATAGAGTTTTCATTTCGGATACCTAGCTATCTATGCACGGGTATGATGTATAATATCTATCTGATTTGATCATTTTATCACAACACCGAGATGTTTTCTATTGACCTAGATTGGTATGATCAATCTTACATATCTCCGAGATTCCTATCTTGATTGATCATTCAATTTTTCATGTTTATGAAACTTCTCAATGGAGATTGAGAAAAGACTAAAGCTAGTTTATCTATACTCCAAATGTCTCAAGATCTTTTATATCTAAACCCGAGTTTTGCCGGTTGTTGGCACAACACGCCTACAACCCTAGATATAGGTTAAATGTCTTTTGTGGTGATTCTCGCATCCTTTACCACAAGTCATTCTTTTGTATTAAATTCCCAATTGTGCTATTGATTTGCTATCTCCTGAGATTGAGAAAGATCATAGAAATGTCAGACTCCTATGAAGCCGTTGATGGCAGTAAGGACAGAAATGCAAAGACGTAAGAAAAGAATGATGACGATGACTGCCTGTCGTGAACATATGAATATATATATATATATAGGTGATGTCAATAGATATTTTTTTTATGATGCGATAGCATGCTTGAAAAGTCGTACCAGATAAGTTTTCCCGAGATGCCAAATTATCTATATGCTTTAAAACCCCAGTTGTAAAGTTTTCCTGTTTTGTAAAAGCCTTCAAAAAGCGGTTTTGTTACCTTTGAGATCTATATGATCATTTTGCAATCGAGCTATGTTATTTCATACCATAACCTTATGATAAACAATTGAGAAGATCATTGAGATATAAGCTTGTTTAATAATTGAGAACTTTTCTCGCTTTGATAAGCGAAATATGCTGCATTTTAGTATTTGTTTGTAATGCAGTATGCCACTCAGAAAAGAAATCCTCATTCTAAAGAGGAAAAATAAGAAAGTGACAATTCTTCTCATGATTCACCTATATCTTCTTTCCTTTAAACCGATCATAGAATTTCAGAGTTTTTCTGCGTCAGAATCCTCCATCTTTCAATGGAGATAGTAGCCCAGCTGATGTTGCAAAATGAGTTCGCTCAGAAAAGCGAGTTTTCAAGTTTTTGGAGTGCTCTAATCGAGAGTGTCTCCTATGTATATCGTATCAGTTAAGATGGTCTGCAGAATTCTGGTGAGAATCACGATAGAAAGTTCTTTCTCCTTAAATCTCTATCACGTATGAAGCTGACAAGTTAGCTCGAAGATACGTCGAAAGATAGTACGATTTCATGAAGTGCTCGTCTCAATGCTTCAAACAGAGACTCAAAATTTACATCTTGTTTTTGGACGAGTTTTCAACAAGAGATGTGTACAACGACAACTATCAAACAAAGATTTATATGACGCCTTATGAAGCCTCTACGGCAGAAATAGTAGATCGGCACTCTTCTAAAATGCGTTTGAAGAAAGAAAAGTGCTTGGACCAGAAACGATTGAAGAAATTGTCGTAATCGTAGGACAACTCAAGAAAAAATCAAAGAAGCTCAAGATCGTCAGAAGTCTAATGTGGATACAAGACGAACGAAGCTAAGCTTCGAGATTAGAGATAAAGTATTCGTGAAAGTATATCCTTCCAAAGAAATACATCGCTTTGGAATCAAAAGAAAAGCTCAAACCAAGAATTATCGGCCATACGAGATTCAAGAAAAGATTGGGCCAATCGTCTATAGATTAACATTACCCTCAAGTTTCGGCAGTATTCACGATGTGTTCCGTGTGTCGCAATTATGAAGATATGTGTTTGATCCAAAACACATCATACATCAAGAGAACGTTGTTCTGAACAAGATCTATGCTATGAAGAGAAACCGTAAATGCATCTTAGATCGAAAGAGCGACGACTAAGGAATAAATCTATTCCTTCAACTAAAATCCGATGAAAGCAACATGGTTTATAAGAAGTGACAAGGAACAAGAAAATCATATGATAAAGAAGTACCTCAGTAAAAGGTACTAAATTTCGAGGACGAAATTTCTTTAAGGGGGTGGGAATATAATACCCCGCATTCCTGTAACAGAGATGAGCTCATAATTAAGAGCTTATAAAAAGGGCATTGCATCCTTAAGAAAGAGTTGTTTAAGCTAGAAGCTTCTAAGTTAAGCTTCGTGTCGATAAAAATAGAATTTGAGATTTATTCAAGATCAATTCGAGATGGAACCTAAGATAAGATTCTTAGGTCTTGTTTAGAATAAGAAGACCTAGATTCCAAGGGTCTTGAGATGATAGATACATGCTCAATGAAGTCTTGATTTTATAAAATGGAGAAATTCAAATCTTTGTTTCGGCATTTGCCGATTAAACCCTAATCGTCAATTTGAATGTCCAAAATGGTTTTTGAAGCCAAAACTGTTTGTACAATCAAAGTTTGATGTCTATATTATGTTATTGAGTTTAAAAGAGAATTTCAAGCAAGTAGCATTTTATTTGAAATTTCGTTTTGAAACCGGAACGATATTGATTAATAATATGCATTTATAACGTTGGTATTATGTATAAAGAAGTGTACATTTTTGTAATTTTCTATAACATGATTATTCATCCTTATTAAAGAAAAGGAAAAATGTAGAAAGCTTGAGAAAATTTGAGAATTTTCTAGAAATGTGGTGAATAATCACCATATTAAAGAAAATGAAAAATGAAATAAAAATTTGTGGACAATTATAAATATGCTACTATTCACCTTCTTCACTAATTTTTCTCCTAATTTTCGAAATTTCACACACTACACACACTAAATTTTTGAAAATTTCATACTCTAATTTTAGAAGATCTAACCGTTGGATTTTTTATCCGTCTTCGATTTCAGGTATAATTCTAACTTTAGAACACATCTATGGTTTGAAATTTTGAAAATCATGAACTTATGAGCATGCTTAATTTTCGTTCATATTGATGAAATTATGAAGGATTGTTGTTGTTTGATTAATTCTTGATATTATGTTCGATTGGTCGCCGATAAGTTGTTTAACGTTGAAATTGTTGAGCATAGGTTCATCTTTGAAATTTTGTGAAATTTTTGAAAAAAAAGGGGAGTTCTTGATCTTGAATATATGATGTTGATATGCTTGATATTCTTTCATAAATGTGTTGATGAGTTGATATAAATATATTTTGAGCAAGAAAACGTTTGAAATCGAACATATGCAAAATTCCATTTGGCGAAACCCTAGCCCTCTTATGTTGGGATTTTGATTTTATTTGATCATTTGAGTTCAAATTTGGATTCTATGATATGAATAAAGCTTAAAATGATTTATTCGGATTTTTCGGCCGACGTATTCAAAAGTTACAAAATTTTAGTTTGCCGGCGAAACTTTGTTTTCAATGCTAAAGCTTTGGCCTTTGTGTTTTGATGATGGATTGATGATATCTGATGATAGTTGAGCATGTATAGAGGTTCGTCTAAGATAGGCGACGTCTTGCGTGATTTTGACGTCGGACATAAGCTATGTCTTAAGGGGTTGTTAGGTTTTTGGCTAAGATTAGATGGTTTAAGCTTATTGTCGAGTTTTCTATGCTCGTTTAGTCATATGAGGCTTCGTTAAGTCTTGTTTTAGAGGATGCAATGACCCGAATGTTTATTGACCTTAGCGTCTTGTGTATTGAGAAAATATGGTCGTATCGACGACTAAGATAAGCTATGTCCTTGTTTGATTCTTGATAGGCTTTTATGCCGTTTATGTGGATTGATGAACCATGTGAGAAGAAGAAAGATATGAAAGAAAGAAAGTACAGTCGTCGAGTGACTGTCGCCAGGTGGGTATAAATATTTTTTTTATATGATATGCTTATGTTTTTATGTTTTCAAAATGAAATGAATTTCATTATGAGCAAAGTTTCAATGTTAAATGACTCACTGTTTTGAGCATGAACATGAGCATGATGCATTACTATCCACGAAATGAAAGAAAGAAAAGAAAGAAATGATAAAGAGTATGGACGTGGCATGGTACCCGGGTCCATCAACACGGGTATGTTATAATGTTTGAGATTTACCGGCGTCGGATAGCGACCCTTGGTCATAGCGTGTTTGAGAAGGAGGCCTCTTCTCAACACATAGAAAGAATCCATGGATATGGGAAGAAAGTTATCGGCCGACATGAGAACATGCATATGCATATTTTATGATGATCTATGAAATGAAAGCAAGTAAGTAAATGTTTATGTTTATTATGATGCATGCAGGTTATTTCACTAAAACCCACGTGCAATGCTAACGTTATGGCAAGTCGATTATATAGCCCTAAGGACGATGTTTTATGTTTTCGTGTACCCACCGAGTGCATTTTGTACTCACGCCCGCATGTATTTCTAAGCGTGCGGGTTGAGCTCGAGAGGATCTTTGGAATCGAATGTTGTGCAAAGGAGCTTCTCTAAATATTTGACTCATAAGGATAATATTCAATTATTGATATTGTTCATTGATGATTAACATGTTTTGTTGCTCAGAGAATTATGTCATCACACATAATTCTCGTTGTCGAACTTTGGCCTTCACCTGCTGCTGTTATGTTTTTCTTATGCTGAACCGTCTTACCTAATCTTGATGACGGATATTATTTTGTTGTTATGGTCTCGGCATCGTTGTTACGTTGCCGACTTGCTTATGAGAACATGGATTCATTGAAATGCCTCTGTGATCAAGGATTTACTTGAAAGTTCAGAATTATTTTGTTAGATCCAATAAGATGTGTATATCACATCTTGGACATGTTGTCGAACCATGCTTTGAAACATCGAAAGATTCTTATCGTTGTTAAAGCATTTCTTGAATACATATATTCTTAGTATGGTTATCCTTTTGTTATTATCCGCTCCCCACCGTTGTTCTTCTTCATTCGAACTTTTATTATGATTTGAGGACCTAGAATCAACCTTTGTCAAATTTATTTCACTTCTTTGAAACATAAAGTTTGGATTGTTTCATGATGAAAATTTAGGTCACACATTGTGATCGCTTTGAATCATTGGTCATATTTGAAGATATTGATTCTGATTTGTTTCTTAACCCGTCACGGTCCAATTACTTGACTAATTACTTGGTTAAGTAGTCGGTCGTGAATGAGAACTCCCTATGTGAAATATGCCTTATGTGACTAACATGCTAGTAATTGATGCATTCATTATGTTATGTCGCAAGTGCGTTAGAACATTAATAGATGCGAATTATGATAAAGCGACTGTCGATATTTTTACGGGAGCATGCCTTAACGTGAAATGTTTGACTAGGTGCTCCTACATGCTCAATTGAGTGTATATCATACCTTGATATACACTAAAGTAGAAATATGGGTTCTAAGACCCGATGGATATTTCAACTCCAAAACCTCAAGGCCAGGAATAGATAGGCTAAGCCTAGGGCTTGCATTCCAAGAAATCGATTTAGACAATCGACAGTCCAGGTGGGCTTTACTCTACTTAAAAATAAAATGCTTTTGAAATATTTATTTACGATGCTTATTTCAACTGTTGATAAAATGTTTACATGATTACCTACCAAAAATGTTTATGTTTTGTGTATATATCCTATCCGGAATGAATGATATGAATGTGTTGGGTCGCTCCCAACTTATGAATGAAATCGATATCGGATCCTATGCCGGAAGGCTTATATACCTGGCTAGGATTAACGTGTACACTAAGGTGACTGTGTGCTGTAAGGACAATTCACGGCCGGTCACGGCGTCAGAGGGAGGCCTCCTTCACGACGTTCGACTATGATGATATAATGAAAGGATGTTAAGGGATATGGATCATATACACCAGAAAAATGCCTCGCCATGCGATGATTTTGAGAAATGATGAAAATTATTTTAGTAAGCACAAGGCATTTCAACTAAAACCCTTGTGTCTTACCATGATGTGGCGATGTAATTTTCAAATGATAAAATGTTTTGGCATGAGTCCATCGAGTGCATTCTTGTACTCACCGCATGTTTGTTTTAAATGTGCGGGGTGGCGAGATGTTGGATGGGCGGTGTTGAGCAATAGGAATTTTGTCATTGAAATGTTTACACCTTGATAGTACATCGTCATATGTACATATCACATGCTTTCATTGCAAGAACCTAAATTTATGTACTAAAGTCCAAGAATATACTTGACATATGTTTTCTGATTTATTGTTAAAAGAATCTCCAGATAATTATCCTGTTTAGAGTTACAATCCCTTTTAAATCGTACTTAGGATTTAGGGGCTGTGACTGAGTGGTATCAGAGCGGTTCGTTCTTGAACCCAAAGTCTTCTTTAAGGTTAAGTCTAGATTGAGTCATAGAGTTCTAGAGATCAGCTGACAATGCTCAACACTCACATCAAGCTCAACTGGAATGAGGTAAATGATTTTCTTTTCAGAGTTTGAAAGTGAAAAAGGATGGAAATGTTTTCTTCGCCAAAGTTTTGAAGTAAAAGAGATTCCCACAATATGCAGGCATGGGACTGCATATTTAAGGAAAACTTAAAGGATTTTATTTATGATAGATAAATGATTTTTCTCGGTTTTGAAACGAAAAGTGTGAAAGTGAAATAATTTTTTTTTTCAAGTGAAATGAAAGTTATGTGAATTTATTTAAGGTGGAAGTTATTGCAAATATTGCAAATGAAATATTATGTTGTGAAGTTGATGATGATTGATATGATCTTTCAAAAGAAATGAAAGCTATGAGAAAGGTTGAGAATGAATGTTATGACAAATGATTTGTCAAGAAAGTTACGAAAAGAAGGAAGATATAATAAAGATAATGACAATGATATGAGAAAGTTTTGGCACGATATGCCAAAGATGAAATGTTTGAATTTCTGAAATGTAATAAGGGTTCATTATTATGAACAAAGTTATGATTATTCATGTTTAAGATGATTGAGATTCGACATTGAATTGTCAATATGATATGTTGAATTCTTTAAATTCAACGAAATACGTCTTGCACAAATGAGCTACGTAGGAATATTCAAGTTTTACTTCAATCTCAAAGTTGATTATGATGATGAGCATGCTAGTTCAACGAGCGTAGACTTTATAAGGCGATGATCCTTTTACGAAAGAACATAGAAGCAAGAACTTCCTTCAATTACAAGGACAAGAGTAACGATGGATTTGAGAATTTCATTCCATCTTGAGTGTAGAAAAGCAAAAGATCTATACGAAATTGTTCGACCTCGGCCTGTGCGACCGTCGACTTTGACTTCGGGAATTTGTAACATCAAATTTGACATGTCGACTTTAGTTGCCTGTACGACCTCGGCATCGGTATGACTCCGTACTACCTCGGCATTGATAACGGCGTGCACGACCTTGGCGTCGGCATTGCTTATGACCTCGGCGCAAGCGCGTAAATTTTCCTACATTGCGCAGTGATTTTGTTTTGACTAGTTCTCGATAGTGTGAACTCCGATTTACGTACGGTTTTTGCCTACGTGTTACTTCATTTCTTATGAAGTACCAAATTCTTGATTCCTACTTCAGAATTCACGAGAATCAGTTGAAGCTAGTTCTATGATTTATAGAGAGTAAGAACGTTATAGTATGATACGGACCTTAGAATTTTATAAAGAAAGTAAGATTTCTAGTAACACAAGTAGAGCCATGACACACATGAGAACCTTTGTTGATGACCTATTATGGGTATATAAATTTTCAAAAATTATATTCAACACCCAATTTCTGTCATTGAGTTTAATTCTATGACCTAGTTTCAATTGAGAAATCATTCGAGTTTCTCACTTTTTCTGAAGAAAACTTCCAACCCAAAATTTACAAAGTGTCCTTTTGAACCCAAATCCTGTGTGACCGAGAATATAATTGTGACGGTCCGCCACCCATATGACCAAAGAAATCTCGATGAGTCGTCATTCGGTCTTCGGACCCTAGATCCCCATTTATTCAATCCAAAGAGCATATCGATGCAATAATTAAAAAGATGTTATTCTGAATTGTGAGACAGTACCTCCTGTAAGTAGTCGTGATAATTTCTTCCCGACTCTTGAAACCATCAAGTAAAATGAAAGTTGACTTACTTTGTCACCTAAGAGCGAATTAGTAAAGCGATAAATGTCGGGCATGAAATAGGTTAACTTATCTCAGTCACCTAAAAGTTTCAGACCAATAAAGTGATAGACATCAAGAAATTATGATGTAAAGAAAATCTCGATGAGACGAGATATTTATTTTCCCCATGATACACACGGATGTGATGACCCTTGATGGGCTTTACAAAGATTGATGACAGTGAAGTTATGCCTTCATATGACTGTTATGATAACAAAGTTATGAATAAGATACTCTTTAGCATTGAATGCAAGAGTAAGAGCAAAGAAAAGTATATGATATCCGTGGGATATGACTTCCCTTATTATGTCATAACGAGAGATTACAACTTATCTTTAAGATAGTTGTTTGTCCACGAAACCTCGTTAATAGGTTGGACATGTTTAAAAAAAGAATGAAGATGCATACAAGATATTCTTTTCAAAGAATATATATATATATATATATATATATATATATATATAAAAAGTGATAGCATCCCGTAAAATAGATCTTTCGCCTTATAATTAATCAATGAGATTATGCTTGAGCATAATCGATTCCAAGTAATTGAAACTTGGTTGGACGAATGATAATAAGATTTAGAGATCATAATCATTGAGACGTGTGAATAGCTAGGATATATCCCTAGCATGTAAATCAAGTATGGAGGAAATATCTCCGAAGTCAAAACATGGTAATGAGATGCTTAGATTTTAAGTTATGGTGTACAGATGTATTACCATACCAAGCTATATGACAATAATGACGATTCTAACCCTGAATGTGAGAACCGAAGTATAACGAAAGTAAGATTACTTTCAGATACCATGCTCAAGAAAATGGACAAAAGTCAAAAATAGTAGAAGAAATTACGAATTATACAAGTAGATAGTTCATGATATGACATAAGCTTCAGAAATGTTATGACTTCGATAAGTAAGGTAATTCCCTTGAAGTAAAGAAACGGATTAAGAAATAGATTCATTATTTTGAAATAAATCTTAATACTCTAAGTTATAATGACACGAAACGCTTGTCTTGTGTAACTTAATAGTTAACAAGCTAGATAGTTTCTATAGATCTTGCAAAGGAAATACGTCCAAGAGAACACAAAAAGAGATTCTCATTGAGGGACTTTAAGGTAAATCCAATTGGAAAGATATCCCTCATACTTTTGTGACGATCAATAAAATGAGATATTAAGTATCTCCAACATGGGAATGAAGCATTTATTGAATGTCGAGAAAATGGTAAAGATATTTAACGTCAAGGCAAAAGTATAATACATCCCTAGTGGACAAAGGATTTTATCTTATGCGAAATTGCACGATGAATTAATAAAAGATTAAGAAGAAATGACTATATCCAAAAAGGGATATTACAAACGATGGCGCTAAAGGCCAGTACAAGGACTTCTCTGGAAAAGAGTTTAAAGTAAGAATATATGAGAAATATACTCCTAAGATCGATAAAGTAAAAAAAATAAATAAATAAATAAATAAATGAAAAATTGAATCATTCATACTGGATTAGGAATGAATGATAGTGATAGAGACATGACGATCTCTACGATAAGATTTCAATATTGAAATATATCAATATCAAAGGATAAGTTGATGTAAACCTAACCACGAATGCTATTAGTAAAAGCATAATGATACTAATACCGAGAAGTATAAAGTGAATGAGGCTACAGAAGGCCATAGCAAGGGAACATGATGTCCCAATGGAAAGGACAATGACATATGAAATAGACATTTACTTGAATAAACGGAACACCGTAGACCAAAGCCTATCTCACATTGAAAAATGTAACAAGCAGTAACCAAAAGCGAGAATAGGTATGAGGAAAATTTCTCGAGAATACCCATAAGATTTTGTTCAATTTAGGTGCTTCGCTTTTTAACATCGCACAAGTTTACGTAGAAGCGATAGAACCCAATTCAGGGTAAGCGAATCAAGAAATGAAAATCCCCTTACCTATACGGGAATTATGACCATCACAAGTGTTACTTAAGCTTAGAATTGAACCTAGAATCGCCTAAAGTTCTATCCAATGATTTGGATCATTATATCTATGTGGAACGTAGATATAATTTTAGAGATAAGAAGTTTCGGAAATGGCTGTCATTCATGTGATTAGTGACCTGGGCCTAGCCTTTTCGTTAGAGGTTTTACACGACAGAATATCAGTACCCACTGTTCGCCTATGCAAATATCTTTAAGGCAACATACGACTGAAGATGTAAAACGTAAAATGAGTATTAAGATAAGTGTCATAAGTCGTGTCACAAGTAGTCTACAAGTTCTATACGTCTTAAGGTGTATAATTCATTAAGAGATCCTTCTTATTAAAAATTCCCTCCATTGCTTAATTTAAGTCGGACTCATCTAGAACTATATGTTTACAGATGGCAAGAAAAGGGATCAGACGAGTAAAAAAAAAAAGAGTTACCCCAAGGCCTACAAGGTTATAACTCACACGAGCATATCGACTCTTTTAATATGAACTAGGAATGAATTTAGAACAGTTTTGGAGAAAATTTTTGCACCTCTGGATGGATACTCGTAACTATAGTGTCAATTGAGGATGGTATCCAACGACTTATCAGTCATTTACCAACAGATCGGCAGAATTTTTGCAAAAGGAATATCAAGAGAATATTTTCTCCATGATAAAAATTCCAAAGCCTGGACAGACTTACCAGGATTTGTCAACAGGCTTAAGTATACATATAATGCGTAGGGAACGACACCTATGAGTACTTGTCCTGGACCTCGGCAAGTTACACCACACGGTATAAAGGAATGGTTGTACCACGATGTTCGAGCGCCGCCCCGTCTGTGCCATCAATGGTACCAGAAAGAGACGAGAAGGGCAAAAGGACAAAATCTTATCACCCTCGCGGATTAGGAGAATTACCGCTACCAACCCAACCATACTTTCTGATAAAAGTAACACCAACTTCTAGTATTGAAGAAGAAACGGGGAGCAGCTTGACCCCCTGGCTCTCTGAAAGAGAATGATCGTCAGGAGTATGAAAACAAAAACGTACTTGGAGAAAGGCAAGTTTCCAATGGAGGAGTACGACTCTGACAAAGGTCACTCAAAGACATAGAATCTTAGGATCCTATGAGACTTATATGTAAATAATGGTTTATGATGAAAATGATGTGATTATAATATGTAAAATAAACGTAGTTTGGAGGAGTTTATGAATATGGTGAAGAAGTGTCAAAGTTTTGATTGTAAAAAGAGCTAGACACCTTGTAATCAGTCAGCTCGGTAGATCGACCCTCGTAAGTAATGTATGAAAAGTCCTCACTAAGGCATTATGATGTAATATTATATGATCTTGAAGAATGGTATCCGAAATACGGAAATGAATTGTTCCGAACAAGATATGGTTACTATGAGATAATAGTTACGCCATTCGGATAACCAATGCACTGGCCCTGTTCATGAACCTCAAAAATCGAGTGTATCACACATACCTAGATAATTTTTATCTCAATCCTCATGGATGATGTTCTTATCTATTCAAAGGACGAGAAAGAACATAAAGAAAATCAAAGGGCTGTCTTACAAATTTTAAAAGCCGGGCAAATTTTGCCAAGAACAGTATTGTGAATTTTGGCTTAAAGAAATATTCCTCAGACACATAGTATTTCTAGAAGAAATCAATGTAGATCTGGCAAAGGACAAAGCAATTAAAAATGAAAGTTGTCAATGACCTAAAATAAGATCAGGAATTTCATAGATTAATTGACTTCTATCAAAGAGCCATTGAGAACTCTCTAAAGTAGCAAAGCCAATAACATAGCAACCCCAAAAAGGAATCAAATTTACATGGATTAATAAGTAAGGTTATGTATTAATATGAGATAGATAATAGCTTATGCATCACAATGACTTAGGCCACATGAATATAATTTCCCAACTCATTACTTGAAATAGTAACGATAGTATAAATACCAAAGTCTTGGAAACTTCACTCCTATGACAATAAATTAAGAACCCTTCACAATTTACAAAGTTTGAACTTATTCTTGAGCAAAGAAATTTGGATACGGGATAGAAAAGATGGCTCGAATCGGAAAAGATTATAAATATGATAAATGATCACCTATGAACAGTTAATGTAGAATCTAATGCCTAAGATATAAAATTCAGTCTAAATCATGGTATGTCCTTATAGAAAAGGAAAACTCATCAGAAAGGTTAAGAAAACGAAAACAGAAATAGTCGGGAAATCAAGGACGAACGTAAGTGGTACCCTCACAACCAAGGTGAAATATGACTAAAAAAAGAGAATGAAGATGGGAATAGAATACGAATTAAGATAAGGAATGAAGAGCTGAAGAATTTTAAGGAACGTTGGACAATGTTATTGTCTAAAAAAAAGATATATACATATATTTTCAAGCAATAATAAGCTTAGAAATGAAACCAAGAATGAATTTCATGATCCTTCTCATACCGCCAATCAGGCATTACTAAGATGTATTATGATTTACGAGAAAAGTTAGATAGCAAGGAATGAAATGAGATGTAACCATGATTATCGAGCAGTGTCTCGGTTACCAATAAGTAAAGGCCACTATCAAAGGCCTTATAAAGAGTATAATCTCTAGAACTACGAATGAAAATATAATGATATAGAAATAGATCTTATGATGATTTTACCAAAGTCGTAAAGAAGAACAACGATATATGGGTAATAGTGAAATGACTCACCAATTATGTTTGACTACGCCTATTCGGATGACTCGTAGATCGATAAGTTAACTCGGTTATACAAAAAGGAAATTTTATATTTACAAGGAGTATCGTAACCTATAAAGAGATAGAGACCACTAGATTTTGAACTAACTCGTAAAAAGGAGTTAGATACGAGATTGAGCCTTAACATATATGTCCACCCATGGCGGAAAGACAATCAAAAGGACGGTATGAATGTTTAAGGATACGATAGAACAAATGATAAACCAAGGTATCGGTGGGAACAACCACTTGCTAAGTTTATGTCGAATCGTGGTATCAAACAACGATTAATATAATTTTATGAGGCATTGTCTTTGAAAAAGTATCGACCACCACTTTATTGTAATAAAGTAGGTAAGAGAAGGTATAAGGTCCCGGCGTCGTAAGGGAAGCGACTAAGATATCTCGCCAATAAGGCAAAGAATAATAAAAGCTAAGGACAAACAAAAGTCTTTACGATACGGCGTAATTTTGAACTGCATTTTAAATGCGAATTAAAATTTCTTAAGGTTTCTCCATCTAGAGAAATTATAAGGATTGAGGTATAAGAATGATTAGATCACGTTTTATAGGACCTTACGAGCTCCTAACAATGATATAAGCTAGTAGACTATAGTCGATACTTCCACCACATTTGTGGGAGAGTGCGAAATGTTTTTTCCACGTGTCGCAGATTAAGAAATACGAAAATAACCCGATTCTAAGTAAACCAACATGATGATGTGACCTCTTACTCAAATGAGTTATGATGAAAATCTCGACTAATTTGATCGTGCGATTCAACGATTAAAGAAGCAAGTTTGGGTCTTTTAATGAAAATCGATGAAGGAACCATGGACAAAAAGAAAGCACGTGGAAAGTTATGATGTTATGGCGTTAAGATACCCATACTTTATGAGGTATGCAAATTTTGGGACGAAATTTCTTTTGGCGGGTAGGATGTAATACCCAGAATTAGATGCTAATTACGGTGCTTAAAACCCGTAAATTAGAGTTTATTGAGTTATTCAACCGATGATATCGAATAATGATTTCGATTGTTTACTGAAGGAATGAATTCTATGTTATATTCATCGAGATTTGTGAATCAAAGAATAGAATGTTATAAAGTGTATCGGGTATTATTTTAACGTCGATCGTGTATCGATAGTTAAAATTTTATGAAATTTTCTAAGCAACTAAGCTTAGAATTAAATTCCATTGTTAATGGAATATTTTAATAAAGTGATTACGACTTTATTACGACCTTTTCGAGATGAGTCAATAATGAGCGTTTTAGCGTTTTCAAGCGTTAACGTTTAGAGACGAAACGAAAAGTGAATTTATTGATCAAGGAATTATAGAAATTTATTTCTTATGATTATTATATGTAATTACAATATTATTTAGCATTAAATCAATGCTAGATCATCAAGATTTAATAGTGACCAATTTTTCAAACGTTCGAAAACCCTAATTTTCGAACTCGATTTTTATCGCATAAAATGATGCCATTAATTTATCCTATGATATTATTTATCATCTAAACTATATGTTATAACATATATCAATGTTTGGCATGAAAAATAAAATTCGATCCATTGGCATAATGTAATAGCCGAAAACTATACACTTATGTATACAAATTTATTTTATTGATTTTTCTATTACATGTATCTAAGTGACATTGGATTAATTAAAAAGCCTAACTAAACATTAAAATTAGATATATATGTATATATAATTATAATTTTCGTGCATGTGTGTGGTGTGTAGGTAGAGGTGTGTGTGGTGTCAACTATGCATGTATTAAGGGTGACAATTGTCACCCATAAGCAAACACCCCACCACCTACACCACTTCAGCCGTCCCCTCCCCTCTCCAAACTTCAGCCATTCTCAGTCCCCTCCACTTCTCTCCTTCCTCCAAGAACAGCTCCAAGGATAGCTCAAGCCACCTCTCTCGACGGGACGCTCATCGCCAAATTCACGGCCAAATCAAGGTGGCTGATGGCCACCCTCCACTTGGATTTTATAGCTTCATACATTTTGTCCAAGGTGAAGAATCTAAACCTTGGACTCAATAGTGTTGGAGCTACTACATACATGCATGTACACATATATGCTTGAATGTGCTAGATTTATAAGTATAGGTGATTGCATGTTGTTAATCTGGACGAACAGTGATTTTATAAAATTAATATACTAAGTTACAGTGGTCAGATGATTGTGAATTTTTAATATGTTGAAAATATATGGGTCTAGTATGCCTCTGTAAAATTTCAAGTCCATCCAAATTGATTTGCTATTTTAATTTTATTTTTCAAAAACACTGCACAAATCTATGAAATTGCCTTGTTCATCACCCACGGTCCGTGGCTTTCTTTTTGATTTTGGATAATGGTAAAACTCTAAAATTTGGCATGAACATGATTCATCATGTCTAGAAGACTCATGTAAATTTTCAGAATTTTCTAAAAATGTTTACCATTTATTCCAGATTTTACAAGCTAACTGCACAAAACTGTCACTGGAGTGATAGCTTGTGGTAAAATATTTTTATCTCCCAATCTATTTTGAATCATTGGGTTAGGCTTTTTCTGGATTAAACTAGACTTAAGTGGATTTTTAATGTGATTGGTTGCATTCCCAGATTCCTTATAATAAACTCACGGTGAATTTTTAAATTTGACGCATTACAGTAAGCCTTTTTGGACAAACTGCCTTAGTAAATTTTTATGTTAATCAACTGTTCGTGTACAAATTTTACGTGAGATGTTCAAGCCGTTTGTAGTCCTATTTTGACTTTGGTTTCTTCGTAAGAAATGTTCCTTACCTTTCACTGACCCAAAGTCACCTACTTGAATGTTGTCCTTTCCAACTAGTCAACTTTGGGCTTATGTATTTCTCGATGCATCGATATTTTCAATATGGTCTTCATGAAACATGTAGTTCTTGTTACAAGGTTTGAAATTGGTAGCCTGCAGTCATTTTGGCATTGTGAGTCAAATGTTACGAGCCTCATAAAACCCCTCGTCGTTAAGCTAAAACTGAAATTTTGAAAAATTTCTAAGTATAGAAGTCAGTTTGAGTTGCCCACTTTGAGACCCTATATCTCCAAAACCACGACTCTTTTGGATTTAATTCCTTCTTAGAACTTGTAGTATATGTTTAGAGGTTTCCAGAATGTGTCTTTGTGATGCCATACATATTTTGAATAGAGAGTTATGAATCGTCAAAGTATGTCACTTAGGTTAATTTAAAGTTGTTTTGTTGATTTTCAAACACTTAAAATTTGACTGAGTGTAGAACTCCCCTATGTGAAATATGTCTTATGTGACTAACATGCTAGTAATTGATGCATTCATTATGTTATGTCGCAAAGTGCGTTAGAACATTAATAGATGCACAATTATGATAAAAGCGACAACACGATATTTTTACGGGGCATGCCTTAACGTGAAATGTTTGACTAGGTCTCCTACATGCTCAATTGAGTGTATATCATACCTTGATATGTACTAAAGTAGAAATATGGGTTCTAAGACCCGATGGATATTTCAACTCCAAAACCTCAAGGCCGAGAATAGATAGGCTAAGCTGAGGGCTTGCATTCAATCGATTTAGACAATCGACGGTCCGGTGGGCTTTACTCTACTTAAAAATAAAATGCTTTTGAAATATTTATTTACGATGCTTATTTCAACTGTTGATAAAATGTTTACATGATTACCTGCCAAAAATATTTATGTTTTGTGTATGTATCCTATCCGGAATGAATGATATGAATGATATGAATGTGTTGGGTCGCTCCCAACTTATGAATGAAATCGATATCGGATCCTATGCCGGAAGGCTTATACCTGGCTAGGATTAACGTGTACACTAAGGTGACGTTGTGCTGTAAGGATAATTCACGGTCGGTCACGACGTCGTAGAGGGAGGCCTCCTTCACGACGTTCGACTATGTTGATATGATGAAAGGATGTTAAGGGATATGGATCATACACACCAGAAAAATGCCTGGCCAGACGATGATTTTGAGAAATGATGAAAATAATTTTAGTAAGCACAAGGCATTTCAACCAAAACCCTTGTGTCTTACCATGATGTGGCAGTGTAATCTTCAAATGATAAAATGTTTTTGGCATGAGTCCACCGAGTGCATTCTTGTACTCGACCGCATGTTTGTTTTAAATGTGTAGGTTGAGCGGATGATGGATGGGCGGTGTTGAGCAATAGGAATGTTGTCATTGAAATGTTTACACCTTGATAGTACATCGTCATATGTACATATCACATGCTTTCATTGCGAAGAACCTAAATTTATGTACTAAAGTCCAAGAATATACTTGACATATGTTTCTGAGTTTATTGTTAAAAGAATCTCCTGTATAATTATCCTGTTTAGAGTTACAATCCTTTTAAATCGTACTTAGGATTTAGGGGCTGTGACATTGCCGCTCCACTTTCATTGCCACATGCACCATATCCTCCAGCTCCACACAATGTTGAAGCTCCACGACATTGGCATTCTCCCTATTCAGCCCACATAAGAACCGAGCCATGGTTGCTTCTCGATCTTCATCAATATTTGCTCTAATCATGGCAATCTCCATCTCTTTGTAATACTCATCAATGATTTAGTGCCTTGATTCATAGATTGTAACTTTTGATACAATTCACGAAAATAATGAGTAGGTACAAATCTCTTACGCATTATAGCTTTCATCTCTTCCCAAGTTGAAATTGGTCTCTCTATAACGCCTTCTATTTGTTGTCAATTGATCCCACCAAACTATAGCATAATCCGTGAATTGATTGCGGCAAGTCTAACCTTTTCTCCTGGAGTAGTTGTGACACTCAAAGATGAGTTCCACCTTCGTTCCCACTCCAAATAAGCACGGATCCTCCTTCCTTGGAAAGTTGGAATGTTCAATTTGATGCTTCCCAAGTTACGATCAACTTCATTGTGATTTCTTCCTCCTCCTCCTCGCCTTGAACCTTGATGCGAGGATCTTTGCATCATCTTCTTCTTCGCTCTCCTTTCTTCGTCATGCCTCGATTCCTCCCAAGTTCCAACCTCTCCATCGTTCTCCTAGACTTTCCATAACATTTGTCACCCGTGCAAGATGTTCTTTGCACGGCTTGTAATGTAATTTGATTTGCATTTTCATTATTTTTGGATTGTCCGCCATCCTCACACCGCTCGTGTATCACTCAAAATGATCCTCACAATCACTCGTGTATCACTCGTTGGCTTTACCTCCCCTCTAATGTCCTCACCACTCAAGCCTTTTACCACTCAAATCTCACTTGTAGGTATTGAAAAGAAAAAGAACAAAGCAAGATAGAACAAGACCAGTAGCACACACCACACTTCAGCCCCTTTTGATGAAAGAAGAAGCAAAAATTTGAACGTATAGAACAAAGATGAACAATGTAATTGATTTTTTTCTCACACTTTTTTTTCGTTTTTTTTACACTATTACAATGAGGAATAGATATAGTAAGAATAAAGAAAGATAAAGATAAGAAAAATAGGATAGAGTTTGGATCAATACCAGATTGCTTTGATACCAAATGATACGGACTAAGGACCCGTTGGATATAAAGATCCAAGAACCCCACGTAAAGAGTTAGGCGTGCCTCCCTAGATCGAGAATCGGTTTGATCACCCCTAGAGGCGTGACACCTCGACCCGTTGACTATATAATCACCGAGAACCTCGGTATGGTTGAGCATACAAGACCTTGCTCAAGTATCTTGATAAGTTCATAAACAAGTGAAATACTCTACAAAGAGGATTTAACTCACAAAGCAAATGCTATTTTCGTTCATATATCAATGTGTGCTCTTACAATGATTTACAAGCCTATTTATAGTCGCAAATAACTCTTGAGTTTCTCACACTCATAGCACTACTTAGGACTCTTAAATGACTAATTATAACTCTAAATGACTAATAATAACATAATTGTAACTCATAAACATAGGTATAACTCTTGGACTCCAAATGTCACTTTATTAACACACACTTAATTAGCTAGATAGACTCTTCACTTGGCCTCCTCTTCATGCACGAAAATTCACCATTTTATTCTTCAATTGGGCCTCAAATGTGATGTAATTGTGAGCCCACACTTCAAGTATAAGTCGACCCATCAACTTGAATAATATTCACCATTTTTGCCCAATGTAGATTGGTCTTGGACTTGGACCCTTATTTCACTAGCAACAACATCATGGACTCCTTTATCTTCTTAGCTCTAGCCCTTGTAATTGGCCCATTTTGAATAACCAATGGGTCCATCTTCATGTTGTTGGACAGCTCGTTGGGCAGCTCGGATGCATCTCCATCACATACATTCACATGTAGCAATTCTTTTAATATGGCATATACTCAGAATCAACTCAATTCATTCAATGTAGCACATGCTCAATTATATGATAATCATAATCATAAGCTCTTACCTGGTGAGCTAGAGATGATGGAATCGAATTGTTGAGCTTCTCTTGAGAACAACTGACTTTATAACTCAGATTCTCAAAACATAATCAATTCAAAAGAATTTACAGGCTCAAGGTGCACAAGCTGCACAGGACTCACAAAGATTTACAAGGATTCACAGGTTCAGAATTAAAAACTGCTCTGATACCATTCTGTCACACCCCGACTTACTTAACCAGGTAATTAGTTAAGTAATTAGGCTGTGACGTGGGGTAAGAAGAACTTCTGACAATTTTGACCAATAATTCTTATTAACAACAATCTGTAGCATCAACTTTCATCATGAAAGAATCAAATGTTTGGTCAAAAGAGGTAGAATGGAGTCTGACAAAGGATGATTCTAGGTCCTCAAACCACAAGAGTAATCGAACAAAGAAAAAAAAAACAACGGCTGAGGATGAATAATCATAATAAGATAATCAAGATCAATTACGACATTGATCTGATATGACAGGTTAGACAAATTTTACAATGAATGTAAGAACTCAAACATGCTTTCACCAAAATAAGATCTTTGGTTAACTAAGGTCAAAAGCATGACTCATCGATAACTTCGAAACATTTTATACAATATTGGATCCAACAAAACAATTCTGGATACTCAAAAGGAATCCTCGATCATAGAAGCAAATTGACATCATAAAAGAGATGTCAAGATCCCAACAATGAAATGAAACTGTCATCAGGGTAAATATCAAAACACAAACAAGCAAAGGCCAAAGTTCGGCAACAAGAAGTGTGGCTGAGAATCATGTATGATGACATAAGACTTTGGGCAAACAAAACATGACATCAACAAATTACGAATACCATCATGAGACATAATATCTAGAGAAGGTCCTCTGCACAACATTCGATTCCAACATCCTCTCGAGCTCATCCTGCACATTTAGAAATATATGCAGGGCGTGAGTACTAGATGCACTCAGTGGGTATATGCCGAAAACATTTAAACATTGCTCTTAGAGCTATAAAATTGACTTGCCATAACATTTGCAACACACAGGAGTTTTCAGTTAAATAACCTGTGCATGCTTCTGAAATAAACTTACTTGCTTTCATGCTCATACATTCAAGATGCAACATTAAACATGCGTCTGCAGACATTATCTCATTCATTAACCATATCTACGTACTCTTGTGTTGAGAAGTAGGCCTCCTTCTCAAACACCGTGATCGGCCATTTAGCTCACGATCACTCTGTGTACACAAACCCTTACTGGCAGCTCGTCCAGCATAGGGCCGATATCGTCCATCTCTCGTAGATAGGCAACATGCATCATGCTCAAAACTTGGCAAGTCAGTCAACTTTTCATAAAAATGCATATCATATCATTTTGTATGCAAAAGCATATCATTTCACATTTTTAGAAAGGATTTTACCCACCTGACAACAATCACTCGGGTGGACTATACGTTCTGTCCTTCACTTCTTTCTTCTCTGAACTTGGCCCTTCATCAACATAGAGTAGCATATAAGCATATCAGGAACCAAACAAGAAGATAAACTCTTTATCTTATCTAAGTCGTCAACACGACTATAACTTGATATTGAGACTCTATAGTCTATGAACACTTGGGTCATTGCATTCTCTAACATCTAAACATATAACAAGACTTAACTAAGCCTCATATGGCTAAATAAGCATATAGGGCTCAACAACAAACTTAAACCATCTAATCTTAATCAAAACCAACAACTCTTTACAAACATAACTTATAACCAACGTGAAAAATCACGTGAGACGTCATCTAACATAAAAGAACCTCTATACATGTTCAACTATCATCAAAGATCATTAAGCAATCATCAAAATCCAAAGATCAAAGCTTTAGCATTAAAACCCATTTGACGTCAAACTAAAATTTTCATCTTTAAAATACGTGGTAGAAAAATCCGAATAAATCATTTTAAGCTTTATTCATATCATAGAATCAAATATGAAGTCAAAATGATCAAATAAAATCAAAATCCCACCTTATGTGAGGCATAAGTTTCGGCCATTTAGGGTTTTTTGCATAGGTTCGATTTCAATCATTTTTCTTGCTCAAAACATGTTTATATCTACCCCAACAACATATATATGAAGGCATATCAAGCATATCAACAACATAAGTTCAAGGTCTAGGCCTTAATATTTTCGAAAATTTCAAAGAATTCCAAAGAATGAACTCATACTTGAAAATTCAACATTAAACAACTCATAGGCGATAGATCTACCATAATATCAAGAGATAATTAAACAAAACATGCCCCTTCAAGAGGACCGAAAATTTGGACTTTAAGAAGTTCATGATTTTCGAATTTTTAAACCATAAATATGTTCTAGAGGTGAAGATCTACCTTTATGCGAAGATGGATCGCGAATCCAACGGTTAGATCTTCGTAGAATTGAGATTGAATGATTTGAAAATGGAGGTGTGTGTAAGTGTGTGTGTTTCAAAATTTGAGGGAGAAATGGGATGGAAATGAAGTGTTTTAGAAGCTTTAAGCATATATATATTGTAGGCAATTAAAAAAATCGAATGATTCCAAAAATGAAATATATATCTTTGATATTTAATTTATGTAGATTTATGGTATAATCAAAAGTTACCATATGTCAAATTCTACATAAAAAGGAAATAAATCAAGAAGATCATGCCATGAGCCCAAAATCTGGGTTTAAGCTAAAAGCCCATTCCTAAACTTCCTAAATTAAGTTTTCCTACAACTATAAATATGGGGTTTAGGAGGCTCATAAAAGGAGCACAAATTAATTGAAGCATTGGAGGAATTATCCAAAAAGTCTCTCCAACATTTAAGAAGTTCTTCAATATTCAAAGCATTCTACTTTCAAAAGACGGCGTTCAATCCGGAAACAAGGTGAAAACCCTCCGTATCGACGTTTCAAATTTGAAGATCTTCACGGCGTTCTTCAAGATATCAAATCAAATTCAACAAACAAATCTGAAAACAAGACGAAGGTCCTTCAGATTGATATCAGCAAATCATAAACCTTGAAGAATATTCGAAGATCGTTCAACAATTCAAATCGAAGAGTAGAATCAGAGGAATCAATAGAGATCGGATTCACACAATTGTACTTTGATCCAAAAATATTGATTTTGTACCCAATTTCGTGTTTATAAAATTAAATACAAAAATTTGTGTTACAAATTTTGGCACGCCCGGTGGGACATCTCTACCTCTCATCTCTACTCTCCACCAAAGCTAACGATGGCCACCTCCAGAATTTCTTCGAAAAGCATTGGTGTCATCACACGAAGCAAAGCTAAACAAATGCAAGAAGCTTCTAAATCAGCCATTGCCGCGGAAAAGGAGCAACACCTTGCTACCATAAAAGAAAAGAGCATTGGAAGAGGCTTCGCTTCCCCTGCTCCACATTCCATCACAAGTTACTCATTTGATGCTCCTGTTATGATGACAAACACATCCACTGTGGAAGAACAACTTGTGAATCTCACGAAATTGGTTGAATCTTTGAACAAACATATCCAAGAGCAAGATGCACAGATTGTAAAGCTCAAGGGAGAAAAGGCAGAGTCAAGTCACGTAAATGATGAAGGAAGTGAAAGGGATGATGAGGACGAAGAGCTCCATGAGAGACAACAAGAAAGAAAATCAACTGGAAAAAACCTTCAAGTTTCATCCGATGGTTTCATCCCGATAGATCAACTAAAGGAATTCATCGAGGTAACTATGAAGAATCGATTCGATGGAAGCTCCAAGTCATCTTTAATCTACTCTAAGCCGTACACTCAATGGATCGACAACTTGAGAATGCCTCATGGTTACCAACCACCCAAATTCCAACAATTTGATGGAAAAGGCAATCCAAGGCAACATGTAGCCCACTTTGTTGAAACATGTAACAACGCTGGCACCTTTGGAGATCATCTAGTCAAGCAATTTGTTCGTTCTCTTAAAGGAAATGCATTCGATTGGTACACAATTTGGAGGCAAACTCTTTCGATAGCTGGGAACAACTAGAGCATGAGTTCCTCAATCGCTTTTATAGCACGAGAAGGACAGTTAGCATGGTGGAACTTACAAGTTCTCACCAATTTAAAGAAGAGCCAGTGATCGACTATATCAATAGATGGAGGAACTTATGCCTTAATTGCAAGGATCGATTATCTGAATCATCTGCCATCGAGATGTGTATTCAAGGGATGCATTGGGGTCTACAATACATTCTACGAGGAATTCGGCCCAGAACATTCGAAGAGTTGGCAACAAGAGCTCACGATATGGAGCTAAGTATGGCAGCCAGTGGAATCGAAGAGCCTCCAATCCATGAACCTCGCGGGTTTAAGGAGAAGGGCAAAACCATTTGACAGGGCAAAACCAAGAATGAATGGCGGTGAAGGCGGCGGTGTCAAGTTTTTAAAGAAGGATTCTGATCAAGGCAACAATCAAAATACTTCTCAAGAAATGGATCAAAGAAAGTTGACATTAAAAGAAATGCAACAAAAACAATACCCTTTCTTGGACTCTGATGTCTCTGGAATCTTCGATGACTTGCTCAAAGAAGGACTCATCGAGCTACCTGAGATGAAGCGGCCAAATGAGGCGGGACGAACTGATGACCCAAAGTACTGTAAATACCATCGATTGGTTGGGCACCCCATACATGACTGCTTCATATTCAAGGATAGAGTCATGCGCTTATCTCGAGAAGGAAAAATATCACTTGAAGAAGATAGTGCCGCCGTAAATGTTCTCATCGCCGAATTTAGTGACATAATTGAAGGTGTTGCAGCTCTATATGACACGACAAATCATGTAAGAGAGCAGTTCAGATCAAATGCTATGGACGGTGAAAATGTCTTAGCAATCACATTCTCCGACAAAGATTTGCAGCTTGGGTCTGAGCCTCATAATAGACCACTATTTGTGAGTTGCTTCACCTATGAGCAAAAAGTCAATAGAGTTCTTATCGATGGAGGGTCGGCAGTCAATATCCTACCTTTAAGAACATTAAAAGAATTAGGAATTGAAGAAAATGAGTTATCCAGCTGTCGGTTGATGATTCAAGGATTTAACCATGAAGGACAAAGAGCTCTTGGCACCATAAGATTGAAATTGTTAATGGATGACATGAGTTCAAGTGTATTGCTCCACGTAATTGACGCCAAACCTCTTACAACATGCTTCTTGGCCGACCGTGGCTTCATGAAAATGGTGTTGTCCCTTCTACGTTGCACCAATGCTTCAAGTATCATCAAAATGGTGCCGTGAGAATAGTGGTCGGTGATCAAAAACCTTTCACGGAGGCTGAATCATACTTCGCTGATGCAAAGTATTATATGGTGAAGTCAAAGACTACAACGGTGGAAAATGATGAACGGCATAAAGAATCTGAATCCACTCACAAGACAAAGAAGGAAGTACCTCCTCCAAAGATAGAAGGGTTTGTTATGCCTTTAACAAAGATTGATGCCAAGAAGCCGGTTCCCCAACCATTTGGAGGATTTGTTCGACCAAAACAAGGTAGTGCTACGGAACATGGAGAATTTTCAAGTAACGAAATCACTAAGCATTTTGGTCCAAAAGCATACAACCTTCTCATCGGTGTTGGATACAATCCTCATGAGAGCTCGATGCCCAAACCACTCTTGAAAAAGAATGATCACACTACCCAAAACTCCAAGGCAGGTTTGGGATTTGTCACACATAGTCCTATTAGTATCGCCATAAAAGGGCTCTTGCTTTGTGTGTGCGAAGAGGAACCGATGAATCCTCAATTGGAAGAAAAACTCAAAGAGTATCTATTTTCAAAGGATAGGTAAAAAGAGGACCAACGAGTATCTGTATTCAAGAGACTTAGCAAAGGCAAGGATTTAAAGCGCAACATAGCCAAATACAACAATGAACCACATATGACTTCAAAGCTGAGGAGTTTGATTCCTTCTCGCATGAAGAGATGTACCACATTACTTGTGTCATGTGATAAAGAATTGAAGGCTAAGATGAAGGCGTAAGTCTTTACACAAGTCGCCAAAAATGAAGAAGATAGAGATAGTGTGGGTTCATCTTACTACACCACCAATAGTGAACAAATAAACGATGATGTTGTCATATAATCACATAACCTCATGTGAACAGGTGATCATCGAAGAGGAAGATGCTGAAATAGCTCCCCAACAATTTGAGGAAGGAGTCAAGTCTATTGTCGACGAGTTGAAAGAAATTAACTTGGGCTCCGTTGATGATCCACGACCCACTTATATCAGTGCATTGTTGATTGTTGATGAAGAATGCTTATATATTGAATTGCTTAAAGAGTTTAAAGACATATTTGCATGGTCATATAAGGAGATGCCAGGATTGAATCCACATGTAGAAGTTCATCATTTAGCCATCAGAAGAGAAGCGCGGCCCATTAAGCAAGCTCAACGTCGATTTCGACCAGATTTGATTCCTTTGATTGAGGCCGGAGTAAATAAACTCATCGATGTCGGTTTATTCGAGAAGTCAGTACCAACATGGATTTCAAGCATTTTCCAGTGAGAAAGAAAAATGGACAGATTCGTGTATGTGTGGACTTCAGAGATCTAAATGAAGCATGCCCTAAGGATGACTTCCCTCTGCCTATCGCCGAATTAATGATCGATGCTACAACTGGGCATGAAGCATTGTCTTTCATGGATGGATCAAATATAACCAAATCCGTATGTCGCCAAGTGATGAGGAATTGACGGCGTTTCGTACTCCAAAAGGTATATATTACTACAAAGTGATGCCATTTGGATTAAAAAATGCTGGCGCCACTTATCAAAGAGCCATGCAGAAAATCTTCGATGATATGTTCACAAGAACATTGAGTGCTATGTGGATGATTTGGTGGTGAAGACCAGACAACGGGATGATCATTTGCAAGACTTGAGAGTAATATTCGAGCGACTCCGAAAGTATCAATTGAAGATGAACCCGCTCAAAAGTGCATTTGGGGTCAAGTCTGGCAAATTTCTTGGGTTCATCGTCCGTCATCAAGGGATAGAAATCGAACAAGCAAAGATTGATGCCATATTGAAGATGCCTGAGCCTCGGAACATCCACGACCTGAAAAGCTTGCAAGGAAAGTTGGCATACCTGCGAAGGTTCATTTCAAATTTGGCTGGAAGATGTCAACCATTTAGCAGAATCATGAAGAAGGGTATACAATTCAAGTGGGATGAGTCATGTAGCAACGCTTTCAAAAGTATCAAATCTTACTTGATGAGCCTCCCGTTTTAGTGGCACCAGTAGTAGGTCATCCCTTGATTTTGTATATTGCTGCTCAAGAACGTTCTATGGGGGCATTACTTGCACAAGAAAATGAAAATGGGAAAGAAAATGCATTATACTACTTGAGCAGAACAATGACGCCGAATGAGTTGAAGTATTCCCCAATTGAGAAGCTATGTTTGGCCTTGATATACTCCATCCAGAAGCTTAAGCATTACTTCTAAGCTCATACGGTGCGATTGATCTCCAAAGCAAACCCCTTGAAATTTGTGATGTCAAGGCCCGTCTTGTCAGACAGACTTGCACGATGGTATCTCCAGTTGCAACAATTCGAAATTATATATGTTCCTCAGCGATCAAAGGTTGTATTGGGTGATTTCTTAGCGAATCATCAATCCGGCCGAGTGGGAATTGGCGATGATCTCCCGGATGAAGATGCACTTCCAATGAAATTTGCCTCCTTGGGTGATGTTTTTGATGGATCATCTCATAGAGAAGGATCCGGTCTTTGGTGTCGTGTTTGTGTCACCGAGCGACAAGTTTTGCCATATTCCTTCACTTTGACTAAGAATTGCTCCAATAATGTTGCAGAATATCAAACGCTTGTCATTGGTTTAGAAATGGCGGTGGATACAAAACGGCTACACCTCAAAGTATATGGAGATTCCAAATTGGTGGTGAACCAAATACTTGGTATATATGATGAAGTCAAGAAACTTGAGTTACTTCCATATGTCAAGTATGCCCAAAAACTCATTGGATGGTTGGGGGACGTTGAAATTGAACATGTCCAAAGAAGCGAAAATAAACAAGCAGAGATGCATTGGCTAAACTAGCGTCCACGATAGCCATGTCCGAAGGAGAAATCCATATACCAATATGCCAGAGTTGGGTTGTACCACCAATATTTGACGAAGAAGATTGCAAAGATAGTGAAAGCTATTGTTGAAATTGACGAAGAGTATTGGCGCCAATTGTTGGTCGACTATTTGAAATATGATAAGTTGCCAAGCGACCCACATCGAAGAATCGACATTCGTCGACGCGCCACCCGCTTTATATTCTTCAAAGGCACACTTTATAGGCGGTCATTTGATGGAGTCTTTTTGAGATGCTTGAATAATGAAGAAGCTGTCAAAGCCATGGAAGAAGCGCATTCTGGAGTGTGTGGCGCCCATCAATCTAGACCAAAGTTACACTTTCGAATCAAAAGAATGGGTTATTACTGGCCAACAATGGTGAAAGATTGCATGGATTATGCACAGAGGTGTCAAGCTTGCCAATTTCACGCGAATCTCATTCATCAGCCGCCTGAGCCACTTCATCCCACAATTGCTTCTTGGCCCTTTGATGCTTGGGGCATGGATGTCGTAGGACCTTTGACAAAATCATCAGGGGGGCATCTGTATATCTTGGCAGCAACCGACTACTTCTCTAAATGGGCAGAAGCTCTTCCCTTAAGAGAAGTAAAGAAAGAAACTGTTGTTGATTTCATCAAAAGCCCACATCATCTATCGTTATGGGATTCCACGATATATTTTCACTGATAATGGAACACCTTTAAGCAATACTTTGATGAATAAACTCTGTGAAAAGTTTGGATTCAAGCAAATAAAATCATCCATGTACAATGCGCCCGCTAATGGATTAGCTGAAGCATTCAATAAGACTATGTGCAACTTGTTGAAAAAGGTCGTGGCCAAATCAAAGCGTGATTGGCATGAGCGAATTGGAGAAGCATTGTGGGCATGCAGACCACCCATGGGACTCCTACAAGCAACTCCATATTCTTTGGTATATGGAGTGGAAGCTGTGATTCCACTTGAGAAGCAAATTCCATCACTAAGAATTGCTATCCAAGAAGGCTTAACTGAAGAAGAGAACGCTCGTCTGCGCCTTGAAGAACTGGAAGCTTTAGACGAGAAGAGGCTAGAAGCCCAACAAAGATTAGAATGTTATCAAGCCCGTCTTTCAAAAGCTTACAACAAAAAAGTACGAATACGTTCTTTCCAAGTTGGAGACTTAGTGCTCGCTGTGAGAAGGCCAATTATTACCACGCATCATGTGGGGAACAAGTTCATATCAAGATGGGATGGTCCGTATGTCGTCAAGGAAGTCTACACCAATGGGGCATATAAGTTGATTTCGGAAGACAATTTGAGAATTGGGCCGATCAATGGAAAGTTTCTGAAGCGTTATTATCCCTGAAAAGTAGCAGTGAAGCATGTATGTATACCCAAAAAAAAAAAAAAAAAAAAACAAAGAGGCAAGACGGCTCCATGGCCGACGAGCTAAAGCGCATGTTACTCGACCGCATGAGTATAAACTATGCATGGTGACCACCAAAGAAAGTGTATGTGGTTAAACTACTAAACTTCTCCCACCAAAAGGTAAACTTATGTGGTTATATACTCCACTTTGTCTGTATAGTGGTTAAAGAAATAGTCACTCCTGGCCCGCAAGAGTTTAAACTGTGTACGGCTCCCCACCTCTTCAAAATATAAGTTGATCTTTGAACTACGTTTTGACTTGATCCCTCTTAAAAGGGTACGTAGGCAACTTAGATTTTTCTAAGTTCAGTCACGATTTATGTTCATGTTTGGTGTTGTGATTATGATTCATCGTTTGGATCAATTTGTTTAAAGAACACAAATATTCAAGATGAAATGCATGAACTTTGAGAGAAATCATGAGTAAAGCAAAGTACCAAATATTTTATTGCACGGTGTCTACCACAAAGAAACAAGCAAAGGATAAGCAAAGTAAAAAAAAAAAAAAAAACAACTAAGGCTAAGCAAATGGGTCTTGATCTTCCGAGGACTTTTGAGCGACTTCAAGAGATGTTACGAATTCTTCAAGTTCTCCAACACTTGACGTCGAAGCGGGGCACTTTTGAACTTATCAATCTCTACTTTGAAGCCCTTGATTTCACTTTGAGTCATTTGAGTGATGTATGGTGTCTCTTTAAAGACATAGTTAACTCGTTCCTCTGTTTGTCAAGCTCGCAAGCTCCCTTTGATAAGTTCAACTTGGGAGATCTCTTCTTTCTCCTTAACTCGAGCATCACGAAGACAAGCTTTAACTTCTTTGGAGTCGTTGCGTAGAATGCTCCCGACGTTACGAGATTACGATCTTGCCTTATCATAGCGGCGATCTTGACAAAAGCGTGTTGATACTACTTCAAGATGAGAAAGGTCAAAATCTTGTTGAAAGCCCTTTATACGAGACATGCCATCTCGTATCTCATCCTCAATTGATGATAAGAATTGCAACGGCGTCCTTGCTACGAAGAACACCCCAGATGTTTTTGAGACAAATCCTAAACTCTGTATCAAAAATGTTCTTACTATTGAATTCAGATATAGCCCCTACTCTTGGTACTGACTTAGCACTTGCTTTCACACCAAGGTCGGACGACTCGTTTAAATGGTCAGACTCAACAGACTCATGGCTGGCTTGTGAACTTTCTTCGTCATTAGTTCCAAGAACCTCTGATTGTACCTAACAAGAAGGAAGGTCAATTTAGAGATAAAAAAAAATACCAGCAAATGAACAAGGAAAGATTTGAAGAATACCTCATCCGTAAAGACATTCGGGTTTTGGTGGTCACTTTGGTCATGTTCCTCAATAGGTTCCGGAGACTTAGTATGTTTCTTCTTCTTCCAATGGCGTTCAACACTGCTGCTCATAGAATCATCTAAATGAATCGAAGTTGCTTTACGTTTTCCTTAGAAGAGCCCCTTCTTCAGCAGTTTTTCAACAATATCTTCAACTCTGTCATGACCTTTGGAAATGTCCTTTGCCTTTGGTTGAGTTGAAGTTAAGATGTTTTCCTCAAATGAGCTTCTATACACTTGATCCACTAGTTTTGTAATCAACGCTTGAGAATTTCTTGGCGTTTGAAGTCGAACATGGAAAGAAAGCCTTTGATGCGGATCTCACGCAGACGCATGCACGCCAATACTTAAGGCCATCATCAAAGTAACTTCTCGAATGTTTTGAGTAAGAACGCACTGGAATAACTTGATAGTACCCAAGCGGCGGCTAAAGCGATGTGGGCATGTGGGGCTCGATGATAAAGCAATCGTCGATCTCAGAGCATGGTAGTTGGAGCGGATAGCCGTGAAGAAACAATAGTCGACTCTCTGCATTATCGCCATCAATATATGTGATGTCTTTGTTCTTCGTGAACATTGCGCAACTCCATGCGATTTGATCCCATTTGTGAATTCGCCTCCGAGCTTCGATATGGTCGTAGTATCTCGCCCCTCCTTCACCAGAATATTGAATCATCTTCGGAACATAAGAATTTCGCTCAAGCGGGAAATGAGTCTTGAAGTAGTGCGCCATCCAAGCATAAACAAAGTGGACATGGAATGTTGTTCGAACTCGAGAAGGCTCTACAGAATTTGTAATTTTGTTTAGGCCGCTTCTAAATATGCTAGTCAGAACTGGAATCGTAAGAATCACCCTCTGTTGATTTGCCATCATGCTTGCCATTTTGAATGTGTTGGGCCTAATCAATGTAGCATCGCCATCGGGAAGAACGAAAGCACACAGCCAACAAGCAATGTAAGCAGCTAAGTGTGTCTCATCCCAATACCTCTCCTTGATGCCGAGCCTTATAAATAAACCCTTCTCGGTAGAAGTCCACATGAGCCTTGAATTCGCCTGTAGGATTGTGAGTAAGTTTGTAGCGAGCTGATTTCTTCTCTTTGCGTGGAGGGGGTTGTTGGTACCTCGAGTTCTTTCTTGACCATAACTTGATCCATTCTTCAATCTTAACTGAGCATCTTGGACTCTTACCATCCTCGTTCCCAAGAAGATGATAAGCATGGAATAAATATCGACAGCTTGTAGGAACATATTGTTTTTCTTCTCGATCCAAGCCAACGAGCTCTCTCGTGCAAGGTATCACCTCATCATAAAAATTCCCCATTGCTGGAAGTCCAGACAAAAATTGCAAATCCCACAAAGAAATGGATAGCTCGCCTGTTGAAGTTAGCAAGGTATTTGTTGATGGGCACCATGCTTCACAAAACGCTTTGATCACTACAATGTTTTGATCATAGGTAAAAGGAAGCATATCTTTGGATCATAAATTCCGACATTGCTGAGCTCGCTTCAAACCGACTAAGGGCGTCCTCGCTCCATTCCCAATATCCTTTGAAATAATGAAATTCTCAAGAAACTCCATATTTTCTCCCAATTGGCATTTTCTTGACAATTCCACGACAAAGTCAACAATGGGTTAATCTCTTTAGTTGGTCGATGATGAGTGATTCGATGTCCACGCCATAGATGTTTTGGTCACATTAGTCTCTTTGGTCCACACCGGTTTATGAAGAGGACTTGTGAACCTGGGCGATTCTGCGAAGTGGCCAAGTGGCCAATTGAGGCGTGTCCCTTTGTCGGTGGGTTGTTCCTTGTTGTCAAGATCACCAAATAATTTTGTCGAGAGCAAGTAACATCTTTCAAGTAAACCATGTTATGACCGCAAAATAAAAAATAATAAATAAACATGAGAATTGATGTGGTTTTGGATACGATGTCACGAGACATAAAATGCGTGCTCTCGACTATAGTGCTTGAGTTGTCGAGTCAATTGGGTTCTCAAAATGGAGTTTTGATGGAATATTGAGTAGGTCCTCAAGAAGTGATTGAGGTAGACCTCAAGTAGTGATCGAGAAAGATCCCCGAGAAGTTATTGAGGTAGACCCTCAAGTAGTGATCGAGAAAGATCCTCGAGAATTTATTGAGGTAGACCCTCAGGTAGTGATCGAGAAAGATCCTCGAGAAGTGATTGAGGTAGACCCTCAAGTAGTAATCGAGAAAGATTCTCGAGAATTTATTGAGGTAGACCCTCAAGTAGTAATCGAGAAAGATCCACGGGTAGTGGTTAAGGTAAACTCCCAATTAGTTTTAAAAGGAAGGTCCTCATTTGAATGCGACAGATCAAGATTTGAAAGTATGATGAAGATTAAAAAAAATGACGACATTCAGTTATGCATATTTAAAAATAAAGCTTTAGTTGATGAACTAAATAAAGCTTGACAAAGAGTGATTACTTGGAAGCAATATGATCGGGGAAACGACGACTGTAAAGAATTCCTTTCAAGTCAAGCTCCTACACAACAAAGTGAACCCTACAAGTCAAAAAAAATCGAAGCATGGTCAGAAGCTAAAAAAACGCAGCAAGAAAATTCAAGAAAAAGAGTTGAAAGATGAAAATATTCTCTCAAGCAATTTGTCAAACACATGGCAGGTAACACTTAGGAATTGATTTCTTGTAGCCAAGGAGGATGAAACTCACCAAGATTTTGAACAAGTATTAGTTATAGAGCTGATGAGCCTAAATCACCTCTCTGCTCAGTTGGAAACGACACCAATTTCTTTACTCGAAATGGTTTGCCGTGAATCCACTCAACGCCACCCTCTAATCGTTTATGGACATTAACTGGCAGCCAACGAAGTTTTTCATAGAGTCCACCTCTCTGCCGATTAACACACCGCAACCA
Organism: Salvia rosmarinus; assembly: GCA_036937905.1. Taxonomy (NCBI): domain Eukaryota; kingdom Viridiplantae; phylum Streptophyta; class Magnoliopsida; order Lamiales; family Lamiaceae; genus Salvia; species Salvia rosmarinus. The sequence continues at coordinate 35,339,039 of CM072821.1, forward strand.
TTGGAGAGATTATGAGCATATATCACTACACAAATGCAGCTATTGACTAAACCATATGATGTTTAAATATGAAATACCGCATAGCACGTTTTAGCAACTGAATCATGTTTGAGCAGCATACTTTACAGTAATCAATTTGAAAAATTTCGCATTCAAAATTGAGAAAGAAGTTTGCTTACATATAGTGTGTGTTTATCGGAGAGAGACCCAAAGCTCGAAGCAAGTCGATGCACTGATTTTGGGCGCCTTCGTGCAATCACCAATGTATGAAAAGCTTAAGTAGAAGTCGATGCTTTTGTTTTTTCCCTTAAGTTTGTGTGAAAAATCCTATGCCATGGCATCCTTTATATAGTTGAAGCACTCCCCTCATACATGGAAAGTTCCTTCGTATAGAGATTGAGAGATAAAGAAAGGAAAGATTGAGAGAAGAGAAAAAGGCAATGCATCATGAATATACTCCCATAAATTAGAAGAAAATATTGTGCCATATCAAGCAAAAAAAAACGTGAGGATCTGTTGGCTTATATTTGGAACACTAATATGCTAATTCCAATTTATGTGTCCCAATTATTTATTTTTGGGAGATACTATGTTGTGGAGCAAGTTTTTTTTTTTTTTCCCGTCTATTTACGTTCAGTTCTCTGCAAAAAGGAAAGTGAAAGCCATGGTTGTTGATGATGTATACATGTGGGCCCACAGATTTGTTGTTTAAATATAATCTAATAAACAAAGTAATTAATATGTGGGCTTAAATATTTAAAAAGAATAAAAAGCATATTGGCCCAAAACTTAGAAAGTCAGAGAAATGGAGAAGAAGTGGCGATGCAGAGCAGACACGGCAGCAAATTGGCTTCCAAGCTCAGCCCCTGCTCTCCTCCCTCCGCTGCCAAGTCGGGAGTTTTTAGAAATTGAAAATATCAAAAGAAACTCAGCAGAAGAAGAAGAAATCTCTATATGGAAGAAGCTCTGCCTTGCTCAAATTTTGCAGTGAGGTTCGGTGATGAACAAGGAAGAAGTAGCTCAAATTTTGCAATGAGGTTTGGTTATGAACGAGGAAGAAATAGCTCAATTTATAGAAGAAAATTGAGAGCCAAAAACACAGTAGCCATTTGAAACTTGAATCTGCAGTTTGGCATTTTGTTATCTAAACAAACCCCAACAACTCTTGGCTTCACTCCAATCTGTTTGAAAAGAAAAGAAAAGCAGAAGACGGTTTGAATTCCTTTATCTCCTTTCTACAGAAAGACATTGAGCAAAGTTGCTTTAGGCTACAAAAAGGGGGAGAAACATGTTTGTTTGCGGAGCAAACGACCCAATACTTTGGGCAACGGTTTAGTGAAATTGAGCCGAAACTTTAAGAGAAATGGATTACAAACTTAAATGGCTAAGTTTGGGATATGTGGAAAAATAGTCATACTATACTTCAATTGACGTGAGGTATAATATGCTTTAATTGACGTGGGGCCGAAAAAAAAATAGCTATGACTTTTGTTGTAATATGAGTTTTCAAAGTTAAGATTGCTGCCAGATTTATTGAATATGGGTCAAAATGTTACTGAGACATGGGCTGTTGGGTTCATAGAATAAGAATTAAATATGGTCTGCCAAGTGTTCAAAAAGATACTGCTACTCGTAGGTTCATTGGCACGTAAGCCCCATCAAACAAGAAAAGGAGCAAAAAGAAATGAAAGAATTTGTTCTCAATTTCTGCAGTTGACTTATTTTTATTTGGGCCATCAAACCCATCAAGAAAATGGAAGCATTTTGGGCTGCCAAAATGAAAGCCAAATTTTTGGGATAAAGTTGTCAAGCCCAAATTTACAAATTCAAATCGAGTCAAAAGCCCAAAATCTGAGTATAAGCTGTTTACAAATTCAAATCCAAGTCGAAGGACTCCTAAATCTGATATAAACTATTTATAAATTGAGTTCAAAATCAAATTCCAAGAGTTCATCGATAATAGTTTAAACTATCTAAATGAATCTCGAGATTAGATCCATTTCAAGACAACTCATCCATGAGCGAACCTCGATGGGGCAATTTGTAGGCAATTAAAAAATCAAGGATTCCAAAATTAAATATATATCATTGATATTTAATTTATGTAGATTTATGGTATAATCAAAAGTTACCATATGTCAAATTCTACATAAAAAGAAATAAATCAAGAAGATCGTGCCATGGGCCCAAAATCTATGGGTTTAAGCTAAAAGCCCATTCCTAAACTTCCGAATTAAGTTTTCCTACAACTATAAATATGGGGTTTAGGAGGCTCATAAAAGCGAGCACAAATTAATTGAAGAGTTCAAGCGTTGGAGGAATTATCCAAAAGTCTCCAACATTTAAGAAGTTCTTGATATTCAAAGCATTCTACTTCCAAAAGGCGACGCTCAATCAGGAAACAAGGTGAAAACCCTCCGCATCGACGTTTCAAATTTGAAGATCTTCGGCGTTCTTCAAGATATCAAATCAAATTCAACAAACAAATATGAAAACAAGGCGAAGGTCTTCTTGTTGTAATACCCGTCTTTTCTAAGCTTCGCTTGCAGGCTTTTTGAGAAAAGGTCAAAGGTTGACTTTTTGTTTGGTGATGCGATCGTCACGAAACCTCGGGCGTTGTGTGTCTTATGACGAATTCATAGACACTAAGTATCGCGTGTTTTCGACCACCCATGAAGGTTCGCACTCAGGAAGTTATCGAAAACCGGACTTTTCATTGGTCTTTAAAAGCATATCTTGTTTATAGTCGTTGTGTCCGTATTTTATTTCGTGTCCATGGGTACCAAGTTTGCTAAATTTGAGTCCGTTTGCAAAAGTTCGTCGCTTTGCGTTTTGAAAAGGATCGCTTGCATGCATACTTGTGACCCGCTTCCTATAAATAGGAGGCTAGGGCCTTCGTTTTCAACGTTCATTTCGCCTCTCTCGTGTTTACGGAAGAGCCGAGCAACTCGAGTGCTGCTGCGCAAGCGCTGGAGGAGTGGGGATCGGTAGGGAGGCTCGTGGCGGCACCATTGCTTCTTGCCGAGCCACCACCGCCAATCAACCTCTCCCCCAGCCCCGTTTTCTGTTTTTGTCCTTTTCTTGTTTTGATTCCGCCTTTAGTAGATCGTATAGCATAGAACTCGGGATTCTAAAGGGACGGGACGGAAAAGCAACTGAGGCCGCCAATTTGGCGCCGACCTCCACCGAATCGCCGCGCCGCCTGTGGCGGCCGATTTGGTGGCCACCGCCACCTTTGGCTACGGGTCCTTTAGGTTTTGAGTTAGGGCTATGCATTCCACTAAAGTACCGATTCCGTTTTTCGCGTTCGCATGTCGGGATGTTTTCCGTTGCTTGAGTTTTCTAAACAAGACATGCCGGGTTATCCTTTTCAACGTAGCTTGTCATTCCATGTTCGTCGTTATGCATATTGCTTATGTTTCCATTTTCATGCATCGATTTTGGATGGTTTATCCTAGATCCGAGGATAGCATCGATTTTTAAGCTTCTTGTTTGCTAAGATTTGAGTCAACTTGCATGCATGTATATTTTGAAAGTACCCTATTATAGGTCTTGATGCCCCGAATATATTTCCTTCGCGATCGAGTTGATTTGAAAACCGGAGAGTGCCAAATATGGGTTGAGAAAGTCAAAACCCTAGTTTTGCTCGATCTTCGTTTTGATCACGATGTTGCTTTGCTTTGTGGGATGTGACCCCAAAATTTGTTCCGTCTTGTTACTGTGTACCTACCAAGTGCGATCGATGAAGTCATCGGATCCGTAGATACCTCCGGTTAACGTTTTCGTCATGCGGGTTGGGTTATATATGCTTATTTTGAGTTATTTACTCGATATTTCAAAATAAAACATGTGCGCCGTAATATGTTTTGATGAAGTTATTCATTGTTCTACGATCCGAGATATGGTTATATTGTGATTGTGCGAACTCTATTCGGTGGGTTGATCACCATCTTGAGTATTGATCGAAGGGATAGACCCAGAACACGTGGTTATGGTTACGGGCGGATAGACCCTAAGTCCACACGGAAATGGTAATGAGGTGGTTATGGTTACGACGAGTTTGACCTCAAGTCCACACCGAGTTAGCCATTTGGATACGCCCGTGTGGGCCGATTGGATATGTTCCGGCCGACCATTGGATATGTTTCGGGCGAATGAATGAGATGTGATGGGTGGCGGGATATGTTCCAGTCGTGGTTCTTTGTTCTATGATGGGAGTAACAATAATAACGGATCAGGTATCGAAAAATGAAAAATCTATTTTTGCTTACTTAGAAGTGGACTTACGTTTTAAAACCTTCTAAGGTAAGTGCTCTGAACACGACATCATGATTCTTTTGATTTATGATAAAACCCGGTGAATGCGCTAGTACTCACCCCAAACTCTTTTTCAAATCTTTTCACGAGATGGAGGAGGTTTTGGCGACGCCGAGGGTGGGAGCGGGTTCTTCATGCTATGCTTCGCGATGTTTTGTTATATACGTGCTCGATATTGATGTATTCTTGTCCCTTATTTTGTTTTTCGATTGGGAACAAGATTTGTTATGTTATTATCTTGTGAGTCTCGATATGAGCATGCTATGTGGTTGACGGTCTAGTCAGCGGTGTAATGCTATTTTGTTTCCTTGCATTACTTATTATAAACCAAGATCATGTTTTACGAGGTTATGGTATCGATATTATTACATTGGTGGATTGTTTGTGCACCCTCCCTTCGAGGATATTTCCTAGTTATAGAAGATCTTGCCCGATTTCATGATCACATCTTCTTATCATGTATGTTATATGTATCCCCCCTTCTTCCCCGCTTCTTAACCCCACCCCTAATCACACCCCGACATTTGTGCCTTCCCTCGGGAATTGGGGCGTGACAGCTTGGTATCAGAGCAGTGTTCTTGGCCCTGACATCTATCTTTGTTATCTGATACCAGCTTGGTATCAGAGCAATGATTATTGTCCTTCTAAACTGTTTATCAGGTACAGCTACCCTCAGCTCACCGTCAGGCCGTCTCCTTTAAAAAGGGGATGAGGTATGTGTTTAATTGCTGATGCTTTATGTGGTTATGTGAGTTTGATGTGATCTTGGTTTCATGTGTTTTGGCCTGGTAAGAGTTTACGTGATGTAAACGTGATGTGGATGTTGAGGTGAGATGGATGTGATATGGTTGGGTGTTGATGTGGATGTGGAAATGATTTGTCGATGGGACGGAAGGGCCTATGCGACTGTGATGTGAAAATCGTTTATATGATATGATGTGATTGATGTGATCACGTATGGTTGATTTAAGTCTATGTGTTTACATAGCAATGTTGTTGATTGAAAATCTTGTTTATTTTGATAAACGAGTGCTTGTAAGTGAATCCTGTATTTGCTTACGTGATTATTATGATAAATATCGATATTGATATTGATATGTGTTGAAATGAACATGTGTTTGAAACATGATTACCCAGATGACTGGGGCAGAAAAAGGAAACGTGAATATTTGTTGTTATGTTGATAAACTAACATGTAGGTTTGTGGATATTGATGGCCCGATAACGTTGGTTAAGATCCCACGGATGGATGAAGCGATCCGTAAGTTCAGGGAATGTACCAGGAATGTCCATGAGCCGTTGGGAGTATTTCTGGGGAGATTTGTTGGATTGTGGAGAAAGATCCGAGATAGTGGGAAAGTATCAGAATATGAGGCTTACTATCGGTTGACAGAGAGGCTACCAACAGGTTGGCAGCCGTGGGCGAGAAAGCAAGGATACGTGATGTTCAGATGGGATCCTATCACCAGGCACCTTACCTTGGATTTCACTGAGTTCGCTGCTCGAGTATGGAGACAGTGGACCGATCATCGAGGTATACCATCTGAGGAGGATGTGATAGCAAGGCATGTTCGAGGACCGATCCAGATTGATGATAGGGATGATGTTCCCGAAGAGCCTTTGGGAGAGCAGCCATCGCTCAGACGATCACCAGTGCATCAGGATACACCAGTCACTACACCTCCATCGACGATCCTTACCTTCCGAAGGACCCGAAACGATTTTGAGGCAGGAACCTCCCGGGCGAGAGAGATTGTCCATCCGACGAGAGAGGGAAAGAGGCCGGGATCGTAATTTTAGGCCACAGGAATCAGGTCAGTGGCATCGGGAGGAGACTCAGGAGGAGGAATGTCACGTCCCAATTCCCGAGAGAAGGCACGGATGCCGGGGTATGATTAGGGATGGGGGTTAAGAAGCGGGAAAGAATGGGGGGATACATATAACATACACGATAAGAAGATGTGACCATGAAATCGGGCAGCATCTCCTCTATAACTAGGACATATCCTGAAGGGGAGGGGTACACAAACAATCCACCAACAGAATAATATCGATACCATAACTTTGATAGACGTGATCTTGATTTATTATAAGTAATGCAAGAAAGCAAAATAGCATTACATCCTGTCAACTAGACCGGTCAACCACATAGCATGCTCATATCGAGACACACAGCAGAATAACATAATAGCAAATCTTGTTCCCAATCAGAAAGAAAAATAAGGTATGTCAGTCAAAAAGGTCAGATATGAGCAAAAGAATCTGACTCCGGTTACTGTCAAAAGATGCCGCTCTGTCCATGCTTCTAGCAGACTCTGCGACTGTCACTGTACACACCGACTACCTAGATCCCTGTCCTCCATATCCGTCCACTACTCTCCGTTCGTCCCAGCGGTTCCATTCTGCCTCTCCTCATCCTCTCTTTCCCTTCCTATCAGGGCTTGAATTCGGGCTGCCGCTTCAGAAAAGCGATCCTGCATGGAAGCAAGCCTCTCGTGGGTATGATCCCATCCAAGCTGTGCCCTGATCGCCTGAGTGTCAGGTGAAAGTTGTGCCTGAGTCCACATCAGGCGCTTGCCCTTCCTCAACATGCCCGACCTCATCAAAGTCATCGGCTATCTGGATCACCGGGTCCTCTGAGTCCTCACTGTCCTCCTCATCCTCCTCCGGGTCTTCCTCCTCCTCGGAGTCTCCTTCCCTGGTGGATACCAACCGATCTGATTCGGTGGCACGAAAATTCGATCCAGGCCTCTTTCACCTCTTGTCGGATGGACAATCTCTCGCACGGAGGTTCCCGCCTCAAAATCGCTCCTCGGTCCGTCGAAAGTGAGGATCGTAGATGGAGGTGTAGTGACCGTGTATCCTCGATGCATCGGTGATCGTCGGCGATGGTCGCTCTCCCAAAGGCTCTTGGGAACATCATCCCTATCATCAACTGGATTGGTCCTCAAACATGCCTTGCTATCACATCCTCCTCAGATGGTATACCTCGATGATCGGTCCACTGTCTCCATACTCGAGCAGCGAACTCAGTGAAATCCAAGGTAAGGTGTCTGGTGATAGGATCCCGTCTGAACATCACGTAACCACATAAAGCATCAGCAAATAAACACATACCTCATCCCCTTTTTAAAGGAGGCGGACTGACGGTGAGCTGAGGGTAGCTGTACCTGATAAACAGTTTAGAAGAACAAGTTCTAAACACTCAATTTCAAGAACGCACATGATATAAAGCAAACAAACTGCTTTGATATCGGATAACAAAGCTAGAGGTCAAAGCCAAGAACCATTGCTCTGATACCAAGCTGTCACACCCCAATTCCCGAGGGAAGGCACGGATGCCGGGGTATGATTAGGGATGGGGGTTAAGAAGCGGGAAAGAAGGGGGGGATACATATAACATACACGAGTAGAAGATGTGACCATGAAATCGGGCAGCATCTCCTCTATTATAACTAGGACATATCCTGAAGGGGAGGGGTGCACAAACAATCCACCAACAGAATAATATCGATACCATAACTTTGATAGACGTGATCTTGATTTATTATAAGTAATGCAAGAAAGCAAAATAGCATTACATCCTATCAACTAGACCGGTCAACCACATAGCATGCTCATATCGAGACTCACAGCAGAATAACATAATAGCAAATCTTGTTCCCAATCAGAAAGCAAAATAAGGGACAAGAATACATCAACATCAGAGTACGTATATAACACAACATCGCGGAAGCATAGCATGAAGAACCCGCAGCTCCACCCCTCAGCGTCGCCCGTCCAACCCTCCTCTAACTGTGAAAAGATTTGAAAAAGAGTTTGGGGTGAGTACTAGCGCACTCAGCTGGGGTTTTATCATAAATCAAAAGAATCATGATGCGTGTTTGAGCACTTACCTTAGAAGGTTTTAAAACGTAAATCCACTTCTAAGTAAGCAAAATAGATTTTTCATTTTCGATACCGATCCGTTATTATCATTACTCCCATCATAGAACCATGAACCACGGCTCGAACGTATCCCGCCACCCATCACATCTCGTTCATTCGCCGGAACATATCCGGCCACCGCGTGCTAACGTATCCACCGGCTAACTCGGTGTGGACTTCGGGGGTCAAATACCCGTCAGAACCATAACCACTTCATTACCATTTCCGTGTGGACTTCCGGGGTCTATCCCCTTCAGAACGATAACCACGTGTTCGGGGTCTATCCCCTTACGATCAATACTCAAGATGGTGATCAACCCACCGTATAGAGATCCGTGCACAACCATGATAGAACCATATCTCGGATCAGAGAACAGTAATAACTTCACCAAAATATTTTACGGCGCACATGTTTTATGTTGAAATATCAGAGTAAATAACTCAAAATAAGCATATATAACCCAACCAGAACAGACGAAAACGTTAACCGGGAGGTATCTACGGATCCGATGACTTCACCGATCGCACTGATAGGTACCTGGTGACAAGACGGAACAACTTTTGGGGTTACATCCCACAAAGCAAAGCAACATCGTGATCCAAACGAAGATCGAAGCAAAACTAGGGTTTTCGACTTTCTGAACCCATATTTGGCACTCTCCGGGTTTTCAAATCAACTCAATGCAGAAGGGAAATATATTCAGGGCATCAAGACCTATAATAGGGTACTTTCAAAATATGCATGCATGCAAGTTGACTCAAATCTTAGCAGCGAAGAAGCTTCAAAAATCGATGCCTATCCTCAGATCTAGGATAAACCATCCAAAATCGATGCATGAAAATGGAAACATAAGCAATATGCATAACGATGAACATGGAATGATAAACTATGTTGAAAATGGATAACCCGGGCATGTCTTCCTTTAGAAAACTCAAGCAACAGAAAACATCCCGACATGTAAACGCCGAAAATGTAAAACGGATCGGTACTTTAGTAGAATCATAGCCCTGAACTCAAAACCTAAAGGACCCAGAGCAGGTGGTCTGTCGGCCACCAAACGGCGGCCAACAGCTCACGGCGGCGGCCTGGGCGGCGGCGGTCTTGGCCAAATCGGCCGGCCTCCGGCCGTTTTCCCGCCTCGCCCCTTTAGAATCCCGAGTTCTATGCTATACGATCTACTAAAAGGCGGAATCAAAACAAGAAAAGGATAAAAACAGAAAAACCGGGCTGCCGGGGAGAGGTTGATCGGTGGTGGTGGCTCGGCAAGAACAAGAATGGCGCCGCCATTGAGCCTCCCGGCCGATCCCCACTCCTCCAACGCCCGCAGCGTGCACAGAGCTGCTCGGCTCTTCCGTAAACACGAGAGACGAAGGAAAATGAACGTTGAAAATGAAGGCCCTAGCCTCCTATTTATAGGAAAGAGGGTCAAGAATGTTACAAATGACCCTTTTCGAAAACGCAAAAGCGACATAACTTTTACAAACGGACTCAAAATTTAGCAAACTTAGTACCCATGGACACGAAATAAAATACCGGACACAACGGCTATAAACAAGATATGCATTTAAAAGACCAATGAAAAGTCCGGTTTTTCGATAACTTCCCCAGAGTGCCAAACCTTCATGGGTGGTCGAAAACACGTGATACTTAGTGTCTATGAATTCGTCATGAGATACTCTTCACAACGCCTCGAGGTTTCGTGACGGTCGCATCACCGAAACAAAAGTCAACCTTTCGACCTTTCTCGAAAACGCATGCCATGCAAAATGAAGTTTAGAAAAGACGGGTATCACATCCTCCTCCTTAGAAAAATTTCGTCCCGAAATTTCAAACTCATGGAGAAAACAACTGTGGTACCGAGCCCCGAACTTGTCTTCCAACTCCCACGTAGCTTCCTCTTGTTATGGTGATTCCACAACACCTTCACCAAAGGAATCGCTTGTTCCTCAACTCCTCGACTTCTCGCTCAAGACGCCACGGCCTCTCCTCGTAACTCGATCCTGAGCAAGAACCACTTGGTCATGCTTGATCACGTGTTTGGGTCGAACACGTACTTTCTCGGTTGAGAAACGTGAAACACGCCATGAACATCTCCATGCTCGGCGACAAAGCTAACCTATAGGCACGGGCCTATCCTCTCGAGAACTCGAAGGTCCAACGAACCTGGTCGAATCTCACCTCGTTTCCCAAAACAAACGACTCATCTCATCTGGGAAACCTTAAGGAAGACGCGATCTCCGATCATGAATCAAGATCCAGACGACGCTTGTCCGCATAGGACTTCGCACATCTGAGCTTCCTTGATCCTTCGCTGATCTCGATCGATAACCTCGACCGTCACGAACCATCTCTCGGTCCTAACATCTTCCTCTCACCCACCGTCCCAATAAAGTGGCGATCGACACTTCCTTCCATACAACGCTTCATAGGGAGCCATTCCTATGGTGGCTCGATAAGCGTTGTTATAGGCAAACCCACCAAAGGTAGTATCTCTACCCAATTTCCTCCTCTATCGGCCACGATCGCCGCAGATGTCTTCCAAAACCTCGAATCTTTCTTTCCGATCGACCGTCCGCTTGAGGATGGAATGTTTGTACTAAGATTCAGCTTGGTCCCCATTGCTTCCTGCAGACTCCTCCAAAACCTTGACGTGAACCTCGGGTCACGATCTGACGTAATCGATACTGACATACCATGTAACCGTATGATTTCTTTGACGTAAATCTGAGCAAGCTTATCTAACCCATACGTCATCCGAATCGGTAAGAAATGAGCTGACTTCGTCAGTCTATCGACGACAACCCATATAGCGGTGTTTCCTCTCGCTGACCTTGGAAAACTCACCACAAAATCCATACCGATATGATCCCATTTCCACTGGGATTGGTAGCGGTTGCAACAAACCGACGGACGTTGATGTACGGCTTTCACTTGTCGACAAGCCAAACAACGCTCCACAAACGCTGCTACATCCTTTTTCATCCCTTCCCACCAAAAGTTCCTTTTAAGGTCTCTCATACATTTTGGTGCTTCTGGATGAGTCAGATATGGTGCCTCATGAGCTTCACTCATGATTTTATCTCTCAATTCCTATTGAGTGGCACACATAACCTTCCTCGGAATAGTAGCGTTGTCCTTCGCTCAGGAAACCCTTGCTATCTTCTAGCCTTGCTTTCAAACGCATCTTCTCCAGAATTCGCCTCCGTCACAAGACTCACGATGGCTTCTCTCAGGTCCGGTTTAGCTGTCAAAGCTGCGATGAATCCTTGCACTGATTCCGACGGGTGAATCACTTCTAGGCTAAGCTTCTCAAAATCTCGAATAAGCTCTTTCTCTTGCGTAAGAAGATATCCCAACTTCGCTCTCGACTTGCGACTGAGGGCATCTGCCACGACATTGGCTTTCCCCGGGTGATAGCTGATAGAGCAATCATAATCCTTCACCAACTCCAGCCATCTCCTTTGCCTCATGTTCAACTCCTTTTGTTCAAAGAAATACTTGAGGCTCTTGTGATCCGTGAAGATCTCACACTTAACTCCATAGAGATAGTGCCTCCAAATCTTCAACGCATGAACGACTGCTGCTAACTCCAGATCGTGAGTTGGGTAGTTCAACTCGTGCGGTTTCATCTGACGAGACGCGTAAGCTATAACCTTCCCGCTCTGCATAAGAACACAACCCAAGCTTGGATGCATCGGTGTAGACCACAAACCCATCGTTCCCTTCCGGTACGGCTAACACTGGAGCGGTTGTTAGCTTTTTCTTTAACTCTTGGAAACTTGCTTCACAAGCTTCGGACCATGAAAACTTGATCCCTTTCCTGAGCTGTTGCATCATCGGCCTTGCCAACTTCGAAAACCCTTCGATGAAACGTCTATATTATCCGGCCAAGCCTAGAAAGCTTCGAACCTCATTGGCATTAGTCGGAACCTTCCGCCATTTCATCGCTTCAACCTTCACTGGTCGACTTTGATTCCTTCTCGACACGATGTGTCCAAGGAACATCACTTCTTTGAGCCAAAACTCGCACTTACTATACTTGGCATACAACCTCTCGCTCATAACGTTTCCGAGCTGCACGGAGGTGTTCTCTATGAAACTCGCATTCTTGGAATAGATGAGAATATCATCGATAAAAACCAAGACGAAACTATCCAGATACTGATGGAAAACTCGATTCATCAAGTCCATGAAAACTGCTGGCGCATTGGTCAAACCAAACGGCATCACGATGAACTCGTAGTGCCCATACCTCGTCCTGAACGCGGTCTTCGCAACGTCCTCCTTCCTGATCTTCAGCTGATGGTAGCCTGACCTTAAATCGATCTTAGAGAAGACACTCGCTCATTTGAGTTGGTCAAACAGATCGTCGATACTTGGAAAAGGATATCGTTTCGATCGTCGACTTATTGACTCTCGTAGTCAATGTACATCCGCATTGACCCATCCTTCTTCTTGACGAACAATCGGCGCTCCCCACGGTGACACGCTAGGTCGGATAAAACCTAGATCCAACAGCCCCGCACCGCATGGCTGGCTTTCAGCTCTTGCAATTCCTTAGGTGCCGTTCTCGTATGGTGCCTTTGATCGGCCGCCCTCACGGTTCCGGATCAATAGTGAATTCCACTTGTCTATCGGTGCGGTAAACCTGGCAAGTCCTCGGAAACACGTCCGGATATTCACACACCGGCTCCTCTTGCAACTCGCTTGCGCTTCGTGACGTGCCGGTCAAACTCACCAAGAAAGTTTGCGACTTCCCTTCCCGATCATCCTCACCGCCTTCAGGTCTTTGAGATCATAGGCATCATGAAACACCCATCCGTGGAAACAAACTTCCACTCCTTCTACTGTTCGAAAAGCAACTTCTCTCGAGACAACGATAGTTGCCTGTTTTTCCAACCAATCCATGCTAAAGATGACATCGAAATCTTCCATTCGATGACATGCAATTGACAAGGACCTACGCTCATGATTTCTACCTCACGGTTTTGGCAAATCTCTTTCGCTTTAGCACTTCTCGACGGGATGCTAATTTCGGTACTGTGATTTCTTGGGTACCAAACCCAACCTCTCACACGCGATTCTCGAAACGAAAGAATGTGAGGCTCTCAGATCAAACAAAGCGAAAAGGGTATATCACTCATATGGATTATACCGCAAGATTCCGGGAGCTTGAAATGCCTGCTGCTGGTTCAAGGCGTACACTTCACATGCGGTGGCCTTTGGTTTCTTGGCCTAGGGTGACCTCCCCGCTCCGTTGTTTGTCCTCGGCGGGGCTCGATTCTCCTCTCATGAGCTGGATCTTTGCCTTCTTGGCGGCCGCACCTTGCGCCTCCTAACGGACAATCTCGAGCGTAATGTCCGGACTTCACAACGATAGCACTCGGTGCTACCTTGCTCGCACTCACCGAAATGATTCCTTTGGCATTTATGGCACCAAGGTTTTTCCACACCGCCGCATGGGTTGGAAATTCTTCCCAAGGTTGCTTTCTCTCACTTGAATGACTTGATTCCTCGAATCATCGACCCGCTGGTTCCTTGGAACACCGATTGCCTTTCCTCGATCTTCCCATTTCCTCTTACCTCTTCCTCCGTCGGTTGGCTATCCGGGTGGCATCGTTATTTCGGGCAAATTGACTCAATGTTTAAAGCCCGTTCAAGGATCGCGCATACGCCGATCTCCCGATCGACGAGCGAAATTCGATCTCGGTGAGTCCTCTCGAACCTATCTCGCCTGGCGACCTCGGTGCCGACCAGTGCACGTAGCATAACGTGATGACGATTGAACGAGCGATCGTGCTCGGTGACCGCCCTTCTTCCTCGACGAAGATTCCGTAACTCGTTTGCCTTCTCTGCTGAAAGGCCGTGCACGCATTTTCCATGAGTACTTCCTGAAATCTTCCCACGATACCTTCCCCATCTGTCCCGGTGTTGTGGTTCTCCTCACGGATTCCCACAATAAATCGCCTCGTCGGTTAGGCGAAAGATCGCGCAATTCGACTTTTACAACTTCTTCACACCGATGTATTCAAGATCCTTTCGGTGGATCGTATCCAGTTCTCAACAGCCGATCGGTTCGCCGAGACCGTCGAACGTGGGGGATTCTACCGCGAAAACTCGATCGCATGCCATGAACCAAAGGTGGTTCCCGGCTTCTTCCACGTTATTGTTCCTCTGGTTCCTTGTTCTCGGCATTCTGTACCGACGTTTGAAACATTAGAAACGCTTTCGCATAGATAACCGGGTATCATCGCATAACATATATCATCATCCATAACCACATATCACATATACCACATATCACGCACGATCACATATAATCATGCAATCCTATCAACATATCATCGTTATGCATTTCACATAACATTATCATCACACATCACATAGATCATATATCATCATGGCATAGCTCATATCACATATAAGCATCAAAACATAAACATTATGTCATAGACAGCGTTAGTATCAGTAATATTTAGTGTCCATGAAGGACTGTTAAAATACAAGATGAAGGTATGTCAGTCAAAAAGGTCAGATATGAGCAAAAGAATCTGACTCCGGTTACTGTCAAAAGATGCCGCTCTGTCCATGCTTCTAGCAGACTCTGCGACTATCACTGTACACACTGAGTACCTAGATCCATGTCCTCCATATCCGTCCACTATTCTCCATTCGTCCCAGCGGTTCCATCTCGCCTCCTCATCCTCTCTTTCCTTCCTATCGTGGCTTGAATTGGCCGCCCTGCTTGAGCGATCCTGCATGGAAGCAAGCCTCTCGTGGGTATGATCCCATCCAAGCTGTGCCCTGATCGCCTGAGTGTCAGGTGAAAGCTGTGCCTGAGTCCCTGTCTCTGGCGCTTGCCCTTCCTCAACATGCCCGACCTCATCAGAGTCATCGGCTATCTGGATCACCGGGTCCTCTGAGTCCTCACTGTCCTCCTCATCCTCCTCCGGGTCTTCATCCTCCCTGAGTCTCCTTCCCCGGTGGATACCAACTGTCTGATTCGGTGGCTCGAAAATTCGATCCCGGCCTTTCCCCTCTTGTCGGATGGACAATCTCTCGCCGGGAGGTTCCTGCCTCAAAATCGTTCCTGGTCCGTCTGAAAGTGAGGATTGTAGATGGAGGTGTAGTGACCGTGTATCCCGATGCACGGGTGATCGTCGAGCGATGGTCGCTCTCCCAAAGGCTATTCGGAACATCATCCCTATCATCAATACGGATTGGTCCTCGAACATGCCTTGCTATCACATCCTCCTCGATGGTATACTCGATGATCGGTCCACCGCTCCATACTCGAGCAAGCGAACTCGGTGAAATCTAAGGTAAGGTGTGCGGTGATAGGATCCGTCTCGAACATCACGTAACCACATAAAGCATCAAGAATAAACACATACCTCATCCCCTTTTAAAGGAGGCGGATCGACGGTGAGTTGAAGGTAGCTGTGTTCGATAAATGCTTTAGAAGAACAAGTTCTAAACACTCAATTTCAAACCATATGATATAAAGCAAACAAACCGCTGATATCTGATAACAAAGCTAGAGGTCAGCCAAGAACCATTGCATGATACCGTACACGCCAATTCCCGAGGAAGGCAAGATGCGGGTATGATTAGGTAGAAGAGAAGGATGGATACATATAACATACATGTAGAAGATGATCATGAAATCGGCAAGATCTCCTCTATAACTAGGAATATCCCGGGGAGGGGACAAACAATCCACCAATGTAATAATATCGATACCATAACTCGTTATAGGTGATCTTGATTTATTATAAGTAATGCAAGAAACAAAATAGCATTACACCCGCTAACTAGACCGTCAACCACATAGCATGCTCATATCGGACTCACAAGAAATAACATAATACAAATTGTTCCCAATCGAAACAAAATAAGGGACAAGAATACATCAACATCGGAGCACGATATAACAAAACATCTGAAGCATAGCATGAAGAACCCGCACCCACCCTCGCCGCCGCCATCTCCTCCTCCTCGTGAAAAGATTTGAAAAGAGTTTGGGAGTACTAGCGACTCACCGGGTTTTATCATAAATCAAAAGAATCATGATGTCTGTTCGAGCACTTACCTTAGAAGGTTTTAAAACGTAATCCACTTCTAAGTAAGCAAAATAGATTTTTCATTTTCGATACCGATCCGTTATTATCATACTCCCATCATAGAACCAGAACCACGAGCTCGAACTATCCCGCCACCCATCACATCTCGCTCATTCGCCCGAACATATCCACCACCCAGCCCGAACGTATCCAGATGCTAACTCGTGTGGACTTCGGTCAAACACGCCGTAACCATAACCACCTCATTACCATTTCCGTGGACTTCGGTTCATCCCTTCGTAACCATAACCACGTGTTCTGGTCTATCCTTCGATCAATACTCAAGATGGTGATCAACCACCGATAGAGTCCCACAACCATATAAACCATATCTCTGATCGTAGAACAAGAATAACTTCATCAAACATTTTACAGCGCATGTTTTATTTTGAAATATCGTAGTAAATAACTCAAAATAAGATATATAACCCAACCCGAATGATAAACGTTAACCGGAGGTATCTACGGATCCGATGACTTCACCGATCGACCGTAGGTACCGTACAAGAGGAACAACTTTGGGGTTACATCCCACAAAGCAAAGCAACATCGTGATCCAAACGAAGATCAAGCAAAACTAGTGTTTGATTCTCAACCCATATTCGCACTCTCCGGTTTTCAAATCAACTCGATGCGGGAAATATATTCGGCATCAAGACCTATATAGTACTTTCAAAATATCATGCATGCAAGTCGACTCAAATCTTAGCAAACAAGAAGTCAAAAATCGATGCCTATCCTCGATCTAGATAAACCATCCAAAATCGATGCATGAAAATGGAAACATAAGCAATATGCATAACTATAACATGGAATGACAAACTATGTTGAAAATGGATAACCCGCATGTATTCCTTTAGAAAACTCAAGCAACAAAACATCCCATACGCAAACGCCAAAACAAACGGATGACTTTAGTGAATGCATAGCCCTAACTCAAACCTAAAGGACCCATAGCTAGCTCTGTCGCCACCAAACCCGGCCAACAGCTCACGGCGACGGGCGGGCTATGGCGGCGGCTCAAATCCGCGCCTACGCTTTTCCCCCCCCTTTAGAATCCCGAGTTCTATGCTATACGATCTACTAAAAGGCGGAATCAAAACAAGAAAAGGACAAAATAGAAAAGGGCTGCCGGGAGAGGTTGATCATGGTGAAGAAGAACAAGAATGGCGCCACGAGCCTCCCTACCGATCCCCACTCCTCCGCCGCAGGCACTGAGCTCGCTCCTTCCAGAAACACAGAGACGAAGGAAAATGAACGTGAAAATGGGCCCTAGCCTCCTATTTATAGGAAAAGAGGGTCACAAGAATGTCAAGCCCTTTTTCAAAACGCAAAAGACGCAACTTTTGCAAACGGACTCAAATTTAGCAAACTTAGTACCCATGGACACGAAATAAAATACCGACACAACGTATAAACAAGATATGCTTTAAAAGACCAATGAAAAGTCCGTTTTCGATAACTTCCCGAGTGCCAAACCTTCATGGGTGGTCGAAAACTCGATACTTAGTGTCTATGAATTCAAGACACTTCACAACGCCTCGAGGTTTCGTGGATGGTCCATCACAAAACAAAAGTCAACCTTTGACCTTTCTCAAAAACTGCCATGCAAAATGGTTAGAAAAGACGATAATGGAAGACCGAGGAGGACTAGATGAGGACTGGGCCGACCGGTGATCCAGATAGCCGAGACTCAGAGGTCGGGCATGTTGAGGAAGCAACCGAGACAGGACTCAGCACACTTTCGATACTCAGCAATCGAGCAGCTGATGAGATCATACCCACGAGGCTTGCCCATGCAGATCGCTCAGTCCGCACTAATTCAAGCCCGATAAGGCGAAAGAGATGATGGAGAGGCGAATGGAACCGCCGACGAACGGAGAATAGTGGACGGATATGGGATGAGAGATCTAGGTACAAGTGTACACATGATACGCAGTAGTCTCCTAGAAGCATGGATGAGAAGGCATTCTGGCAAAGAACTGAGTCGATTCTTTTGCTCATATCCGACCTTTTCGATCCGACATACCTTGATCATGTATTTCGACCTTCATGGACACCAATATTCGATACTAACGATGTCTATGTGAATGTTTATGTTTAATGCTTATATGTGATATGAGCTACGCCATGATAATATATGATCTATGTGATGTGATGATAATGTTGTGAAACGCATAACGGTCACGTGTTGTTGCATGATTATATGTGATCGTATGTGATATGTGATATATGTGATGATATATGGTTATGGGTGATGATATATGTTATGCGATGATACCCTATTATCTATGCGAACGTGTTTCTCATGTTTCAAACGCCGGTACGTAATGCCGAGAACAAGGAACCGTAGGAACAATAACGTGAAGAAGCCCAGAACCACCTTTGTTCAGCAGCATGCGATCGAGAGTTTGCAGCGTAATCACCCTCACATTCGACGGTCTCCGCGAACCGATCAACGCCGAGAACCGGATACGATCCACCGAAAGGATCTTCGAATACATCGTGCAAGAAGCGAGAAAAGCTGAATTGCGCGATCTTTCGCCTAACCGATGAGGCTGATTTCGTGGGAACTCCGGAGGAGGACCCTAACACCGTGATGTGGGAAGGTATACGTGGAAGATTTCATGGAAGAACTCATGGAGCACGTGCTCGGCGCTTACAGCGAGAGAAGGCAAAACGAGTTCGGAATCTTCGGCTGGGAGAAGGACGATCACCGAGCACGATCGCCGCTCAATGGTCTCGTCGTTATGCTACATACCTGGTCGGCATTGAGAGGCCACTGCATGCATGTGTTTGAGGAGAGGACTCCCACCGAGATCGAATTTCGCCGTCACCGTGAGATCCGACGATGCGCAGCCCTGAACCGGCATTAAACTTGAGTCAATTTTGCCCCAGAAAGAACGATGCCACCCGACAACCAAATTGACTGAGGAAGAGGTAAGAGGAAATGGAAGATCGAGGAAAGACAATCGTGTTCCATGAACCAGAGTGGGCCCAAAGGATTCCAAGGAATCAAGGCATTCAAGTGAGAGAAAGGCAACCTTGGGGAAGGAATTTCCAACCCATGCGGCAGGTGTGGAAAACCTTGTGCCGAAATGCCAAATGAATCATTTCGGCGAGTGCAAGGTAGCACCGAGTGCTATCACAGCAAGAAGTCCTGACATTACGCCGAGATTGTCCGTTAGGAGGCTAAAGCAGACCGCCAAGAAGGCAGATCCAGCCCGTAGGTAGAATCAGTTCGCCGAGGACAAACAACGGAGCAGTGAGGTCACCCTAGGCCAAGAAACCAAAGGCCACCGCAGTTAAAGCAAGTGGTGTACGCCTGAATCGCCAAAGCAAGTTTCAAGCTCCCTGAAATCTTGCAGTATAATCCATATGAGTGATATACTGCTTTCTTTGTTTGATATGAGCCTCACATTCTTTCGCTTCGAGAATCGCGTGTGAGAGGTTGGGTTTGGTACCCAAGAAATCACAGAGTACCCTGGAAATTAGCATCCCATCAGGGGAAGTGCTAAAGGCAAAAGAGATATATGCCCAAACCAGGAGGTAGAAATCTGTGAGCATAAGGTCCTTGTCAATTTGCATGTCATCGAAATGAAAGATTTCGATGTCATCTTTGGCATGAATTGGTTGGAAAAGCACATGGCAACTATACGTTGTCTCGAGAGAAGTTGCTTTCGAACAACCGAACGAGTGGAAGTTTGTTTCACGGCATTAAGGACGGGTGTTTATGTACAATTATCTCAAAGATCAAGGCGTAGGATGATCGTGAAGGAAAGTCGCCGATTTTCTTGGTAAGTTTGACAGGCACATGAACAAGGCAAACAGCTTGCAAGAGGAGCCATGGTGTGTGAATATCCTGACGTGTTTCCCGAGGACTCGCTGTGTTTACACCGATAGACAAGTGGAATTCACTATTGATCCGGAACCAGAGCGGCGCCAGATCAAAGGCACCATACGTAATGGCACCTAAGGAATTGCAAGAACCGAAAGCGCAGCTTGTGGAGCTGTTGATCTAGGTTTTATCCGACCTAGCGTGTCACCGTGGAGTTCTGTTCGTCAAGAAGAAGGATGGGTCCATGAGAAGCCATCGTGAGTGCGCAGCGGCGAGACTAACCTCGGAGAAGATGCATTTGAAAGCAAGGCTAGAAGATAGCAAGGATTCACGTGTTTAAAGACAACACGCTACTATTCCGAGGAAGGTTATGCGCCACTCAATAGGAATTGAGAGATAAAATCATGAGTGAAGCTCATGAGGCACCGATACACTCATCCGGAAGTACCAAAATGTACAAAGACCTTAAGAGGAACTTTTGGTGGAAGGATGAAAAGGATGTAGTCAGCGTTTGTAGGAACGTTGTTTGGCTTTTCAGCAAGTGAAAAGACACCAACGTCCGTCGAGGTTTGTTGCAACCGCTACCAATCCCAGTGAGTGGAAATGGGAGCATATCGGTATGGATTTTTGGTGAGTTTTCCAAGGTCACGAGAGGAAACACCGCTTATATGGGTTGTCGCCGATAGATCGACGAAGTCACTCATTTCTTACCGATTCTGGACGACGACGGGTTAGATAAGCTTGCTCAGCCTTTACGTTAGAGAGATCGCACTGTTACATGGTGTGCCCAGACGACACGCCGATCGTGACCCGAGGTTCACATCAAGGTTTTGAGGAGTCTGCAGGAAGCCCATGGGACCAAGTCTGAATCTTAGTACAAAGATTCCATCCTCAAACGGACGGTCAATGGAAATGACGATTCTGTTTTGGAAGACATGTCATGAGCAATCGTGGCCGATAGAGGAGGAAATTGGGAAGAGATACTACCTTTGGTGGAGTTTGCCTATAACAATGCTTATCGTGCCACCATAGAATGGCTCCCTATGAAGCCAGATGGAAGGAGTGTCGATCGCCACTTTATCGGGACGGTGGGCGAGAGGAAGATGTTAGGACCAGAGATGGTTCACAGACGGTCTAGGTTATCGATCGATCATGCGAAGGATCAAGGAAGCTCAGATGTGCGAAGTCCTATGCGACAAGCGTCAGACGGATCTTCGCCCATGATCGGAGATCGCGTTTTCTTAAGGTTTCCCAACGAGTGAGTCGCTCGTTTTGGAAAGCGAGGTGTTACGACCGAGGTTCGCTGGACCTTCAAGTTCTTGAGAGAATAGGCCTCGCTGCTATAGGTTAGCTTTGCCGCCTAGCATCGAGAGATGTTCATGACGTGTTTCACGCTTCTCACCGAGAAAGTACGTGTTCGACCCAAAACACGTGATCAAGCATGACCAGTGGTTCTTGCTCAGATCCGAGTTACGAGGAGAGACCAAAGGGCTTTGGAACGAGAAGTCAAGGAATTGAGGAACAAGCGATTCCATTGGTGAAGGTGTTGTGGAACCACCACGGAGAGTGAGGAAGCTACGTGGGAGTTGGAAGACAAGTTCGTGGCTCAAGACTCGAGTTGTTTTTCCACTTGTTTGAAATTTCGAGGACAAAATTTTTTCTAAGGAGGAGGATGTAATACCCGCCTTTTCTAAGCTTCCGCTTTGCATGGCACATTTTTCGAGAAAAGGTCAAAGGTTGACTTTTTGTTTCTATGATGCGACCGTCACGAAACCTCGTAAGGCGTTGGAAGAGTGTCTTATGACGAATTTATAGACACTAAGTATGCATGTTTTCACCACCCATGAAGGTTTGGCACTCCGGAAGTTATCGAAAAACCGAACTTTCATTGGTCTTTAAAAGCATATCTTGTTTATAGTCGCTAGTCCCAGATTTTATTTCGTGTCCATGGGTACCAAGTTTGCTAAATTTGAGTCCGTTTGTAAAAGTTGCATCGCTATTATCGAAAAAGGGCGCATGCATAGCTGCTGCAGACCCCCGCTTTCCTATAAATAGGAGGCTAGGGCCTTCATTTTCAACGTTCATTTCCTTCGCCTCTATGTTTACGGAAGAGCCGAGCAGCTCCAGTACGCATGAAGTCACGGAGGAGTGGGATCGAGCCGGAGGCCACATGGCGGCGCCATTATGCAAGGCCGCCGAGCCACCACCGCCAATCAACCTCTCCCGCAGCCCTGCTTTTATCGTTTTGTCCTTTTCTTGTTTTGATTCCGCCTTTTAGTAGATCGTATAGCATAGAACCTGGATTCTAAAGGGACGGAACGGAAAATGGTCCGAGGTCGGCCAATTTGGTCACCGACCTCCACCGATCGCCGCCGATTCGCCGCCCCTGTGGTCGCCGATTTGGTGGCCACCGCCACCTTTTGCTACGGGTCCTTTAGATTTTGAGTTCCGGCCATGCATTCCACTAAAGTACCGATTTCGCTTTTTCTTTTTCGCTTCGCATGTCGGATGTTTTCCGTTGCTCGAGTTTTCTAAAGGAAGACATGCCCAAGTTATCCTTTTCAACTTAGCTTGTCATTCCATGTTCGTCGTTATGCATATTGCTTATGTTTCCATTTTCATGCATCGATTTTGATTGTTTATCCTAGATCCGGGATAGCATCGATTTTGAAGCTTCTTCACGCTAAGATTTGAGTCAACTTGCATGCATGAATATTTGAAAGTACCATATTATAGGTCTTGATGCCCCGAATATATTTCCTTCGCATCGAGTTGATTTGAAAACCGGAGAGTGCCAAATATGGGTTCGTAAAGTCAAAACCCTAGTTTTGCTTCGATCTTCGCTCGATCACGATGTTGCTTTGCTTTGTGGGACGTGACCCCAAAAGTTGTTCCGCCTTGTTACCAAAGCGATCGGTGAAGTCATCTGATCCGTAGATACCTCCTGCTAACGTTTTCGTCTGCTCAGTGGGTTATATATACTTATTTGAGTTATTTACTCCGATATTTCAAAATAAAACACGTATACCGTAAATGTTTTGATGAAGTTATTAATGTTCTCTCGATCCGAGATATGGTTATATTGTGATTGTGCACGGATCTCTATTCGTGGGTTGATCACCATCTCGAGTATTGATCGAAGGATAGACCCCAACACGTGGTTATGGTTCCGCCGGATAGACCCTAAGTCCACACGGAAATGGTAATGAGGTGGTTATGGTTCGACGGGATTCAATCAAGTCAACACCGAAGTTAGCGGCCGGATACATTCCATGGCGTAATGACCGGATATGTTCCGGACTAGATATTATGAGCCGATGGATATGTTCGGGCCGAATGAATGAGATTTGATGGGCTGGCGGATACGCCCGAGTCATGTGGTTCTGGTTCTATGATGGGAGTAACAAGAATAACGGATCGTATCGAAAAATGAAAAATCTATTTTGCTTACTTAGAAGTGGACTTACGCTTTAAAACCTTCTAAGGTAAGTGCTCAACAAGTGCATCATGATTCTTTCGATTTATGATAAAACCCCACCGAAAGCGCTTAGTACTCACCTCAAACTCTTTTTCAAATCTTTTCACGGATGGAGGAGGGTCGGACGGCGACGAGGGTGGAGCTGCGGGTTCTTCATGCTATGCTTCCGCGATGTTGTGTTATATCGTGCACTCGATGTTGATGTATTCTTGTCCCTTATTTTGCTTTCTCGATTGGGAACCAGATTTGTTATGTTATTATGTTGTGAGTCTCGATATGAGCATGCTATGTGGTCGACCGGTCTAGTCAGCGAGGTGTAATGCTATTTTACTTCCTTGCATTACTTATTATAAACCAAGATCATGTTTTCCGAGGTTATGGTATCGATATTATTCGTTGGTGGATTGTTGTGCACCCTTCCCGCCGGGATATGTCCTAGTTATAGAGGAGATCTTGCCGATTTCATGATCACATCTTCTTATCATGTATGTTATATGTATCCCCTTCTTCCCGCTTAACCCTTAACCCCTAATCACACCCCGGCATTCGTGCCTTCCTCCGAATTGGGCGTGACAAGATTGATATCGACAAATCATAAACCTTGAAGAATATTCAAGATCGCTCAACAATTCAAATCGAAGAGTAGAATCAGAGGAATCAATAGAGATCGGATTCACACAATTGTACTTTGATCCAAAAATATTGATTTGTACCCAATTTCGTGTTCATGATTTTCGAATTTTTAAACCATAAATATGTTCTAGAGGTGAAGATCTACCTTTATGCGAAGACGGATCGCGAATCCAACGGTTAGATCTTCGTAGAATTGAGCTTGAATGATTTGAAAATGGAGGTGTGTGTAAGTGTGTGTGTTTCGAAATTTGAGGGAGAAATGGGATGGAAATGAAGTGTTTTAGAAGCTTTAATATATATATATATATATATATCATTTTACTATTGAAATCTTCTTTAAGAAGCTTTAACTTTTCTAGAAAATTCTAAGCTTATTCCATAAGCTTTTTAATAGCTTATCTTAGAAGTTTGCCCTTAGCTTATCTCATAAGCTTGTCTTAGCTTATCTTATAAGCTTTGATTGTCATCCGGGCTTATTACAACGTATTAGTGCTAGGCCCATTTAGTAGGGACGTCATGTCCTCATTCGAAAATATATATATACTTTCGAAATTGACAACTCAAAATAAATCAATAGAAATATAGAAATTGCTAGAAAATTGGAATTTTCATAAGTCTCTCTTTCTAAAACAAACATCATATTTTGACTATTCAAAAGTATTTTTGGTCGCAAAAACCATTTTGGGCAATTTGCTCTTGATCCTTTTTATTCAGCAAACACATATATCAAAAAGAGCGAAGACTCTGAAATTCTATGACTCTTGGATCAAGACCTCTATGAACACATATCTTATCATATCAAGACTCTTGAAATCTAGATCTTCTCATGCTAATAAAGACTTTAGAATCTTTTCTATGATTCTATCTCGAATCTATCTCAGATTCTATCTGCTCGACTCAAAGCTTAACGTAAAAGCTTTTAACTCAAACAACTCTTTCTTAAGGATGCAATGCCCTTCTCATAAGCTCTTAATCAAGAGCTAATCTCTGCTACAGGAAATGCGGGGTATTACATTCTCACCCCCTTACAAAAATTCCGTCCTCGAAATTTAGTACCTTTGCAAAAACTCAGGGTACTTATTCCTCATCTAATCTTCTAGTTCTCATGTCGTTTCTTCCAAACCATGATGCTTCCATTGGATTCTAATTAAAGGAATTGATTTATTCCTTAGTTTTTGTTCTTTTCGATCTAAGATGCGCTATGGCTTCTCTTCGTAGCTTAGATATTGTTCAGGGACAATATTCTCTTGATGTATGATGTGTTTTGGATCAAACACATATCTTCTTAACTGCGACACGTGGAACACATTGTGGATATTGCCGAAACTTGGAGGCAATGCTAATCTGTAGGTGACTGACCAAATCTTCTCTAGAATCTCGTTCGGTCCAATGAATCTTAGTTTGAGCTTTCCTTTGATTCCAAAGCGATGTATTCCTTTGGAAGATGATACTTTCAAGAATACTTTGTCTCCAATCTTGAAGCTTAGCTCCGTACGTCTTTTATCTGCGTAGGACTTTTGACGATCTTGAGCTTCTTGGAATCTTTTCTTTATTTGTCGTACGATTATGACCATTTCTTCAATCGCTTCTGGTCCAAGTATTTTTCTTTCTCCAATCTTCGTCCTAATAAAGCGGCGATCTACACTTTCCGCCATAAAGGGCTTCATAGAACGCCATATCAATAGTTGCTTGGTAACTGTTGTAGTATGCGAATTCAATCAATGGTAGAAATGGCTCCCATTGATCTAATACTATCGTTCTGATCATATCTTCTAGCGTCTAAATGGTCATTTCGCATTGACCATAAATTTACAGATGGAACGCTATACTAAAATTCAATCTTGTACCCATTTCTTGTTGAGAACTTGCCCGAAATGAGATGTAAACTTGGAATCTCCGTCTAGGGCGATTAAGACGGTACTCCATGCAAACGCATTTATCTCTCGAACGTATATCTGAGCTAACTTGTTAGCTCCATACATAATAGAGATCGGGATAAAATGAGCACACTTCGTGAGTCAATCGATTATCACCCAAATAGCTGTATTACCACGCTTTGATTTGGGTAAACCAATCACGAAATCCATGGCTATATGATCCCATTTCCATTGAGAAATCTCCAGTGGTTGCAACTTACCATACGCTGCTGGCACAAAGCTTTAGTTAGTTGACCTGCTAAACATCGTTCAACAAACGAGGCTATATCTCGCTTCATTCCTACCCACACAAAACTTTACTTTAAATCTTGATATATGTCCTTGCGCTTCCTGGGTGTGCGGTGTAGGGCGTGTTATGAGCTTCACTCATAATCTCGTTCTTTAAATCATCATCATTGGTTACGCAAATCCTGTTTCTGAACATGATTGCGTTATCCCCAGCTTCATGATATTCTTCTGGCCTTTCTGTTTTGATCTTAACTCGTAGCTTTTCTATCTATTGATCTTGTCTTTGAATTTTCACAATTCTTGCTCTCAAATCGGGGTGGCGACAAGAGCGGCTATAATCTCTTCAAACTCTTTGATCAACTCCTATCTCTGAGTAAGGACGAATCCTAGCTGGATTTGGCTTTTTCTACTCAAAGCATCGGCGACAACATTTGCTTTTCCAAGGAGATACTTAACATCACAATCATAATCTTTTACCAACTCAAGCCATCTTCTTTGGCGCATGTTCAAATCTTTCTGCTTAAAAAAATACTTCAGGCTCTTGTGATCAGTAAAGATCGCATACTTGGATCCATACAAAAAATGTCTCCAATTCTTCAGAGCATGAACAACAGCTGCCAACTCTAGATCGTGTGTAGGGTATATGAGCTCGTGAAGTTTCAACTGTCGTGAAGCATAAGCTATCACTCTTACTTCTTGCATCAGGATAATTCTTAGCCCACTCTTTGATGCATCGGTATACAGAGTATACCCTTTGTCTGATTCTGGTATTGCCAAAACTGGCGCTATAGTCAATCAGTTCTTTAACTCTTGAAAACTTTTTACACCTTCTTGGGTTCATTAGGACTTAATTTCTTTTCGAAGGTACTGAGTCATAGATCTCGCAATCGTGGAGAATCCTTCTATGAACCTTCGGTAATATCCTGCTAAACCCAAGAAACTTCGAATCTCTGTCTATGTCGTCGGCGATTTCCAATCGCGTACCGCTTGAACTCTAGCGGTGTCGACTCTGATTCCGTCTGTTGTAATGATATGTCCAAGGAAATTTACTTCCCTTAGCTAAAACTCACATTTGCTAATCTTAGCAAACAATCGTTCTATTCTCGACGTCTGCAGGACGGTTCTTAACTGTTCTTCATGTTCTTACTCGTTCTTCGAGTAAACGAGAATATCATCGATAAATACCAAAACAAATTTATCGAGATAATTGTGGAAAACACAATTCATTAAATCCATATACACAACTGGTGCATTCGTCAAGCCACATGGCATTACTACGAACTCGTAGTAGCCACACTGCGTTCGAAAAGCAGTCTTGGCTATGTTCTTCTGACGAATCTTGATTGATGGATATCCTGACTTCAGGTCAATCTTTGAGAAAACACTGGCACTTTTCAGCTGATCGAACAAGTCATCGATCCTGGGTAAAGGATACCTATTCTTCAAGGTTAACTTGTTCAAATTTCTGTAATCAATACAGATCCTTAGATTTTCATTCTTCTTTTTGACAAATAGAATTGGCGCTCCCCGAGGAGATACACTAGGTTGAGTAAAACCTAGGTCCAAAAGCTTTTGCAATTGGATCTTTAACTCCTGTAACTCTTTTGGGCCATTCTATAAGGTGCTTTTGAAACAGGTGCTGATCCTGGTTCTCACTCAATGGAAAACTCTAATTGTCTGTCCGAAGGTAGCCCTGTAATGTTTCAGGAAAAACATCCTAAAATTCTCTAACCACGGGTACATCTCCTACCTTCTTCTCGGACTTGACATCGACATCAGATATACAAGGTAAGCACAAATCTCCCGCGTTCTTCATCAGCTTCTCGGCTTGTAAGGCTGGGATCATAGGAACATGGCTTCTTCTCTTCTCAATACCATAAAAACAGGTAGGTTGTCTTCTTGGTGGCTGAAACGCTATTTCTCTTTGCTCGCATCATATCGTTGCATAATGCGCTGTCAAGCAATCCATTCCTAATATAAGATCCACGTCCTTCATGTGCAACAGCTGCAGCAATTTCGCTCTAAGCTTAAGGGATCCTAGTTCGCAATCTAGGTTAGAACACACATGCATGATAACGGTAACTCCACCCAACGGGTAAGCACATTTAATTCTTGTGCGGCACGTTCGCTGTTGAGCTTAAGAACATCTACACATGATGCCGAAATAAAAGAATACGAAGCTCTTGTATCGAAAAGGATTTTAATAGGTACACCTTTCAATGTACCCATACCTGTCCAGTTGCTAGCGTTCTTCTTAGGTTGCTTTTTTAAGAGGCGTATGCACTTTGATATAGAGGTTAGTACGGTCGAGGCGACGGTGGTTGCGGCTGCGGCGACGGCGACGATTGCGATTGCGATTGATGTAGTGGCATCTCGATCTGACGAAACGATGACTTTGGATATCCACTTACGACTTTCATTGATTACGTCTATCTCAGATGATTCTGCTTTCCTCCGTCACTAGTTGTTCTCTGACGGTTTGGACATTGATTTGCATAGTGGCCCTCTTGTCCACATGCATAACAACTGCAGACTCCAGAATGTACTCTGTTACATCTGGGCACGTCTGCATTCTTGACTGACTTGGGAAAGATTGTCTCTGCGTAAACTAACTCGGCTTCTGCCATCGTCTCTTGTTTGGGAAGGTCTTATTCTCCCAATTCTTTACTTCTGATCTGTAAGAAGCAATCTTGACGAGGCTTTAATCTAAAAAGGTACTGGATTTGGATCTAGAGTCACTTTGTCTGGTAGCATTTCCATCTCCATGTCCAATGCACGATTTAATGTTTCTGCATATGACGTTGGAGGTTGGCTTATCAAAATGATTCTGAACTCTTGGCGTAATCTAGCACGAAACAATTCCGCCATCTTCTCATCTGTCTCCACTTTAAAAGGAGCATAACAGTTAGACTACAGAATTCACTATCATATTCTGCCACAGTCTTCCTGTCTTGCTTCAGGTTCGCAAATTTAATCTCTTTCTGTTTGCGGTAACTTCAAGGTACTTTCATACAATTCTCCCTTGAATTGTTCCCACATAAAATTCTCCAATTGCTCAGGAGAAAGAAATTTCTGACGTGATTCCTATCAGAAATCTACAGACCCTTTTTAACTAAAAGGATATTCATAGGAGAGACACTCTCGATCAGAGCACTCCAAAAACTTAAAAATTCGCTACAAAGCGAACCCATTCTTCAGCATCAGCTGGACTATCAACTCCATTGAAAGATGGAGGATTCTGACGCAGAAAAAGATCTGCAATTCTACATTCTGTTTGAGGAGGAGAAGGTACAGGTAAATCTTGAGGAGAATTTGCACTTTCTTGTTCTTCTTCTTCAGGATATTTACAAAAGCTGGGAAAACTTTGCAAATTGAAGGCTTTCAGGCATATAGATGCTTTGGTATCTCGGGCAAAAACACATCTGGTACGGTTTCTCTAGCATGCTACCGCATCATAAGATATCTATAGGCACCACTAGTCTATATATACATATATATAATATATACGCATATATATATTTATATGCATCCATACTATCTACAAACTGCTAGCTTCACTCTTGCTGCTACTACTAGCTTCACTCTGCCCACGAAAGGCTGTCATCATCATCATCATTTCCTTCTTCCATCTCTACTACTCCATTCTTGCTGCCATCAACGGCTTCATTGGAGTCTAGCATCTCTACATCTTTCTCAATCTCAGGAGATGGCGGATCAATAGCACGCTCGGGAAATGAGTACAAGGGAACTAACTACTCCAGGATAAAGGATATCAGGATCAGTCACAAAAGCATTTGGTCGATATCTAGAAATTGTCAGCTGTCTTTGTGCCAACAACTAGTAAAAACTCAGTTTCATACATGAAAGATCTTGAGACAACTGAAGGTCTCGATAAACTAGCTCGAGTCTCTTCTGGGACCTCTAAAGAAGAAGTCTCAGGAACATGAAAGAAAGGGATAGACTCAATCGGTATAGGGATCTTAGGAGATGTAAAAGGCTGACCATATCAATCTAGGTCAATAAGAAACATCTCAGTATCGAGATAAGAGTAATCAACTGTTTAGGATCTACATCAGACTCGGGTATAGACAACTGAGTATCTGGTAAGGATGACTCTATCTCTAGAGTAAAGGTACTAGCATCATTCTCAGGAATAGAAGAATCAACATCAATGGTTTCAAGATCCTCATCATCAAAAGGAAAAGAAGGGTCACCGGCCAACTGGAGCTGATGAACAGCTGAAATAAAATCAGCAATAGGGGAAATGAACCAGTTAGGAAAACTCAAGTACGAAAATCGAGAAGGCGATGGTAGGTAGGAGTGCAGGAGGATTAGCTTGTTCAGAAGCTACAAAACCAGGCTCAATGTAATCAATGGCAACAGCAACGGCCCAATCTTGCCACTCCTTAGGCGATAAACAAATCAATCGGAGTATTCCATCTAGTCCCGATATGTATCTCTCCACAAGCGATGGAATTGAGCGAGAAATTCGCCCAAAATAAGCTGCTCATCTGGCATAAATAGATAGAAGCGCTCTCTGATCCTTGCTGATGGTGACAAACGAGCCGTATTTTTCCGAGCTGTTCGGACGGTCATCTTAGATAAAAGAATGCTAAAATACTTGCAGAAAAACATACTCATGTTGTTCTGACGTCTTTCCTCAGGATCTCTTCTCAACTTTAGCTCAATAAGCAATAACTCATTTCTAGCATACATTCACATGTAGCAATTCTTTTAATATGGCATATACTCAACATCAACTCAATTCATTCAATGTAGCACATGCTCAATTATATGATAATCATAATCATAAGCTCTTACCTGGTGAGCTAGAGATGATGGAATCGAATTGTTGAGCTTCTCTTGAGAACAACTGACTCTATAACTCAGATTCTCAAAACATAATCAATTCAAAAGAATTTACAGGCTCAAGGTGCACAAGCTGCACAGGACTCACAAAGATTTACAAGAATTCACAGGTTCGTAATTCAAAACCGCTCGATACCTATTCTCACACACCCGACTTACTTAACCAGGTAATTAGTTAAGTAATTAGGCTGTAACGTGGGGTAAGAAGAACTTCGACAATTTTGACCAATAATTCTTATTAACAACAATCAGTAGCATCAACTTTCATCATGAAAGAATCAAATGTTTGGTCAAAAGAGGTAGAATGGAGTCTGACAAAGGATGATTCTAGGTCCTCAAACCACAAGAGTAATCGAACAAAGAAAAAAAAACAACGACTGAGGATGAATAATCAGAATAAGATAATCAAGATCAATTACGACATTGATCTGATATGACAGGTTAGACAAATTTTACAATGAATGTAAGAACTCAAACATGCTTTCACCAAAATAAGATCTTTGGTTAACTAAGGTCGAAAGCATGACTCATCGATAACTTCGAAACATTTTATACAATATTGGATCCAACAAAATAATTCTGGATACTCAAAAGGAATCCTCGATCATAGAAGCAAATCGACATCATAAAAGAGATGTCAAGATCCCAACAATGAAATGAAACTGTCATCAGGGTAAATATCAAAACACAAACAAGCAAAGGCCAAAGTTCGGCAACAAGAAGTGTGGTTGAGAATCATGTATGATGACATAAGACTCTGGGCAAACAAAACATGACATCAACATGAGACACAATATCTAGAGAAGCTCCTCTGCACAACATTCGATTCCAGCATCCTCTCGAGCTCATCCTGCACATTTAGAAATATATGCAGGGCGTGAGTACTAGATGCATTCAGTGGGTATATACCGAAAACATTTAAACATTGCTCTTAGAGCTATAAGATTGACTTGCCATAACATTTGCAACACACAGGAGTTTTCAGTTAAATAACCTGTGCATGCTTCTGAAATAAACTTACTTGCTTTCATGCTCATACATTCAAGATGCAACATCATGAAACATGCGTCTGCAGACATTATCTCATTTATTAACCATATCTACGCACTCTTGTGTTGAGAAGTAGGCCTCCTTCTCAAACACCGTGATCGGCCATTTAGCTCACGATCACTCTGTGTACACAAACCCTTACTGGCAGCTAGTCCAACATAGGGCCGATATCGTCCATCTCTCGTAGATAGGCAACATGCATCATGCATCATGCTCAAAACTTGGCACGTCAGTCAATTTTTCATAAAATGCATATCATATCATTTTGTATGCAAAAGCATATCATTTCACATTTTTAGAAAGGATTTTACCCACCTGACAACAATCACTCGGGTGGACTACACGTTCTGTCCTTCACTTCTTTCTTCTCTGAACTTGGCCCTTCATCAACATAGAGTAGCATGTAAGCATACCAGGGACCAAACAAGAAGATAAACTATTTATCTTATCTAAGTCGTCAACACGACTATAACTTCTTGATATTCAAGACTCTATATAGTCTATGAACACTTGGGTCATTGCATCCTCTAACATCTAAACATATAACAAGACTTAACTAAGCCTCATATGGCTAAATAAGCATATAGGGCTCAACAACAAACTTAAACCATCTAATCTTAATCAAAACCAACAACTCTTTACAAACATAACTTATAACCAACGTGAAAAATCACGTGAGACGTCATCTAACATAAACGAACCTCTATACATGTTCAACTATCATTAAGCAATCATCAAAATCCAAAGATCAAAGCTTTAGCATTGAAAACCCATTTTGACGTCAAACTAAAATTTTTCATCTTTAAAATACGTTAGCCGAAAAATCCGAATAAATCATTTTAAGCTTTATTCATATCATAGAATCCAAATATGAAGTCAAAATGATCAAATAAAACCAAAAATCTCACCTTATGTGAGGCATAAGTTTCGGCCATTTAGGGTTTTTTGCATAGGTTCGATTTCAATCGTTTTTCTTGCTCAAAACATGTTTATATCTACCCAACAACACATATATGAAGGCATATCAAGCATATCAACAACATAAGTTCAAGGTCTAGGCCTTCATATTTTAAAAATTTCAAAGAATTCCAAGGAATGAACTCATACTTGAAAATTCAACATTAAACAACTCATAGGCTATCATCTACCATAATATCAAGAGATAATTGAACAAAACATGCCCCTTCAAGAGGACCAAAAATTTGGACTTTAAGAAGTTCATGATTTTCGAATTTTTAAACCATAAATATGTTCTAGAGGTGAAGATCTACCTTTATGCGAAGACGGATCGTGAATCCAACGGTTAGATCTTCGTAGAATTGAGCTTGAATGATTTGAAAATGGAGGTGTGTGTAAGTGTGTGTGTTTCGAAATTTGAGGGAGAAATGGGATGGAAATGAAGTGTTTTAGAAGCTTTAAGCATATATATATATATATCATTTTACTATTGAAATCTTCTCTAAGAAGCTTTAACTTTTCTAGAAAATTCTAAGCTTATTCCATAAGCTTTTTAATAGCTTATCTTAGAAGCTTGCCCTTAGCTTATCTCATAAGCTTGTCTTAGCTTATCTTATAAGCTTTGATTGTCATCCGGGCTTATTACAATGTATTAGTGCTAGGCCCAATTTAGTAGGGACGTCATGTCCTCATTCGAAAATATAAATATACTTTCGAAATTGACAACTCAAAATAAATCAATAGAAATATAGAAATTGCTAGAAAATTGGAATTTTCATATAAATCTCTCTTTCTAAAACAAACATCATGTTTTGACTATTCAAAAGTATTTTTGGTCTCAAAAACCATTTTGGGCAATTTGCTCTTGATCCTTTTTATTCAGCAAACACATATATCAAAAAGAGCGAAGACTCTGAAATTCTATGACTCTTGGATCAAGACCTCTATGAACACATATCTTATTATATCAAGACTCTTGAAATCTAGATCTTCTCATGCTAATAAAGACTTTAGAATCTTTTCTAAGATTCTATCTCGAATCTATCTCAGATTCTATCTGCTCGACTCAAAGCTTAACGTAAAAGCTTTTAACTCAAACAACTCTTTCTCAAGGATGCAATGCCCTTCTCATAAGCTCTTAATCAAGAGCTAATCTCTGCTACAGGAAATGCGGGGTATTACAATTCACCTTTCGAACATTGTTCCAAAATATGTTAATGCTTTCTATGTTATCAAAGAGACTTGTTGCTAAAGGTGACCACATTAGTTAGTTCACCCCTAACGGAGAGTTGGGTCTGAGCAGAGTTTACCCTTTTATTTATTGAAAGTCAATTGTCGTCCTAGATTTATTTCACATTATCTTTGATTTCGTAAACGCCAAGTGTGGGGGAAATACAATAAAGTTTGATTGATTAGACTAAGAGTGAAGTTGCATGAATTATCTTTCCTATTCTTATTGGTCTAGAGTTTGCTTGAGGACAAGCAAATGGATAAGTGTGGGGGAGTTGTTTGGTATGAATTTGTGCTTATTCTTGGTATTGTTTTACATGTCATTTTCAGTAGTTTATCCTATTTATGCCGTTGGTTCGATTATTATTTATCGATTTGGACTTACTTGGTTCATTTCAATGTTTTGTAGAAAATCGGCATTAAATAGGATGAAATGAATCTGCCAAGGATCAAGTATAATGAATAGCATCTCGATAGGAGTTCGTAGGCAAAAACCGTGCATAAATCGGAGTTCGAGCGAAGGAGAAGCGAGCCAAACAACGAACTTCGCGACGCGTGCGCTGGCCAGCTGTCGCCGACGGCGGCGCCCGCGCACGCTGCCGCGCCAGCATGCATGCACCCGCTCTCCCGTGCGCCCGCGTCAGCCCAGTGTCGCTCGCCCGTGGCGCCTCGCGCGTCGCTTTGCCAGCGCCGCTTCGCCCGCGTCGGCCAGCGCTTCGTTGTGCCCCGTCAGCCATTGGCATCACCCAGTCACGGCCATTCCGCACAGGTTTCCACTACGCCGGCTCAAGACATCTTTCTCACCGGCGCTGAGCTCGAGCGCCAGCGCTCACTCCAATTTCTCGTAAGGCTCATGTCTCCACCGCAGCGTTGCCACCTGCGCACCCATCCGGCTCGGGCCCGGCCCGCGCCGCCCGCGCCTCGCCCGCCCGGCGCCTTGCCTCGCCACAACTGCGCCATCCGATGCTCGTTCTACTCACAGGCTGGCTTTGCTGCGCCCATACCAAGGCCCCAGCGTTGCATCCCCAATCTGGCGCTCGCATGCACGCGTTCCCGCAGCGCCCAGCCGCCTCGCCCAGCCTACGCGCAAGAACCAGCGCCCATTCCAAGCGCGCGTTCGAAAATTTCCCTCGCACGCTCACGTGTCAGCCGGCGTTCACCTCTAATACAGAATGCATTTTGAACTTGCGCTCACTTTCAACCGGCGCTCAATCTCATTTAATATTTATATACGCGCTAGGTCATTTAGAAACACAGGCTCTCAGCTCTCAGATTTCTTTTCACCAGCCGCGGCGCTGCGCCACTGTTCTTCAACCATTTTTCGGGAGCTACAACAGATCGACACAGACAGATAAATATTAATTTTAATTCCTGCTTTCAGTTTCATCGAATAATTTAGTTTATCAGTTTATGCTTTTGGATTTATCAGTTTTATCGGAATCAATTTCTTAATGTTATTGTTTGGTGATTTTTATTGGATTCAATTCCATAGTGACAGTGGATTGGATTTTCATGTTCCTTCGATTTACATTGCTTAATGATTTCCTGCTTTCGATTAATTCATGTTCTTGTTGGATGATTGATGATTATGGTTTATTTGCAATTAGATTCAGATTAGGGCTTGACAAACTCTAAGAATATGATTGCTATTGCTTTTGTTTATTGCTTTGATTTATCATGCTTTCATAGTTCAACTAGGGATTGACAACCCCTGGTTTAGATTTAACGCTTTATCAGTTTAGCTCGGGATTGACAAATCCTAGCTTAGGATTGTCGTTTATTTTCCGTATTTCAATTCCTGTACGTTTCAAAACCCTTGTTGGTATTAGAATGTTTAGGATTTAATCGCTTTATGTGTATGACACGAACAATAAGCCCTGTTAAGTTTTCCTTGAGAGACGACTTGGGTTAACTTATCACGCTACGATTACATCGTACGATTGCGAGTAAATTTGAGTGTGTTTTTAGCTCGATCACTGCTCAAGAGTTGTGTCCACAAACAACGGCCACACATTCTATGGCGATGTCTCTAAATCCCCGATGTATTTACCCTCGGGGGCCCCATCAATGATGGAGTTCAATTCATCCACTGAGAGCCGTCGGGGCTCGTTGTCCATCTGGAATGTGATGTAGTATGGAGAACCTTGTGTCTTGTGGACATGGACGGTCGAAAGGAACTCCAGAGTTAGGGTCCGGTACGTTAGATAGTTGGCTGTGATAATAGGGTACAGACCGGCCCTCTCAGCTGGCCACGTTATGTCGTTGGCTATCCCCATATCTTGGCACGTCTCGATGCACATGAATCTCGAGTGCCTGTGCTTTAGCTGCACCAATCTCTTCCACCGATCCCTTGACGAGGGAGTCGGCAGTCGCACCCCAAAGGTCTCGGGGTGGAATTTATCATTTGGCTCGTCATGTGAAGAGGAGACGACCTCCTTGCCCAGCGCTTGTGGCCGGATGCACGCGACATAATGTACCTAAAAATATTTCAAAGTTAGCGCACGTACTTATTGATAAAAATCAAATGTAAACGTCAACCCAAAAAGAGCTCCCCCAAACTTTAACTTAGCAAAATATCCCCCCCATACTAATATATTGTCTTATATGGTCGAACAAGGGAGAGAAAACGCACACACACAACTCAAAAACACGTGAATATGCATTCTGGGGGTGCCTCGCGGCCGACCTAGCGACCGCGAGGTTGGTCGCGAGGGACCATTTCGCGCCCGCACAGAAGCTCACTAAGACGCGCGCGCAGACGCTCGTGGCCAGCCTAGCGGCCGTGAGTCTGGTCGCACAGAGCGTGTGACAGCAAAGTGTTCATACGATTTTTCAAAAATTTCCAACCTAAATCAACAATGTAGGCAAATTAAACCAACAATATACATCTATGAACATCAATATACCTAACATTGGATGAAACATGCTCAAACACCATGTAAAATTTAACAATGTAGGTTCTATGTTCTCAAATCCTCAATAAACCACAACACGAAGATATAATAGGCAAAACCCTTCTAACTCATGCTAAAAAGCGTAAATCTACGAAGAATTAAGGAAATGTAGGAATTTACGTCAAAATGCTAATAGGCAAAACCCTTGAGTGGAATTTACGTCGAAAGCACAAGGAATTTAGGAACTAGGGTTTGGGTTCTTGAGGGTGGGTTTTTTTTGCTGCAAGTGTGTGTGTGTGTGTGTAAAATTTGGGGAAATAAGGTTAAAAAGTGGGTGAAAAATGCAGGTCGACGTCCGGATGTGGGTCGGGTCACGTCTCACGGCGGGCTCATGATCATGAGCTCGGTCATGAGCTATGTCGTTCAACGTAAATTACATCTTGCGATTTCTGCATACTCCTCGCGGTCGCGAGGGTGGTCGCTAGACATGTTTATTTTTATTTTTATTTTTATTTTATATAAAAGCCATTAAACTTTGGGAAACGAACACGACCAACAAGACACGACACAAACAAAGAAAAACAAAACAAACAAAAACGACAAAAATAAAGCATGTAAAACTGTTGGGTTACCTCCCAACCAGTGCTAGATTTTTCGTCGCTAGCTCGACGTTACCTCTCATCATGGTTCATTGAGCTTGGTCACCTTGACTTCGCGGTGGAAGTGTGACTTGAAGTAGGATTTGAGGTATTGCCCGTTCACTTTAAAGATATTGCCACTCGAGTTTAGTAATTCATAGCTCCCATTGGCATGTGCTTGGTAGACAGTGTATGGCCCCGACCATCGATTTCAGTTTTCCAGGGAAGAGACGAAGTCGAGCATTGTAAAGCAAAACTTCATTACCCGGAGAGAATCCTTTGGGACGAATGAGAAGGTCGTGGAATTTTTGGACTCTTTCTTTGTATATCCGGGAGTTCTCGAAAGCTTCGTTCCTCCATTCATCGAGCTCCAATAATTGTTCACCCCTCATTAATCTGGCTTCCTTGAAATCCATGTTGATCCTCCTTGTAGCCCAATAAGCTTTGTGTTCCAATTCAACCGGCAAATGGCAAGATTTTCCAAATACCAGTTGATATGGAGATAGACCTATAGGTGCTTTGTAGGCAGTCCGGTAGGCCCAAAGAGCATCATCCAATTGCTTGGCCCAATCCTTCCTATTGACAACCGGTTGGCGAGCTCAGCTTGCTCATTCGCTTGCGGATGATATGGGGAGGTGACTCTATGCTTCACGCCATACTTAGCTAGGACATTGCCTAGCCACTTGTTGTTGAAATGCGATCCTCCATCGCTGATCAACGCCCTCGGCACTCCAAATCAAGTCAGAATCTTCTTGTGGAGAAACTTGATCACTACCTTGGAGTCGTTCGTGGCTGTGGGAATCGCCTCTACCCATCGTGAAACATACTCCACAGCGTAAAATGTACGTGTAACCACAAGACATGGGGAACGGACCCATAAAGTCGATTCCCCACACATCAAATAGTTCCACTTCCATGATGCTCTTCTGCGGCATCTCGTCTTTCTTAGTGACGTTTCCCGTTCTTTGACAGCTGTCACAACTCTTGATAAAAGCTTGGCAATCCTTGAAGATCGAAGGCCAATAGAATCCACTTTGGCAAACTTTTGTCGCCGTCTTGGCCGCTGCAAAATGTCCTCCATTTAAAGAACTATGGCACTCGTGGATTATGTTCTCCCATTCTCCTTGGGGAACACAGCGGCGTATCAAGGCATCGGCACATCGACGGTAGAGATGAGGATCATCCCAATAGTAAAACTTGACATCATGGAGAAACTTCTTTTTCTGATGATGACTGTACGACGGAGGCATGACTCGAATTACCAAATAGTTCACAAAATCTGCGTACCATGGTGTATGATCGATGATGCTCAATATGTGCTCGTCTGGGAAGTTCTCCTTAATCCCAAT
Organism: Salvia rosmarinus; assembly: GCA_036937905.1. Taxonomy (NCBI): domain Eukaryota; kingdom Viridiplantae; phylum Streptophyta; class Magnoliopsida; order Lamiales; family Lamiaceae; genus Salvia; species Salvia rosmarinus. Next base: position 35,378,508 of record CM072821.1, read on the forward strand.
TCTCTTGTCTTCTCCTTCGACAGGCTTCTCTAATGTCGATAAGTGGTCTGCAACCACATTCTCGCAACCTTTTCTATCTTTGATCTCCATGTCGAACTCTTGAAGAAGGAGGATCCATCTCACTAATCTTGGCTTCGAGTCTTTCTTGTTGAATAGATGACGAATGACGGCATGGTCAGTGTAGACAATAGTGTGGGTGCCCACCAAATAAGGTCTAAACTTACGAAAGCATATACCACAGCAAGTAATTCTTTCTCGGTGGTGGTGTAGTTCATTTGAGCCGAGTCGAGCGTCTTACTTGCATAATAGATGACTCTTAATAGCTTGTCTCGTTTCTGCCCCAACACAGCTCCTACTGCCCAATCACTAGCATCGTACATCAGCTCGAACGGTTGACTCCAATCAGGTGATACCAAAATCGGGGTTGATATCAGGGCTTGCTTCAATTTCTCGAACGCCCCCAAGCAATCACTAGTGAAAACGAACTTTGTATCTTTCTCGAGCAGTCCACACAGTGGCTTCGTGATCGCCGAGAGATCCTTGATGAATCTTCTATAGAAGCCCGCATGACCGAGAAAACTTCTCACGGATTTGACATTTGTGGGAGGAGTCAGTTTCTCGATTGCTACTATCTTTGCTCGATCCACTTCCAAACCTTTTGCCGAGACTTTGTGGCCAAGCACCACACCTTCCTTTACCATAAAGTGGCACTTCTCCCAATTGAGCACTAGATTCGTCTCCTCACATCTGTGTAGCACTTGGAACAGATTGTGGAGACTATGGTCAAAAGAAGAACCAAACACGGAAAATTCGTCCATGAATACTTCCATAATATTTTCAATCAACCCATGGAAGATGGACATCATGCATCTTTGGAAAGTGGTTGGAGCATTGCACAATCCAAACGGCATTCTCCTATAGGCAAAAACTCCATAAGGACACGTGAACGCCGTCTTGTGCTGATCTTCTGGGGCGATGGCAATCTGATTGTACCCCGAATATCCATCTAAAAATAATAGAACTCATAACCCGCCAGTCTGTCCAACATCTGATCAATGAAGGGCAAGGGAAAATGGTCCTTCCTTGTGGCTGTGTTCAGAGCACGATAATCAATGCATACTCGCCATCCCGTCACGAGTCTTGTTGCCACAAGCTCGTTCTTCTCGTCTCTGATCACTGTGATACCCTCTTTCTTGGATACCACTTGAGTTGGGCTAACCCACTCGCTGTCTGATATAGCATAGATCATCCTCGCGTCTAATAACTTGAGGACTTCCTTCCTCACGACCTCTTGCATTGTCGGATTTAGGCGGCGTTGAGGTTGTACCTTCGGCTTGTACTCATTCTCTAACAGGATTCGGTGCATGCAAATCGAAGGGCTGACCCCCTTGATATCAGAAATAGTCCACCCAATCGCAGACTTATACTGTTTCAGCACAATCATCAACTTCTTCGACTCTTCCTCTATCAAAGATGAAGTTACTATCACTGGACACGTCTCGTGTGACGACCCGACTTTCTAATGAAGTACGGATCATATGGATCGTCACCGGTATGATAAAGCAGCGGAAATAAACATAGCTAATCAAGGCAATCAACCAATCAACTACTTAATAGCGCATAGGTTAAAAGGATAAACCATCCAATACCAACTCAAGTCGTAGAAGGACTTGTCAAAAGGGGTTCAAGGTTCAACATAACCCAATCAGGGCAGAATTTAAAGTACGAGGTACGACCTCCAATTCAATACGGAAATAAGCAATTATAATCAAAACATTAATAATATCAGAGTTAGGCAGCAAATAAACGTGTGGACATGCATATGACGATGCATGCCCAAGGTTCTAGAAACCTTTCTAATTAAGCATCAAAATAGCTGCTACTCTGCACCACCTCGCACCCATCATCGATCCTTACTCAACCTGCACATCAAAAACGAAATGCAGGGCTAAGTACAAAAGTACTCAGTGGACTCGTTGCCAAAAATATTTTCTTTGTCAAAAGTTATTAACTGCCCACAATAGCGCATGAGGATTTTAGTTAAAAGACTCATGCCTATCAAACATTTTATCGTTTTCCAAAGCGTTTGGCGAACTATTTCATTCATGTTGTTTCCATATCGATCATTCATTCATTCATACGGCGCACTATGGGGTGGCCACCTACACATAGTCGACGTGACCGGTCGAGGTAGCTAACCTTAACACACAAATACACGTGTACACAATCCGAAAGTTAGTCCTTAACTAAGTCGGATCCGATCGTTACCCTTTTATAACGTTGGTGGACCAACACGAATACATACCACATTGATATACCAATCTCGGATAGGATAACAACAAAACATAAACATTTGGCGATCAATAACATTTCATGTGATAATATTTCATAAAGCTTTGTAAACATGCTTTGAGATATGCATAACATTTTCGTTTCAAGAAAGCCCACCGCTAATCCAAAGCTTAGTGGTTCTAAATGAGCAGGGTAGTATCCTTCCTCAAGAACTACGCCCGATCGAACCCATCATAAGAAAATAGCCGTTCTTAGGTTCTTTCTATCGATCGATGGTCGCTATAAATTACGACTTTAAAGTTCCCAATTAGGGTTTCTTTATGATTTTATGTGATTGTTTTAAGATAATTTCTATTATCTTACATCCCCAATTCTCAAGTTATATTACCTCATCGCTCATAGGTGAACTTCAATTATGAATCACATATTCGAGTCTATCCTCGACTCTTAACCTTAGTTTTATTATAACGTTATTACGTTATAGGTTATCGATAATCAAATTATGATTGGTAAATTAGGATATTCTCAAGCCACTAACTAGACTTAACAATTATAGTTACGTCCTAGTAGGTTATGCTTGACGACTTGTCGTATTAGCACGATAATTAAAAGAGGAATATTAGTACTTAAGAATAAATGAAGTACTTCGGGAATATTAACTCGGCTTTTGAGACATAAGGTGATGGAGATGCATCCGAGCTGCCTAACGAGCTGTCAACAACATGAAGATGGACCCATTGGTTATTCAGTGGGCGATTACAAGGCTAGAGCTAAGAAGATAAAGGAGTCCATGATGTTGTTGTTAGTGAAATAAGGGCCCAAGTCCAAGACCAATCTACATTGGGCCAAATGGTGAATATTATTGAGTTGATGGGTTGACTTATACTTGAAGTGTGGCCTCACAATTACATCACATTTGGAGGCCCAATTGAAGAATAAAATGGTTGAATTTTCGTGCATGAAGAGGAGGCCAGTGAAGAGTCTATCTAGCTAATTAAGTGTGTGTTAATAAAGTGACTTTTGGAGTCCAAGAGTTATACCTATGTTTATGAGTTACAATTATGTTATTATTAGTCATTTAGGAGTTATAATTAGTCATTTAAGAGTCCTAAGTAGTGCTATGAGTGTGAGGAACTCAAGAGTTATTTGCACCTATAAATAGGCTTGTAAATCATTGTAAGAGGACACATTGATATATGAGCGAAAATAGCATTTGCTTTGTGAGTTAAATCCTCTTTGTAGAGTATTTCACTTGTTTATGAACTTATCAAGATACTTGAGCAAGGTCTTGTGGCGTTCAACCATACCGAGGTTCTTGGTGAATTATATAGTCAACGGGTCGAGGTTTCTACGCTCTAGGGGTGATCAAGCGGATTCTCGATCTAGGGGAGGCCATTGCCTAACTCTTTACGTGGGGGTTCTTGGATCTTTATATCCAACGGGTCCTTCGTCCGTATCATAAGGATCGACATCTTATGTTCGAATCGTTGCTTACACATTACGACATTGTCTATTTAACTTAACTCATGGGAGGTTACATATGTCGATAATCGTTATTCATTATCGAGTTGTGTTTACGCCCAACTAATATCGTATTGAGTTGTCGTTATCAATATTAACGTTGTAGCTCGACTTTTGGTTTTTCTAACGTAGGAACTCACGTTTGAGTATCCTTTCATTAATAAAACCCTAATTTGTGTCTAACTTCGATTCGTTTATTCCGCCTTAAGTTATCGAAATTGGTCGATTTCTTTTGGATTCTCGCTCATATAGTATTATGTTGTTTACGTTCGGGGTTTTGGTTTGTCGGTTCAACATAAACATAAACATTCAACATCAACAAAACCATACACAACATAAACTATACTAAGCATTAAGAAAACCCTAATTTCTAATGTAATACACAATCATTGTGTAAGTGTGCATAAGTGTTCCTTCATTCATCCTATTCACAACCATTTGTCCAAAGTTTCATATTACTATCATAGCATCATTTATCAACAAGATTAAACCCATACTTAGCCATTTTTATTACGTTTTCGATAATTAGCAATAATTAGTATGTGCATCCAATAAATTCCAATAAAATCACATCATACTCCTATCATACTATAGGATTTAATTACCAACTCAAAATCATCATATAAATTTTTAAACCATAGTTTAAATTGCTTAAAGCTTTCGGTCATCATGTTTCTTTTTGTCTTAGTGTTCAATAAATCCCACAAAAATTATATCATGCTTATACTATGTGTACTAAACATGGAATATCACTACATATCATACATTAAAATTTTAAAATCATGCTTTTCATCCCTAAAACTTTTCGGTAATTCTAAGAACATACATATATATTTTCAATAATTTCCAATCTTGCACAACATGGTTATATATGTAATAGCATGTAATATTAACACCAAACATTAACCAATATTCATAATATTACACATCCTATTATTTTCAACAACAAAATCAAATAAATAACTACATATATATATATATATAAGTCGCGGTTTCATCAAGAAAATAGGAGATGTGTTTGAATAATTTCAAGGTTAATGTATGATGTTCATATCATACCCTATACACCATATCTCAACTATTTTCCTCAACCAAAATTAAACAACAAATATATATATATATATATATATATATATATATATATATATAGTATTCGGTCATTTCAAGAATAAATAGGAGATGTGTTTCAAAATCCTAAGATTTATATATGATGTTCACATCATATATTAAACACCATATCTCAACTATTTCACAAAAAAAAATTAAAATCAAAGCCACAAATATTCAAATAGCTCACGGTTTTTTTTAAAAAAATTTCAAAAATTACAGAAAAATCATGATATTTATTATACATGCTTATAACACATTAGCAAGTAACAATATCAAATAACATTCACAAAATCATGCTTTAACATATTTAAAAATAAATAAAGCATAAATTGAAAAAAATTAAACATGCTCCAAAAATTATGAAATTTTTACAGTAGCCTTAGAAAATTATTCTAAGCATTTTTAATTCATGGCTTAAGAGCATTTGAAGGCTCTAAAGTCACGAAAATAAATGAGGAGCAAACTAGGGTTTTTAAACCCAAAAATTCAAACTAAATATTCCACTACATTAGGATGAAAGAGGATGATGAATAATACCTTCTTATGGTCTTAGAAGGATTATTTGAGAGTGGGAGAGGTTGGGGAGGGAGGATTTGGGGTTGAAAGTTTGAAAAGTGTAGAGAGAAAGTTTGAAAAATGAGAGGAAATGCAAAGGGGAGAATGAATCTGACCTTGAACGTCTCTCCCCTTGTTATTCAGACCCTAGGGCTGTCATTTCCCATTTTGGTATGGTCTTGGTGGTAGTTGAGAGGTGGATTGGTCAAATTACCCGTTTTGGTATGTTAATACCGACTCTTTAAGTTTTAACGCACTTTCGATCGATTTCTCGGAACCTTAAGGTTCCATCTTATTAAATATCCTTTAAAAGACTTATTTTAATGTTCATAAAAATTTCACGAAGTTCGAACGTCGTCCGATAAGTCAATTCCGAGTTATCGCGGAAAAGCGGCGTTCGACGATTAAAATATGCCCATTCAAAATTCTATTGAATTTTGAGCTTTCATAAATAATTTGAGTCTTATAAAGCATATTTTATTGATTTAGACCCTCGGTTCGAGTTTGGTCGATTCGGATCAATTTAGGGTTTTCGGTTATATTTTACCCGTTGGTTAAGTTCTTCAGAATTCCTCTAAATTGATTCTTATAATTTCTAAATTCATAATAAATTATTCCTCCATGATTTTTGTTGTTATCACTATTTATTACGATTAGCACGGACTGGAAGTTATTCCGACTCGTAAATAGTGTTTTTAAGACTGACCGGGCAAGTATGCCCGAAAATTCTCATTCTTTGCATTCTCACATGTTTTCGTGTGAGGATTCTAAAATGAAATCCGTTCGTGGAGATTCATTCTCGATCTTTCATTCTATGTTCAGCTACTCGGAAAACCCTAATCAGGTGGGGACTAGTTATCGATTTTGATTTCTTTAGTATTCGATCTCGAATCGATTCTAATTCGTTTCATTGGTTTCCTTAAACATAATTAAGGACTAACTACTAAAATAATTGGTCTAAGCATCACCAATTAAAGTTTTAAATTTTTGGGTTATTACATACCATCCCCTTAAAAAAAATTCGTCCGAAATTTGCTAACCTTGAAAAAGATCCGGTATTTCTCCTCATGGCTGATTCTAGCTCCTGTGTTGCTTCTTCTTGTCCATGGTGTCTCCATGGGACTTTCACTAGCGGTATTTCTTTGTTCCTTAGCCTTTGGATCGTCGGTCCTAAGATTTCGTAAGCGGTTCTACGTAACTCATATTGTCATCGAGGATAATATCGTCGACGGTATCACATGGCTGGGATCATGTATGTACTTTCTTAGTTGTGAAGCGTGGAACACATTGTGCACGTTTCCAAAACTTTGCAATGCAAGTCTCAGTAAGCCGGTCCTATTCTTCCGAATTTCATAGGGTCTATGAAACATGATCGCAACTTCCTTTGATTCGAAACTCATGATCCCTTAGATGGAGAAATTTTCAAGAAGACCTTGTCTCCTCTTCAAATGTAACTCGTGCGCGACGCTTGTCGGCGTACGACTTCTGTCGGTCCTGGGCCTCCTTGATCCGTTGGCGGATCTGTCGCACGATCTCAATCATTTCTCCCACAGAGTCAGGTCCTAACACTCTTCTTTCTCCCACTTCATCCCAGTAAAGTGGTGACCGACATTTCCTTCCATAAAGCGCTTCGTACGGGGCTATTCCAATAGTCGCTTGGTAGCTGTTATTGTAGGCGAATTCCACAAGTGGTAACACTTGTTCCCAACTTTCTCCTCTATCGAGGACAACGGTCCTCAGCATGTCTTCCAACGTTTGAATGGTCCTCTCGGACTGTCCGTCCGTCTGACGGATGGAGCAGTCTTGAAATGTAGTCGTGTCCCAGGTTCCTTTTGTAAACTCATCCGAATCCGGACGTAAATTTGAATCTCTATCGGCGTGATAGTCTTTGGAACTCCATGTGAGCGGATAACTTCTCGAACGCATAACCGTGTGCTGTCTGTTTGACCCATGTGTTATTGGAATGGGTAGAAATGCGCGTTCTTGGTCGGTCGATCAATGATGACCCAAATAGCGGTATTTCCTCTTTGTGATTGGGTAGCCGGTAACAAAGTCCATGGCTATATCATCCCATTTCCATTCCGGTATGTCTAGCGGTTGTAAGGTTCCATACGGTCGTTGGTGGAGTGCTTTCACTTGTTGGCACGTCAAACATCGTTCCACAAATGAAGCCACATCTCGCTTCATTCCATCCCACCAAAATTTCTCCTTGAGATCTTGGTACATTTTGGTGCTGCTGGGGTGTGCGGTATAGGAAGTCTCATGGGCTTCCTTCAAGATTTCGCTCTGAAGTTCTTCGTCTTCTCGAACGCACACTCTCCCGTCATACAACAAAACGTTATCTGTTGCTTCTGTAAAATTCTTGTGGTTATTGTCCTTAATCTTAGCTCGTATTTCCTCTAGCTTCTTGCTCTTCCTCTGAGCTTCTAAGATTCGGACTCTTAAGTCGGGGATTGCAATCAATGTTGCAATACAGCCCTCTATCGTCAGAGACGGGTCTACGACTTCGATGTTCATCCTCTGAAATTCTTTTATAAGTATTTCCTCATGACTGAGGATACATCCCAAACTAGGATGGGATTTACGACTCAAGGCATCGGCTACAACATTAGCCTTGCCTGGGTGGTAATTGATAACACGGTCGTAATCTTTCACTAGTTCTAACCATCTCTGTTGCCTCATGTTAAGATCTTTACGCTCAAAGAAATATTTCGGGCTCTTATGGTCGGTATAGATCCACATCTAACTCCATAAAGGTGATGCTCCATATTTTTAGGGCATGTACGACCATTTGCTAATTCCGGTCGTGCGAGGATAATTCAACTCATATAGGCGTAATTGCCTTGGCGTAAGCAATAACCTTACCTTCTTGCATTATTAGTACACAACCTAGTCCATTCTTTGAAGCATCCGTGTAGATTGTGTATTCTTTATCCGCCTCGCATCTTGCTAGTGCAGTCTTTGTCGTCGATAACTCCTTGATCTCGGAAACTAGCCTCACACTCGGCGGTCCGGTGTACTTGATTCCTTTCCTCAACGGTTGGGTCATGGGTCGGGCTATCGTTGAGAATCCTTCGATAAATCTTCGATAGTAGCCGGCGGTCCTAAGAAACTCAATTTCATTCGGGTTCTTTAGTGACTCCCATTCTCGAGCTATGTCGATCTTGAGGGGTCTACTTTGATTCCTCGGTGGACATAATGTGACCCAAAATGTCACCGCCTAACCAAAACTCACACTTGCTAAACTTGGCGAAGAGTTACTCTTGCCTTAACGTTTGTACAGTTCTCAAGTGCTCTTTGTGTTCTTGGTTATTCTTAGAGTATATTAGGATATCGTCTATGAACACTAGGATGAATTTGTCTAAGTATGGGTGGAACACCACATTCATAATATCCATAAATACCGGGGCATTTGTAAGTCAAAGGGCATCACGATGAATTGAAATGACCATACCTTGTACGGAAAGCCGTTTTGGTACATCCTCCGGTCTAATCCTCAATTGGTGATATCCCGACTTTAGATCTATCTTTGAAAAGACTCTGCTCCTTTAAGTTGATCAAGCGGATCGTCGATTCGAGCGAGTGGATACTTATTCTTAAGAGTTATCTTTTTAACTCCGATAGTCTATGCACGTCCTCGATGTACCATCCTTCTTTTCACGAAAAGGACAGGTGCTCCCCATGGAGACACACTGGGTCTAATGAATCCTAGCTCCAAGAGTTCTTGTAGTTGGATCTTTAATTCCTCAAGCTCCTTTGGTGCCATCCGGTATGGAGCTTTTGACACCGGGGCAGAACCTGGTTCGAGGTCGATCGTGAACTCGATCTGTCGGTTTGGCGGTAATCCCGGTAGTTCATCTGGAAACACATCGGGATACTCCTTCACGATCGGGACATCTTCTATCCTCCTCTCATTCTGATCTTCTTCTTGGAGGTAAACGAGGTAGGCATGGTTCTCAGTCTTGTTCAGCAACGTCCTTGCTTGTAGTGCGGATATAATTGGAACTCTCCTCCCCATGTTGATCCCGTGAAAGTCGGTAGATTCCTCTCCGGGGTGTTGGAAAGAAATTTTTCTTTCATTACAAAGGATGGTCGCACTATGTTCGGTTAACCAATCCATTCCTAGGATTATGTCCACATCCGTCATAGGTATGACGTGAAGGTTATCTGTCATGACCTTAAGTGAGCCTAGTCCAAGTTCTAGGTTCGAGCATATGTGGGTTACCGTTCTTATGCCTCCTACTGGAGAAGAAATTCTCATGATTTGTTCGGCGCGTTTAGGATCTAATCCTAAGTTCTCTACGCATGCTTCAGAAATAAAAGAGTGCGGCGCTTGAGATCAAGCAAGAGGATAACATGTAATTGGAGGAGTATTCCCATACCTGCCAAGTTTCCTTGGTTCCTTGGCGGCTCTTGCGGGAAGTTTCTTTCTGGTTGAGGCGTGAGCCCTCGCTTCTTCGGGCGGTTGTTGTTCTTGATAAAGTTGTTGTGGTTCTTGCTGCTTCTTCTTGTTGTTATTCTTTGTGGTTCTTTGTGGCTAATTTGTTTGAAATTGTCGATCGCTGCTGCGGTTGTCGCCATTGTTGTAAATCGTTGCCGCCGTGGTTGATATGGTCGTTGATTCGGTGATAGTCTTGAACCGGGGCTGTTGTTAGATCGGTTGAGCTTGGATAGCTCGGACGGATGGACTTAGTTGGGCACATTCGGACGGCCATTTCTCCTTGGCGTGTCAGGCGATCCACAGGTAGTGGCCCCGGCCACACTGAAGCATCCGTCATTCGTGAATGCGCATGCCCCTTATGACTCCTATGGCACAGGGGCACATGGGGAGCTTCACACAATTTTGGTTTCCCCCGACGATCGGGTACCATGGGGCATCCATTCCCCGCCCACCGGATGGCACGTTATTTCCTTGCCATGGCCTCTCGTCGGCTGGGCGGTGTTGGATCCTTTCCCTTGGTGGGGTCCTTCCCACTTCCTCTTCCCGCGACCTCCTTGGTGAGTCGGGGGATGCACGGTGACGACTCTATCTTCGGGTAGTGCAGCCTCGATGTCCAATGCCCGATCGAGGGCCTCACGGTAAGTCGGATCTCGTGACCGACCAACGACACCACGATCTCATGGCGAGTCCGCCCGAAATTTCTCAGTCCTCTTCTCGTCGGTGTCGACCAGCTGAGGTGCATACCGTGACATTTCACAGAACGCACGGTCGTAATCGGTGATCGTGGTCTTCCCTTGGCGCAAGTTGTAAAACTCGTGCTCCTTTCTCTTCCGGTAACTCTTAGGAATGTACTTCTCGTACACTTCCTCTTTGAATTCCTCCCAGGAGAAACCTTCCAGTTCTTCCTCTGTCAGGGTTTTTCTCTTCGCCTCCCACCAAAAGTCGGCGGCGCCAGTCATCTGGAAGGCAACGCATGACAAGCGTTCCTGTGATGTGCAGTGGAGGAAATTGAAGATTCGCTCCAGAGCGCGAATCCATAGTTCAGCGTCCACGGGATTCCCGATCCCGTTGAAGGTGGGCGGGTTTTGCCTGAGGAACAGTTCCTCGATCCGTCTCGCCTGTGGTGGTGGTGGTGGTGGTGGTGGTGGTGTGGCCTCTCTTTCCGGTGTTATCGCACGATTCCTCCTTCTTGGCGGCATCCTATCCTTCATAAACACACGAAATTAGATCTCGTCTTATACCATCCATCAGGGTTAATGTATCTATATATATATCAACTGGGTATTTATATACGTAGCAAAATTTTAAAAACAACATCGAATACCACATAACACCATATTAAAACAAAAGGCTCTCAAGAGCTATCATCATATCATATCAACCGCCTCTACGAGGACTTTCATGATGTTTTTAAACTTTAAAAATACCGGTACAGTATGATGCCCAAAAACAAATACCGGCATCACTGCGTGTGTACCTAAATCACGATGCGTCTGAAAATCAACACGCTCTTGTGGTCATCAAAATGGGTTCATGTCGAGCGACTCATCGTTTTCGCATGCATCAAAAGATATACAAAGTATATAGACAAAAGACAATCTAGTCTAAGAACTAGATCTATAGTGCCCGGAGTGTAGATCGGGCTCCATGCATCAGGAGGGGATGGAAGCATGGGTGCTTGTCCGCTCCTCCATCTCGTCATCAGCTGATATATCGCCCTCGGGGTCTTCCTCGGGGTCCTCCTCCGGATCCTCCTCCGGGTCTTCCTCGGGGTCCTCCTCCGGATCTTCCTCCGGGTCCTCCTCTTTAGCGTCGGGCACGGGGACAACGGGCTCTCGGTCTCTAGCGGCCCTGGCTTCCTCCATAGCCGCTAGGTCTCGGTGGATCTCAGCCATGACTTCCTCGTAGACATCATCCGGAAAGGGGCAACAACAGGGCGGACATTGGTCTCTCTCGCTACCTGTAGCTATGTCACGGGGATCATAAATCCCTACAGCTTCATGGTCCAAAGGCTCAGGCGGAGGTGGCGGTGGCTGGACTGGTGGGGAGCCGACAAATGGAGGTGGAGATAGACATGGCATGACCGACGGTGATGGCCTGGGCGGGCAATGGCGAGGATGGAATCCTACTGGTGGTAGGACTGGAAAGGTGAGCTGTCGGGGACGGGAAGGTACTGCCTCGAACATGCTCCTGCTGCTGCCAGGCAAGAACACCGGTCCATCAGCTGCTAAGCAAGGCACCTCTGGATGGAGCCACTCCGAAATCTCATCACGCCAAGTGTATTCCCGTCTTTGGGAGATACGGTCCGCGTGGTGCGACTCCGTACACCGTGAACACATAGCTCAAGTGGCTAGCAAAGCGGCGAGATCCGCCTCAGTGTCAAAGCTCTCGGCCTTGATAAATGTAGTCCGATATTTCACAGCGTAACCACGCGATCGGATGGCGCCTCATGATCAAGCGGAGTACACCGTCATAATGCGATGTACCGGGCATGTCTGACGCCCAGCGGCGTGTGAAGTGCGCCAAAAACTCGCCAAGGTCGTCTCCGCGGCACATCTGGTAGGAGCAGTACGATCGTATAACCTCCTCAGGGGTGGCCCTAGAGGACAGAGGGCGTCTAGTCGTGAACACAGTCCGAGCCATCTGAAAAGGAAAGTTTCACTATGGTCAGACACGGTAAACATAACGGTGTATCTAATAGAAGATATGTATACAAAACTACATTCTTCTATGACCTAAAATTCTAAATTCTATGGTACGACTTTCATGGTTGGGTCTCCGGGAAGAGACGGTATGGTTTCTTAGAGTAGGGTAACGATCGACGTCTAGCCTTCGGGTAGAAGTTACGAGGTCACCCTAGCTTATTGGGTTTTGAAATCCTTATTTCTACTCATGTTATCGTATCACATCATGTCCATTCTCATTATGCACTTACCAATCGTTATTTCATTTTACACAACCATAATGTTATACGTTCGTTCTTTTTACATATGCCACGATAGATGTAACACGCGTGGTGTTCGAAATTTCTTCATGTCGAGAGGTTGGGACTCGTAGCAGTGTAGTCCTCCAGTTGAGCAATCGCTTCGTCGTCGTAGACTCGTCGCGTTCTCATCATCGATTCCATTCGGATTGTGATCCTTAAGATTCCTATGTTCTCATTTCTCCTTAGTATTTCGTTCAATTGGGTATATCTTATGTTCTCATACTAAGTTTGGCGCAAAAGGGATCATGCGTCTTAAGAGTCTATGTTCTCATGGGGAAACATACTCATTTACATCATGCTTCTATCATGCTTCGTATACAACAGTAAACACAAATCGCGACACATTGTGCGATACTCAAGCATTCTCATTTACTCACTTACCAAGCTCCTAAAGCTTGTAACTATCATTCAAGCTAATGACTAGTCAATTGAAACAACTTTTCAATTTCAAAATTTCCATTTTCCAAATATTTTTCAATTTCCCAACAAGGCAATATTGAAATTCCAATTCACATTTCATATACTTCAATCATTTCAAAACAACCTTTAGTTGAAACAGTTACCTTCTTCCTCGTTGAGCAGGACGACGATGGAGTGCGATGCGATGTGATCGAACCTAAACAATTTCTAGACTCAACTTTCAACTCAGGATTCAAGGAAAGGGTTTCTAGGGTTCAGAGCGAACAAGTGCTCTGATACCACTTTGTGACGACCCGACTTTCTAATGAAGTACGGATCATATGGATCGTCACCGGTATGATAAAGCAGCGGAAATAAACATAGCTAATCAAGGCAATCAACCAATCAACTACTTAATAGCGCATAGGTTAAAGGGATAAACCATCGATACCAACTCAAGTCGTAGAAGGACTTGTCAAAAGGGTTCAAGGTTCAACATAACCCAATCGGGCGAATTTAAAGTGCAGTGCGACCTCCAATTCAATACGGAAATAAGCAATTATAATCAAAACATTAATAATATCAGAGTTAGGCAGCAAATAAACGTGTGGACATGCATATGACAATGCATGCCCAAGGTTCTAGAAACCTTTCTAATTAAGCATCAAAAATAGCTGCTACTCTGCACCACCTCGCACCCATCATCGATCCTTACTCAACCTGCACATCAAAAACGAAATGCAGGGCTAAGTACAAAAGTACTCAGTGGACTCGTTGCCAAAACCATTTTCTTTGTCAAAATTTATTAACTGCCCACAATAGCGCATGAGGATTTTAGTTAAAAGACTCATGCCTATCAAACATTTTATCATTTTCCAAAAGCGTTCGGCCGAACTATTTCATTCACGTTGTTTCCATATCTGATCATTCATTCATTCATACGCACACTATGGAGGTGGCCACCTACACATAGTCGCCGTGATCGGTCGAGGTAGCTAACCATAACACACAGTCACACGTGTACACAATCCGAGTTAGTCCTTAACTAAGTCGGATCCGATCGTTACCCTTTTTTAACGTTGGTGGACCAACACATTCACATACCACATTGATATACCAATCTCAGATAGGATAACAACAAAACATAAACATTTGGCAGTCAATAACATTTCATGTGATAATATTTCATAAAGCTTTGTAAAACATGCTTTGAGATATGCATAACATTTTCGTTTCAAGAAAGCCCACCTGCTAATCCAAAGCTTAGTGGTTCTAAATGAGCAGGGGTGAGTATCCTTCCTCAGCAACTATGCCCGATCGAACCCTTCATTAGAAAGTCGGGTCGTCACATCTCGTCTTCGCCTAGAAAGGCATACTGAAGCTGGTCAGGCAACTCCTTCAACTCCATCTTGGGTGTGGTCTCTTCCTTCTTCACCACAGCATCCTCTCCTCCAATCGGCTTCCTCACGTCTAGATAAGGCACCGACTCCTCGGGAGAGCCTCGACTTCTCCGATAGCTTCAAGGTACTCTAAAATCTCATCACACGCCTCATCATGGTCCGAGGGTGAGAAAATCGAGTTTTGCATACAAAAGTCCACCGGATCAGATGATTGCAATTGAGTGGAAGGCAGTTGCTCTATAACACGACATTCATCCATCGTCTTCTCTTTAGGTTGCTTCATTGCGTCATAAATAGAGATTTTCATCTCCTCATCGTTGACCCTAAAGGTGAGATCTCCATCTTGCACGTCGATCAGTGCTCTGTCGGTAGCTAGGAACGGTCTCCCAAGAATAAGAGACGTGTTCCCATCCTCTAGCATGTTGAGAACCATGAAATCTGCTGGAAAGATGAAATCTCTAACTTTCACGAGCAGGTCCTCCACTATCCCTTTCGGATATGTCACTGATGTGTCTGCCATTTGGAGAGCAATGGTGGTTGGCTTGATCTCTCCAATCTCCAATCTATTAAAAATGGACAACGGCATCAAGTTGATGCTTGCCCCTAAGTCGCATAGAACTTTGGAGAATGTTTGTCCTCCGATGACACTCTATGGTGAAGCTGCCTGGATCCTTCTGTTTGAGCGGCAACTTCTTTTGCAATACAGCACTGCACTCTTGAGACAGATTTATCGTCTCGAATTTCCCAAGTTTCTTTTTATTGGCTACAGCATCCTTCAAGAATTTCACGTAGCCCGGCATATCTCTGAGTGAATCAAGTAAAGGAATATTGATGTGCACCTTTTGAAACATCTCCATAAATCGGGTCAGCTTCTCATCGTACTTGGGCTTGGCTAAACGACTCGAAAATGGAATCGGATGCGTATACATCGGATAACTCTTCACTGGACGTGCTCGTGGCCATCCTCACGGCCATCCTCACGGCCGCGAGTGCGGTCGCTAGGCATCTGGGCTGCATCTGTGGTTTTCTTCGTGGCCGGGCTCACGGTCGCGGGCACGGTCACTGGCTCTTCATCCGAACTCTCTGCCCGATTTCTCGCGGTCGACCTAGCGGCCGCAGGGTCGGTCGCGAGCTCCTCGCAAAAACTCTCTGTTTGATTTCTCACGGCCGGGCTCACGGTCGCGAGCTCGATCACGAGTTCTTCCTTTGTTTCCCCATCTTCACCGTTCTTCCCCGGGTGGTTCTGGTAAGCTCTTCCACTTCTCAATTGAATGGCATTACAGTGATTTTTCGGGTTTACCTCCGTATTACTCGGAAATTGGCCTGACTTATGTTGCCCGTTCTGCTGTGCGGCTATCTGACTAATTTGATTTTCCATCATCTTTATATGCTTTCCCATAGCCGTCACAGTGGACTCCAAATGATTTATCTTCTGCCCGGTATTGCTTATAAAAGAATTATGTTGCGTCGCCAATTGTTGGTTGCTTACAACCAACTGCTGCATCATGTCCTCCATACTCTGCTTCTTCGTCTCTTGAATAACTCCATTCTGCACTGAGAAGCTTGGCGGAGGTTGTTGAAAATTGTTGGGGTTGGCATACGAGAAATTAGGATGATTTCTGTTATTCGGATTGTATCTCGGATTCCCCAGGACGGTTCCTCTGATTAATATAATTCACGTCTTCCGCCTCATTCATATCTGACTCTGCAGCATTGACGTGAGCAACTCATTTCGCTTTCCTTTCTTTCTCGAATTGGCTTCTCAGAAGGGTGAACTGCTCCATGATATTGTCATATTTCGAATCGCCTTCAACAGTAGCCGCCTTTACCACCGGTGTCCTCTCCATAGGCCATTGATAGCTATTTGCAGCCATCTCTTCTAGAATTCTGCTAGCTTTCTCCACACGTCGATTCAGCAGACTTCCTCCCGCCGATACATCTACAATGCTCCTCGTGTGAGGTGTCAACCCACTATAGAACTGTGTGATCTGCTGCTCCCGAGAGAATCCATGTTGCGGGCACTTTCTCAATAAGCCCATAAATATCTCCCACGACTCGAATAATGACTCATCTCCTAACTGGGAGAAGTGGGAAATCTCGGCTATGATCTTCTGTGCTTTAGTCGGTGGAAAGTACTTCGAGAGAAACTTTTCGCAAAGATTCCCCCAATTTTTTATGCCAGTGCGATCTAAACTCTTGAACCAGTCATTTGCTTGATTGCGCAAAGAAAATCCGAACATGTGCATCCGGAGTGTGTCTTGTGGCACCCCATTCTGCTTGATGGTGTCATAAATATCGAGGTATGTCTCGAGATGGGCATTCGGATCCTCCATCACTCCTCCTCCGAACTGTTCTCCTTGAACCATGCTGATCAGGGCTGGCTTCAACTCGAAGTTATCGCATTCACCTCCGGGCCCCATCCGTCTCCTTGAAATTATTCTGTAGGAGGTCAATACATGTAATTCAATGGTCTTGCCTCTGGAGCAGGGACAAGGATTCCCATGTTCTCCATTTGACGTTGCATCTCTGTAAAATCATCCAGAAGACGAGCAACTATCTCAGGAGGTACACCCCCGTTGGGAGGAACACCCCCGTTGTTTGGATTTGTTGCCATAACTTGCCTTTTCCTTTCTCGTCTCTTTCTGCTTTGGGTATTCTCGATCTCTGGATCTAACAACGGCTCAGGAGGTCCTTAGGACCTTGTGATCATAAACTACCTGGAGAGAAACAGAGAAATTAGATCCGGCAAGTAAAAACAAATAAAATAAAAAATACAACTTGAATTAATAATTCCGAATTGTCAAGTTATTCCTATATAATCTTAACAATCCCCGACAACGGCGCCAAAATTTGATCGCTCACTTTTCTAACATGAAAACGTGCAAGTATAAAGGGTAAGTCGAGTATCGTATCTACAGGGATTGTAACACGAAGACACAGAAGCTAACTCAACAACAATTCATCATTATCCAAGAACAGATTTGGGTTATAAAGGTTTTTGGGCTTCGAATATTAAATCCAAAGCAAACGGTAACAACTTAAAAATAAACGAAAGCAATAAATACTCAAAGAGATAATAAGATAGAAAGACTAACCCTAGGGATGCATTAATCCTACCCACAACGTATATTTATCTTGCTTCTATTAACAAATTTTAATCCAGACAAGATGGAAGATCACATATGTAATCAATAATTTCAGTTACGACAATTGTGGTAGTTGATTACTAATTTTCCCTATTCTTTATTCGTCTAGGTGAAAATAAGTAACTCCAAAAGGATCACAAAGAATATGCTTCCTACGAATGTTCCTATCTCAGCTACGACCCAAGGCTTATTCGTATTATGCATTCAAGATCGATTGACAATTAAAACGGTTAAGTAATTAACTGGCAACTAGATATGCATCAAGATTGATCAGAAATTAACACATATAATTAAGCACCAAGAATCATAAATCCATACCTGGAAGGTAAATAGTAATAGCAGGAGTCACAACATTTAAGATAGAATCATGCAAACCCTAGGATTAGAACGGAATTTAGCTAGACATAATAAACGAAATAAAATACGAAATGAACATAGAAATAGAAATTATATAGATAAAACCCGTAATGTGGCGTCTGAAGAACAATTGTTGGGTTCGTATCCCAACCTCAGCGGAAAACGGGAAAATATGGAAATCGTTCGGACGAAATCATTCCAAAACGTTGACAATATGTAGAACTAATGTAGAATAATGTAAAAACTAATGCTAGATTGATCCAAATCAAAGCTAGATTGCAAAAATAGGAAAAACTATGAAAAACTGAGTAAAAACGTGCATTCTAGGTCTGGGGCGCGAGGGGGGTCTATGCCCTATTTATAGGCAAAGGGTGAAAACCCTAATTTTTGGCCCAGCCGCCTTGCTTCGCGGTCGAGCTCGCGGTCACGAGATAAGTCGCGAGGAATCTGGGCGCGCGTGTCTTCTTCGGCTTACGGCTGGACTTGCGGCCGTTAGGTGTGCTTCGCAACAAGGCTCGCGGTCGCTAGCCTTGGTCGTGAGAAATCGGGCAGTAGCTCTTTTTCGAAGGCATCTCGCGGTCGCATGGCGTGGTCGCGTCGTGTGGTTTTTCCAAGCGACCGACCTAGCGATCGCTAGGTCGGTCGCAAGACATCGTCCAGGGGCCCATCTTCGGCTCGTAACTGGGCTAGCGGTCGCGAAGGTGGCCGCTAGCCCCTGTTTTTGCCCTTCTTTTGCTCGTGCTTCGTTCCATGCTTCGATTATCATCTTATAAGCCTACAAAACACCAAAGAGGAACCCAAGAGCAGTATCTTCCAAAAATATATTAAAGCATTAAGATCCAATACATAAACACACTTAATAGATCTAAATTCATCTTAAATTATCAACAATAAACGTGTAAAAAGCGTGTTTATCAATGTTAGCGAAATTTTGGAGACGTTAGCTGCAAATTCTCAAAGGAGAAGCGCAGGATGAAGACCGGCTGCAGCAAATGAGGTGACACCTAACTATGAAATGACACAGCAATTGGGGGATCTCACTCGCCAAGTTCAGCTATTGAGAGCAAACGAGCCTCAGACACCACCTCCATTCCAACAGCAACAAATAATGTCAATGGAAACTTGTGGCCTTTGTGGTGAAACAGGACATGGTGCAAAATGTGTGCCAAAGAGCAAGTGAGATGGCATATGAAGAAGTGCAAGTTAATGCCATGCAGGGGTTTCAATGAGGCAATCATCAAGGTTATCAGCCGAGGCCTAGATATGATCCATTTTCAAATTCTTACAATCCTGCTTGGAGAGATCATCCTAATTTCTCTTGGAGTCAAAATCAAGGGAGGTCAAGTCAGGGAGCCCAGTTCAGACAGTAACCTTCGCAAACTCAGCAGCAGCCTGATGCACCTAAGAAGCCGACACTTGAGGATACCCTACAGATTTTTATTCAAGAAAGTAACTTGAGATTTAAATCTTTGGAAGCATCGATGAAAAGAGTAGAAACTCAAGTGGGACAGTTGGCTGGGACTGTTGAACAATTAGCGCGACGAGACCAGAAGGGAAAGTTTCCTAGCCAATCGGAGCATGCCAAGGCCATTACTGCTTATGTAAGTGACAATGAGAAGTGTGAGGTTGATGAAGAGATCAAAGTGGAAGAAGTTAAGCCTCGCAGAGTTTATGAGCCACCTGTTCCATTCCCGAGTCGTCTAGTAGTCGAAAAGGAGAAAGCAGGAGACATGAAGAAAGCAGACGTTAAGTCGGAGAAGCCCATTCAGCACCAACCAAAACAAAGGCAACGTGATCCAGGTAGTTTTACTCTTAATGTTGCTTTTGGTAATGGAAAATCTGCATCGGGGATGCTTGATTTGGGTGCCGGGGTCAATTTAATGTCTTTCTCTTTATTCAACTCATTAAAACTTGGGGACTTAAAACAAACCCGCATGCAGTTAGAACTTGATGAGGGGACTATTCGATACCCGAAAGGTGTGATCGAAGATATCCTAATAAGAATAGGTAATCTTCTAGTCTCGGTTGACTTTGTTGTTATTGATATGGGAGAAGGGACTGGAAAACATAAGAGTTGACATCCGTTGTTGCTAGGTAGGCCATTTATGGCTGCAACAAATACCCTTATTGATTTTAATAAGGGAATGATAAGTTTGACTGTGTTGGGAACGACAGAGACATTTCAAGTTAATAGTACTAGTGATAGTTCTACTGTTCCTATTACTGCATCATGTTTTTCTATAACTGCACTTGATAGTACAGACGAGAATAAGATGTTGCAGGTACATGTGTCCAATGAAGAAGTTGACAATGAATCATGTCATAAAGAAATCGACAACGAGAAGATTGACCCCAAGCTCCAAGTACTTGTGAGGGAGATCGGGATGAAGTACAATTCAAAAATAAGTTGAATGAGCCGCCACCTTACTCACCGGAGTATGGTTATTGCCTAGCAGAGGCGCGTTGGATAATGAGAGTCGGATCTAAGCTTCTCGCCCGATAAAATTTAACAAAATGAGAAATCAATGGTCGGGCTGGCGATGTTAAAACTAGCACTACGTGGGAGGCAACCCATGTTTCTTTATGCTTTATTTTTGTTTTATTTTCGTGTTGTTTCTGTTTATGTTTTCGTTTTGTGTGGTGCAGGATTAGGAGTTGCATTATCTAGGAGTCACTGGAATATAGAGAAGAAAAATCGAGATGAGGAATGATGTTTTTGCACAAAAGAAAGGAATCCAAGCGCTGAGCACATTGAATACTCGTCCAGGGAGGTATCCCAGGCACCGGACACATAGAAACCGATGTTGGGGTACTGTTTAAAAAAAAAAAAAACCATAACACGTATAAAAGGGCTAGGGGTGCCCAAACCCTAGCCCACAATCGTCTGAAGCGTCGCTCCCCTTCTCTTCCAAGCGCCCGCTTCATCCTCAAGCTCCGTCCGCGTTTCACCTCCGTCAGCGACCAAGCCACCGTTTCGCTCACTCTCCGTTCGGAGCTCATGCCCCATCCGACGCTACGTCCAGCGTTGAGATTCTCGCTTCAGCGTGTCCCGTGGCTATCGCTCTAGCTCCGTCCGACGATCTCAGCTCGTCCGACGTTTGCCGCACCCCAGCCCCCTCCTCCGTCCGACGCTCGATTCCCTCCAGCACCGCGTGCCGCGCCCCAGCGTGTTTCCTCTGTCCGGCTCTATCTCCAGTGCTATGCTCGCTCAACCCTTTCCGCACAGCGCTCGCGTACCCATCGTCCGCTTTCCGCGCTCCAACGCTCACTCGCGCGTTCGGCGCTCGCCCAGATTCCGCACCCGCGCGCCCTTTTCGCATAGCGCCTGCTTCCTCACGTTCGGGGCTCGATCCAGCATGAAAGCGCCCCAGCGCCCATTCCGCCACAACGCCGCGCCCCATCTCTGTCCGGCGCTGCATCGCATCCGGCGTTCCCTTCCGCGCCCCAGGGCCCGTGCTCAACCTCCATCCGACGTTTTCTCACGTTCGTCCAGTGCCCACTTGCACGTATATCAGTATGGTTCAAATAAAGCAAGTTGTTGGGTCCATCTCTTGTCACCCTCGAGATGATGATGTTCCTATGGAGGAACCCTTGGAAGACATCGGTAGAATGTACTCAGCCATATTTCCCATATATAATCCAGTGGAAGGTACACTTTATCATCGTTTTGTACAGCAAGAGATAAATCCACTGTGTCAATCAATTGGCAATTGATGCAAAGTTTGGGTATTGAAGATAAAATCAAGAAATATTTAAAGAACTGAGGACTTCTTCAATATGCTATGATGGAATTATCGGGTCATCCCCATTATTGATTGAATTCTATTGCTCTATGTATTTTGATGATGCATCCAACTCTATGACATGTCGTCTGTTTGGTCAAGAGTATGCTGTCATGCCTCGTATTATGAAGGGGGTGTTTGGATTTCCAACTTCATGTGCACGCTATTGTTGGATTTGTATACTGGAAGCAGTTTGGTTGAGCTTGTATACAATGTTTCCTGTTACCACTATTACAATCTCCTATCTGAATTGTTTACTTGATTGCATATGTATGTCCTTTATCTCATATATAAGTTAGATCATACGGTGTGTTGTAGATCACGAGTACGTATGATTGGTCGAGCATAATGAGATATCAAAAGTATCACGGTGAGACAACTTGAGGACGAGTTGTCGGTATAGCTGCTTGGTATAGATAAGTAACTTGACTTGGTTGCTTGTCTATCTTTGTGCGTCTCGGCGTATTGATGGATCACGATGAGATGAGTTCTTCTATCGACCGTCGTGAAGAACCTAGATCTCGGTGACTTTCGTTGATCTAAACTTCGATAAGGTATTAGGTTTGTATGAGTTGCTGATTATGGGTGAGGTTACATGAGATAACCCAAGATTCTCTACATCTTGGGTGGTGGCGGTCTTGTATGTCATGCTAGTTACGTGTCGAGTCACCGTATCCGTTTAGGATGATGATGTCCCCTTAAGGAGCTCAAAAGGTTTAATGTACTAAACCCTGCAGGTTGAGTTATCTCAAGTACAATAATAAGGTTAAGTGGTACTACTTAAGGAATTAAAGATATTAATTATTTTAAGCGATCGAATCTTTGTAAATAATTAATGGACGTACGATATCTTAAATACGGGGATTCATGAAGTCTAAGTGCAAGCCCGACTCAACTTTGGAAATAAAGGGGTAAGTCAGCATTTATTCTCTAGTGGCATGAATAAATGTTTATGAATTAATTTATGTTCTGGGCTGAACATAAGATAATTAATTTATTTGAGGCTCATCTTTATTCCTTGTATTTGATCTCTGGGCTGGCCCATCCAGGCCTGGAGCTTAGTGATTTTCGTCCCCCTCCTTATAGAGTCCCACTGGGACTCTGTCTTGATCCTCTCTATCTTAAGTGATATTATTATATTTATTAGATATGCATAAATTCTATCTTGATAGGATTTAGGATTGCATTATAAATATAAGGTGAGAGAAAATCAAACCCTAATCCAAGAGAAGAAAATTTCGAAATTACTATTCACATAGTGAGGATTTTCGAAATCTCTAGGGTAAGGAAGAAGGCGAATTTCTATAGTACTCCCCATAGATTATCCTCACTCGGCATTGGAGTTTAGGCAATCGGGATACAGTCCAGAAGATCAAAGCACGAGTCTTGATGCAATCCTTGCCTGGCAAATTCGCAGTTAAACACGAGAAAACACCAACGTGTTGCAATTAATTATATAGGTGCATGCTAGGTATATAATCAATGTATGGTGCATTAAACATCCAAGATAGATCCTCGGGAGAGGGTTAAAATTAGATTTCCCTTCAATTGGTATCAGAGCTTGGGATTAGTATCTTGGCTCTGTTGGATTAATTCACGTTTGATTATATAACGTGCGCAATTAATTAATTGTGAATCTGTCGTTCATCGTGGCTCGTTTTATTTTTTGTCGGATTTTGTTTTTCACCACGAGAAAATCCGTGGTTAGATTAGATTTTTTCTTGTAAATCTTATACGTAAAGAAAACGAAACAAAAGCACGAAGAAACGAGGCGATGGGAGCACGCCGAAAGCGACCAAGACTTGCACCGCGGCGCGGCGATGGCCTGCCGAGCATGCTCGGCGCTCGCAGACATGCCGCCCAACAGCGTGCGTGTTTTCTCGGCAGAACCGACGAACAGGGCTCGACGGGTCTCGGCGGGTCTCGGCATCCTTCGGGAGCATCGGGCGCGGGTGTTGGGCTTGGCTCGGCAGGTCTCGCCCGGAAGCGCCTGGGGGCATCGGCATCGTCGAGCGACGTCGCTCGGCACGCCTCGATGGGTCGTGCTCGACGTCGCTCGGTGCATCTCGACAGGTCGCCCTCGGTACCCCTCGGTAGCATTGGGCGACGCGGCTCGGCACGCCTCGGTGGGTCGGGCTCGGCAGCGCTCGGCAAGCCCTGGGCGACATCGGGCGATGCCGCTCGGCAGGCCTCGGTAGGTCGCTGGGAGATTGTGCGCGAGTCGCGCGCAGGTTTTCTCGACAGTTGCCGACACCTGCACGTAGACGGCTCGACAGCATCCCTCGGCAGCGTGGCGAGGCAGGACTCGGTGAGTGGGTGACGGCACGCGCAGGGCCTCTCGGCCAGGATGCGCGATGCTGCTCGGTGCTCCTCGGCAAGCTAGGCACACGATTTTCTTGGCCAGATCTCGACTGACAGCGCGCTAGTCGAAAGGCGGTTTGCTCGGCGATGCTTGGCCAATCTCGGCCATCGGCCTTGTTGTCTGTGAGTTCTCGGCGATTCTCGGCGAGCAAGTGAAGCTTGTGCAAAGGTAAGGCGGCGAGTCTGGTGGTGGCGTGGGTTGTGCCCTAGCTCGTGGCCCAGTCCACTTTGGGCCGACCCTGCCCAATTTCGGCCCAGACCCGACTTTTTGACCTAGACCCAGTTTTTCGACCCGCTTCCAGATTTTTGACCCGATTCGACCCAATCCAATGATCCGGCCCGTTTTTTATTTTTCGGCCCAAATCCAGTTTTTGACGAATCCGGTCCGTGCCCGTGCACGCGAGGCCCGTTTTTGAGTTTGAAGATCTGTACTTTGCAAATTTATGTAATAAATTAGGCAGGGAAGTACAGAATCCACGAGTGGGTCGCGATGAACAAATTTATTTTATTTTTATCGTTCAAAGCATGTCGTGGATGTTTAAATTGTAATACCCCGTCATTCCTAAGCATCAGGTTTGCATGGCACATTTTTCGAGAAAGGTCAAAAGGTTGACTTTTTGTTTCGATGATGCGACCATCTCGAAACCTCAGGCGTTGTGAAGAGTGTCTTATGACAAATTCATAGACACTAAGTATGCAGGTTTTCGACCACCCACGAAGGTTTGGCACTCCGAGGAAGTTATCGAAAAATCGGACTTTTCATGGGTCTTTTAAAAGCATATCTTGTTTATAGTCGTTGTGTCCGGTATTTTATTTCGAGTCCATGGATACCAAGTTTGCTAAATTTGGAGTTCGTTTGCAAAAGTTGCGTCGCTTTTTGTGTTTTCGAAAAAGGGCCGCTTGTGCTGACTAGCTTCTGTGACCCTACTTTTCCTATAAATAGGAGGCTAGGGCCTTCATTTTCAACGTTCATTTCCTTCGTCTCTGTAATAGCCCGAGAAATTTAAAACTTCGATTATTAATGTCTTTAGCTAAATCGAGATTTAAGTTTAGAGCGATTATTAAATTTTATAATCATCGACGTTTCGATTTTATTTCGAACGAGAAAATTTAAATAATTACCGAAGAACGAATACAGTTATAAGTCAAACCAGATATTTTATACTGGATAAATTATTCAGTCAAACCACATGATTTCAAATTCCTTACTTTACTCCACTTTTTCCCACATAATCATCATTTTGGTCAAACCCCAAAAAGTATCCTATGAAAACTTGCAGCAACACACCTATTTTGTTTCTCTCTCCTCTCATATTAAATTGATCAACCCACATTTCTCCCAATTTCCAAACTGGCGACAACAACAGAAGGAACCAACAAAAAAAAATGTAAGAACTCATTTCTCTGTATTTTTTCATCTTCTTACAAGATCCAATCTAACAACTTCTACCACTTTGTTGTTTCAAGAAATTACTATCCTTTGATCAAAACAACAACGAAGCTAACTCATCCACAACTTCATACAGGTTCCATATCACTCCATTTCATTCAATCACAATATTAATATGTTTTATTTTCACTGAACAACAACATATATACATATATACATATGGATATACCATTGAAGAACTTATCCTAAGAACATAATGGGCTAACCCTTGAACCTAGCTATGGACCGAGCCACTAGGGCTCGGTTGTCGAACGTCTGCCGTGGTCAAGCAGCAAGGTGGTGCGGAGGCGTGACGACAGCGTCGGCAAATCAATCGGGCGGCGGTGGCGGGCGCTATCACCGTTGATCGAGAGTGGACGCAACAACCTGAAAACAAAGACGATGGTGAGAGATTGAAAACAAAATATGACAGTGCGCGTGTGTGCGTGAGTGAACGACAACGGCGCTCATTGGATCTGAACGCCACGCGGGGCTGAAACAAGCACACGGCATGCAGCGACGGCGGTGATGATGCAGGCTGTTCGCGGCGAGTCATCGGGTAGATCGAAGGGGAATGGGTGTTCGATTTTTCAGATTTGTGTGTGTGCGTTGAGTTGGGAGTCTTTTGTGAAAAGATAGAGGAGAGTGATAGATGATGGAGAAGACTGGACGAAAGCCAGTGAAGCGACCATGGTGTCGCCGGCCGCCATGACTCGCCGGAGACGATGACACGGCGGCGGCAGATGGAGGAAGGAGAGAGGCAGTTAGTCTGTGTGTGTTCACTAGAGATCCGCGAGGAGGAGGTCGTGGCGACGGTGGCAGTCGCGCATATCGCCGACGGCGATGGGTTCCGTCCGAGACGACGGCGATCTCGCCGAGAAGGGGAAAGAGGCGAGTTCATATGTGTGTGTACACCGCGCGTGAAAGGGGAAGAAAGAAGAGTGGGGAGGCACGGCGGCGGCGCGGCGGCTCGCCGACCGGCAACGGCTGGGCGGACGTGGGGCGGCGATGGTGTAGTGTGTGTTTCGTGCGTGTGTGTTCAACCGTGAGTGTATGTGAACAGAGAGAGAGGTGTGAGTTGGGGGCTAGGGCTGCTAGGGTTTTATTTTCTTTCTTTGTTTGTTGGGTTTGGGCCTTATGTCATTGGGCGAGAATATGTGGATTAATGGATTTTAGTTTAATTCATTGGTGAAAATGTTATATGTTTGGGCCTTATGATAATGGGCCGAAATTAAAATGAAGTTGGGCCTTTGTAATACAGTTGAAGTGGGCCGAAGGAAATGAGATGGGCTATGTAATGTGGGCTAGCAAAAAAAAATGGTATTGGGCTCTGCAATTAAATAGATATGGACTTCAATTAATTTGAAGGTGGGTTTAGTTTTATTTTAATGTTGGGCCGATGGATTAAAATGCTTGTGGGCCTATTTCTACTCCATTTCTTTAATTATCTAGTGGGCTAAGAATTATACTAAGTTGGGCTGAAATTAATTAATGTGTAGGATCCAATTAAATTAAACTAAGTGTTGATTAAGTTTCACAATAATTAAATATGGGGTTTAATTCTAGTAATTAAATTTTGAGATTAATTCTTAATTAATTAGATAATAATTTAAATTTCAATTATTTAGATTGGGTTATTTAAATTCATTAGATTGGATTGATAATTACTTGTTGGACTAATTTAGTTCTTATAATTAAATCAAGAGGTGAAACTAATTTAATAATTAAATAAAGTCTAATTATTTTAGAAATTGAATAACATAATTAATTAATTATGTTAAGGGATAATTGGAGAATTATTTCTTTTAATTGATTTATTTATGTAATACGATGAACCTTAAGCAAATTGCTAAAAAGTGTGATTGAATTAAATCATAATTAGTGGTTATCTAAGATAAATAAAATTAATTTGATTGATTAATCAAATGTTATTGGACTTTTAAATTGATCCATTTAATTCACTTTAATTGTGGATTTACATAATTAAATTAGAGATTTAATTAATGAATTAATGATTTGATTATGTCAAGCTGTTGTTTGAGAAATATTGTTTAAGTAACTTTAATTCGTAAAACGTTTGTTAGACGATGATTGAATTACGAGAAATATTTATTGATTGTGTAATATAAGTATGAATTTCTCTGTTAGAATATATGGGACGTGTGAGGTGAGAAACGCCGTGAGGAAATGATAGTAATGAATGAGGTATTGGAACTCGAAATCGTTGATACGCGTTAACAAACGTTTATTGGTGCCTAACTCTGATATTGTTTGGTATCTTTTGATTATGACTGCTTTTATCGTATTAAACTTGAGGTCGTACCTCGTTCCTTGAATTTCGCCCTGATTGGGTTATATTTGAACCTTGAACCTTTTTGGCAAGTCCTTATGTGACTTGAGGTGGTATCGATACAGCTTATTCCTTGCAGTCTACGCATTTATTCGCAATTGATTGGTTAATCGTATTGGTTTAATTATATATATCCGCTGCATTTATCATACCAGTGACGATCCATATGATCCGTATGATACGATCCTCGTGATGCGAAGGATCTATCGACCTGTGAGCGGAAGAGCGAAAAAAATGGAATATCCCAAAACCTCCGAATCTAACCACCGAGTGATATAGGTCGGTGATTTCGCCTATACCCCAACTAGATAGTCGATTGTGACAACTCGGGGACGATGAATGACACACGAGCGAGGGATGACCGTCTCGTCGATACATCGATAATTGAATTCCTTGGCAAACACAAGAAAATTCAAGAGTTAATGAAGAGAATAAAACTCACATTTATTGATCAATCAAAAGTGAATATTTTAGTATACTTACAAGCCTTTATATAGGGTGAAAATAAAGAACCCTAATCCTTGTCAAATAAGGTTCCTAATCAAAACAGGAAAATAAAGAACCCTAACCCTTGTCAAAGAAGGATTCCTAATCAAAACAAGAAACTAAGTAAAATAAGAGACCTAATTAAACTAGGATACTATTTAATCTAACATTTAAATGGGCTGCGAAAATAATTAAAACTAAAAAACGTGACCCACAATATCAAGTAAGGGGTTGAAATATCGGACTCCATCATTCCCCTCCTCTTGAGAAGGATTTGTCCTCAAATCCAAGTCGTCACCTATATCAACCGATGGCTTTTCCTTATTCACCACTCACTTCAAATCACTAGCCCTCGCAAGACAAGACTTTAGGATTACTCCTTTCTCCTTACATCATCTATCACTTTGCCCAACCGACTTCACCAACTTCGACTCCTTTTGCAACAGCACTTGATCCGCATAAACTTGTTTTGTAGTAAGAGGAACAAGTGACACTTTCTTTTGATTGAACTCGAGGGAGTATTTATTCGTAAAACCATTATGCTTCACTTTTCTATCAAACTGCCACGGTCGTCCCAATAGTATATGACTTGCCTGCATCGAAATCGCATCACTAAGAACTTCATCCTCATACTTTCCAATGCGAAATGGAATCTTCACTTGTTTCATCACCTTGACAATGCCATTATCATTCAGCCACTGCAGCCGATATGGCTTGGGATGTTTCACAAATGGTAGCCCTAACTTCTCAACCATGGTCATGCTAGCCATTACAACTCCCACCATCGATGATCACGCTCCACACCTTATCTTTGACATGACACCTCGTATGAAAGATGTTCTCTCGTTGCTCTATATCACTCACTGGATTCTGTACACTCAAAGCTCTCCTAGCAACAAAAATGAGTGCATCCGGTGCTTCAATCTCTTCAACATCGGAATCCTCCAAGGCTGGCATCTCTGGATTAGTAGCCTCTCCATCATCGGTCACCACCTCTCCATCATCCCGAATGATCATCACCCTCTTATTCGGACACTCTCTAGCAATATGTCCAATTCCATGACAAGTAAAACACTTCAAATCACGGTTTCGGGTACCATCAGGGTTGGCTTGAGTTGTGTAACTCGTAGGATCTGTTCTTGGCTTTTCAAATGGCCATTTCTCCTCATTCGGATACTCATCTTTCTTCCATTGGTGCCCTCTTGATGAAGAACCACTGACATTTTGGGGCTGCCTCCAATTGGACTGATTTTGCTTCGTGTTACCACCATTACCCCTCCTCTTGAGTTGGTTCTCAATCTTTATAGCCATGTGAACCATATCCTCCAACTAGACATAATGTTGCAACTCGACTCCATTGCGAATCTCCCAATTCAATCCAGCCAAAAATCTTGCCATAGTCGCCTCTCTATCTTCAACAATACTGGCTCGTATCATGGCTACTTCCATCTCCTTAAGTAGTCATCCACACTCCTCGGCCCTTACCTCAAATTTCGTAATTTGTTTATACACTCACGATAATAATGATTAGGCACAAATCGATTCCTCATCACATCATTCATCTCGTCCCATGTGTGGATAGATCGCTCTCGATTCCTCCTCCTACTACTCACCAACCGATCCCACCAAACAAGTGCATAATCAGAGAACTCTATTGTCGCTAACTTCACCTTCTTGAGCTCGGAATAATTATGGCAATCAAACATGAGCTCAACTTTCTCCCACTCCAAGTATAATTCGGGATCATTTTCCCTTGAAAAGAAGGGATGTTCATCTTGATCTTTGCTTTCAGTTATTATCTTCTCGATCTCTTCCTCTAGGCGCCTTTCATCAAAATTTGAAACTCATCTTCCTCATTATCGACCTCTTCGTATCTATTATCTCGATGAAAATTTACGCCGCCTCTACCTCCTCTTCGTTCTCCACCTCGTTGATACACAATAGGATCTAGCCGACGTCGTTCCTCTCTACGAGGTCTCTCCTCAAGTCACGATGATTCGATCATGCAGCTCTTCCATCTCTTTTGTGATTATCATTCCCAATTCGTAACTTGAGGCCTCCATCATGAATTTTGTTTGACGGTGATAGAATCATCGTCGTCCTTATGACATGATCCATCTGATTCCACCTTCTTAGACATTGCTGCAGAAAACGTTAGAAAAGAAAAAATAACAGGAACCTCACCAACTCACAAACGCCGTGTATTACTCAAAATGAGTCACTCAAAGACTCGTGTATCACTCAAAATTTGTTTTTGTTTTTTTTTTTTTTGAATCCTCACAGAACGTAGATGCGGAAAATCTCAAGAACGAAAAAAATAAAGATACGGATATTGAATGGATAACGATATGGATAATGTATGGTGGATGATGGATAATGATAATAACGATATGGATATGGATAACGATATGTATAATGATATGGATAACGATATGGATAATGATATGGATAACGATATATATAATGATATGGATAACGAGCGAATGGATGGACGAGCGGATGGACGACGAACACGCTCGATACCAAATGATACGATCCTCGCCGGTACGAAGGATCTATCGACCTGAACGGAAGAGCGAAAAAATGGAATATCCCAAAACCTCAGAATCTAACCCTCGAGTGATATAGGTCAAGATTTCGCCTATACCCCAACTAGATAGTTGGCGTGACAACTCGGAGGCGATGAATGACACACGAGCGAGGGATGGTGTCTCGTCGATCGTCGATAATTGAATTCCTTGGCAAACACAAGAAAATTCAAGAGCTAATGAAGAGAATAAAACTCACATTTATTGATCAATCAAAAGGTGAATATTTTCGTATGCTTACAAGCCTTTATATAGGTGAAAAATAAAGAACAATAATCCTTGTCGAATAAAGTTCCTAATCAAAAGCAGGAAAATAAAGAACTCAATCCTTGTCGAAGAAGGATTCCTAATCAAAACAGAAACTAAGTAATATAAGAGACCTAATTAAACTAGGATACTATTTAATCTAACATTTAAATGGGCTGCGAAAATAATTAAAACTAAAAAACGTGGCCCACAATATCAAGTAATGGGTTGAAATATCGGACTCCATCACCGTACTTCTTTGAGAAGTCAGGTCGTCACAAAGTGGTATCAGAGCATTTGTTCGCTCTGAACCCTAGAAACCTTTTCCTTGAATCCTAAGTTGAAAGTCGAGTCTTGAAACTGTTGGTAATTGACTACCACTGCACTGCACTCCATTGTCGTCCAGCTCAACGAGGAAGAAGGTAACTATCTTAATTGGAAGTTGTTTAGAAATTGTGGAAGTTGCTTTGAAATGGTGAAAGTTGTTTTGAAATGATGGAAGTTTATGAAATGTGTAATGGATTTCCAAAAATTTGAAAATGAAAGGAGAAAAGTCTCAAAATTTCAATTGTAGTTGTAGTTTCCAATGAAAAAAAATGAATGATTGAAATTGAAAAGTTATTTTCAAAATAGCGGTTGTAGATTGAAAAGAGTTGAAAATTCTGGGAGATTGATAAAGGAATGTATGAGAATACATTTATCGTAATATATGTTATGAGTTGCATTTACAGGATATGCTAGAGGTATAATGTAAATGAGTATGTTTCCCCATGAGAACATAGACTCTTAAGATGCATGACCCCTTTGCGTCGAACTTAGTATGAGAACATAAGGTATTCCCGATTGAGCGAAATACTAAGGAAGAGCGAGAACATAGAAATTTTAAGAATCACAATCGAGCGGTTTGAGGATGAGAATCTGACGACTCTACGATGTGAGCGATTGTTTAGCGGAGGTTCGCCATTACGAGTCCCAACCTCTCTATCTTGAAGAAATTTTGAACACTATAAGTGTTATTTCTATCATGGCGATAACGAAGAATCAAAGCATAACGTTAAAAAGTATGTATAAAAAGAAAGATAGAATTTTAAGGATGGCGGGAACGGATATGATCGAATGTTATGATTCGAATGGAAATAAGGAATCCATAACCCAATGAGAAATGGTGACCACTTAGTCTTTACCCGAAGGCTAGACATTGAAAGTATGTTCTATCTTAAGAGACCATATGTCTCTTTCCAACGACCAAACTATGAAAGTAGTTTCAAAAGAACTTAGGAATATAGGATATAAGATTATGGTTCGGACAGTTTATACGACTAGACGCTTTTATCCTGTAGAGCCACACACGAGGAGGTTGTACGTTCCTATCGTTCCTACTAGATGTGCCAAGGAGACGACGTCGGCAAGTTCTTAGCTCACTTCGTGCATCACTAGGCTGCTGCACATGCTGTGGTACATCATACCACGACGGCGTACTCCGACTGGTTGCGAGACTGCCACCCGATTGGCAAGGGTATGCCGCGAGATATCAGCTGAATACATATATCGTCGCTGAGAGAACTTCGATCTTAAGGAAGACTTGTTCCGTTCCGTCAGCCACCCGAACTATGTATTCATGGTATAAGGAGCTGCACCTTGCGGACTGTATCTCCCTGAGCGAGAATATACCTGACATGATGAGAATCCTGAGTAGCTTCATCCGGATGTGCCTCACTTGGCATCTGATAGACCTGTATTCTTGCCTGGTTGTGGCAGGAACATATTCGAGGCTGGATCTTCTCGTCCTCGACAAATCACTTTTATGGTCCTACCGCTAGTAGGATTCGAGCCCCGTCATTGCTCGCTCAGACCACCTCTATCGATCATTCCATGCCAGCATTCATCTCTACCTATCGGCGTTTCCCCAGTCCAACCGCCGTTACCTCGTACGGACCCATATACCACGATACTGTAGAGATTGATGATTCACGTGGCCTAACTGCAGGCACCGTGAGAGGAGCTTGTACTCGTCTTGCTGCTTCTCCGTTTCCAGCCAATGCCTATGAGGAGATCAGGGCTGAGATCCGTCGAGACTTAGCTATTATGGAAGAAGCTAGAGTTATTTGAATTCGAGAAACCGTGACTCCCACATTCAATGATGAGGTCAAAGAGGAGTAAGACCCAGAGGAGGATCTGATTGCCGACGATGAGATGAAAGGAGTTGATAGTACCTATACTACCGGTCCTGACTTTGACAAGCTGAGCCCTATTTACACCCTGGGCGATTATGGATCTAGTTCTTAAGACTAGATAGTGTTTTGTTTATATAATTTTGTATATCTTGTGATGCATGTGGAAACGATAAGTCGTTTCGACACGAACTCTTATTTTGATGACCTCGGTAGCGTTTAAATATTTGTACGCACCGTGATTAGGTACGTGGATGATGCTGATATTAGTTTTTGGAGCATTATACTCCTACTTGTCCTCTTTTGGTAAATCTCAAAAACGCTGATGAAAATCCTCTTAGAGGCATTTGATTTGATATGATGATAGCTCATCGAGAGCCATTGGTTTTGATGTCGTATTATATGATGTTCGACGATGTGCTAGACTTACGCGTATGATTATATATACATAGCGCGCTAATACATTTATGATCTTCATGGATGGCATAAGAAGATACTTGATCCCGTGTATTTAAGAAGTATAGAATGCCGATGAGAAGGAAACACCGCGAGGTTATAGCCGAATGAGAGGACACCCCTCTACCACCAATACCGGCAAGAAAGATTGAGGAGCTAATCCTTAGATAGAATCCGCCAACCTTCAATGGGATTGGGAATCCCGTGAATGTAGAACTATGGATTCGTGCGCTGTAGCAAACCTTCAATTTCCTTCACTGCACCTCTCAAGAACGATTGTCATGCGTTGCTTTCCAGATGACTGGTGTTGCCGACTTCTGGTGGGAAGCGAAGAGGAAGACTCTATCTGAAGAGGAGTCGGAAGATTACACTTGGGAGGAGTTCAAGGAGGAAGTGTGCAAGAAGTACATTCCTAAGAGCTACCGTAAGAAGAAAGAACACGAGTTCTATAACCTACGTCAGGGAAAGACAACGGTCACAAACTACGATCGTGCATTCTGTGAGGTGTCGCGATATGCGCCCTAGCTGGTCGACACCGACGAGAAGAGGACAGAAAATTTCGGGCGGGACTCCGTCATGAAATCAAGGTTTCACTAGCTGGCCACGGAAACCTGACTTACCGTGAGGCCCTCAGTCGGGCATTGGACATCGAGGCTGTCATGCCCGAGGATAGGACTGTCATTGTGCATCCCCCCCTAATCACCAAGGAAATCGTGGGAAGATGAAGTGGGAAGGACCCCACTAAGGCCAAGGATCCAATGCTGGCCGGGCTGACAGGAGGCCATGGCAAGGGAATAATGTGCCATCTGGGCACGGGCAAGGAAATGGACGTCCCATGGTAACCAAAGTTTGTGAGGCTTCCCGTGTGCCCCAGGTGCCATAGAAGTCACAAGGGGGCTGCGCGTTTACAAATGACGGATGCTTCAAGTGTGGCCAGAAGGGTCACTACTCTAGAGACTGTCCTGGGGTACGCCAGAGACCGTCCCAATGTACCTAACTGAGTCCAACCGGTTCGCGCTATATCCAAGCTCAACCACTTCAACAACAACAGCAGCAGCAACCGCATCAACAACAACAACATCATCAACAACAGCAACCACCATCGCAAGCCAGGGCCTACGCTCTCCACCAAGAAGGAGAATTCCCGCAGGAGCCACCAAGGAATCAAGGAAACTTGACAGATATGGGAATACTCCTCCAATTGCCTGTTATCCTACAGTTTGATACTGGCGCCTCATATTCTTTTATTGCTGAAGCATGCTAGAGAACTTAGGATTAAATCCTAAACGCGCTGAACAAATCATGAGAATATCTTCTCCAGTAGGAGGCATAAGAACGGTAAACCACATATGCTCGAACCTAGAACTTGGACTAGGCTAACTTAAGGTCATGACAGATAACTTTCACGTCATACCTATTATGACAGATGTGGATTGGTTAACCGAACATAATGCGACCATCTTGTGTAATGAAAGGAAAATTTCTTTCCAACATCCCGAAGAGAAACCTACAGACTTTCGAGGGATCAGCATGGGGATAAGAGTCGCACTCATATCAGCACTACAAGCAAGGACGTTGCTGAACAAGATAGAAAACCACGCCTACCTTGTCTATCTCCAGGAGGAAGACCAGAATGAGAGAATGATAGAAGACGTCCCGATCGTGAAGGAGTATCCCGATGTATTTTCAGACGAACTATCGGGATTACCACCAAACCGACAGATCGAGTTCACGATCGACCTCGAACCAGGTTCTGTCCGGGTGTCGAACACGCCATACCGGATGGCACCAAAGGAACTTAAGGAATTGAAGATCCAGCTACAAGAACTCTTGGAGTTAGGTTTCATTTGACCCGGTGTGTCTCCATGGGAAGCACATGTCCTTGTTGCGAAAAAGAATGGTGGTACACTGAGAATGTGTATAGACTATTGAGAGTTAAACAAGATAACTCTTAAGAATAGGTATCATTTGCCCCGTATTGATGATCTGTTTGATCAACTTAAGGAGCGAGTCTTTTCGAAGATAGACTTAAAGTCTAGATACCATCAGCTAAGGATTAGACCAGATAATGTACCTAAAACGGCTTTCCGTACAAGGTATGGTCATTTCGAATTCATCGTTATGCCATTGGAACTTACAAATGCCCAGCAGTATTTATGAATATCATGAATAGGGTATTTCACCCATACCTAGATAATTTTGTCTTAGTATTCATAGACGATATCCTAATATACTCCAAGAATAACCAAGAACACAAAGAACACTTGAAAACTGTGCTGCAAACATTAAGGCAAGAGTAGCTCCCTCGCCAAGTTTAGCAAGTGTGAGTTTTGTGATACGATCCTCGCTGATATGAAGGATCTATCAGCACGCGAACGGAAGAACGAACAAGATGGAATATTCCAAAACCTCTTAATCTAACCTCGAGTGATATAGGTCGGTATTCTCTATACCCAACTAGATAGTTGTGTGACAACTCGGGGCGATGAATGACACACGAGCGAGGGATGAATGTCTCGTCGATACGTCGATAATTGAATTCCTTGGCAAACACAAGAAAATTCAAGAGCTAATGAAGAGAGAATAAAACTCACATTTATTGATCAATCAAAAGCTGAATATTTTCGTATGCTTACAAGCCTTTATATAGGCTGAAAAATGAACTCTAATCCTTATCAAAGAAGGACTCCTAATCAAAGTAGAACTCTAATTTACAAAAGAAGTTTTAATAGACTAGAACTCTAGATAATCAAGCCTAAAAATACTACGAAAATCTTGATACAAAAACGTGGCACATATGCCACATAATAATTAAATTCACAAAACTTGGGCTGCATCATTCCCCTTCTCTTGCGAAGGATTTGTCCTCAAATCCAAGTCGTCACCTACATCAAACGGATACCCACTTCAATTCACTATCCCTCGCCTTATATCCAGCCCGGGATCAGCCTCCATGAGGCAATGTGGAGCGCATCATCCCCACCCCATAAGACCCGATCGCCTCGGTCGGCGATCCGCGAACCCTATGAGACACCGACCCGGTGGAAGGTCAGCTCGATACCAAATGATACGATCCTCACTGGTACGAAAGATCTATCGACACGCGAACGGAAGAGCGAACAAGATGGAATATCCCAAAACCTCGAATCTAACCCTCGAGTGATATAGGTCGGTATTTCGCCTATACCCCAACTAGATAGTTGACGTGACAACTCGGGGATGATGAATGACACCGAGCGAGGGATGAATGTCTCGTCGATACGTCGATAATTGAATTCCTTGGCAAACACAAGAAAATTCAAGAGCTAATGAAGAGAGAATAAAACTCACATTTATTGATCAATCAAAAGTGAATATTTTCAGTATCTTACAAGCCTTTATATAATTTGAAAAATGAACTCTAATCCTTATCAAAGAAGGACTCCTAATCAAAGTAGAACTCTAATTTACAAAAGAAGTTTTAATAGACTAGAACTATAGATAATCAAGCCTAAAAATACTACGAAAATCTTGATACAAAAACGTGGCACATATGCACATAATAATTAAATTCACAAAACTTGGGCTGCATCATTTTGGTTAGGTGAAGTGACATTTTTAGGTCACATCGTGTCCGCTGAGGGAATCAAAGAGACCCTCGAAGATCGATACAGTTCGAGAATGGGAATCACCGAAGAACCTGAACAAAATTCAGAGTTTCTTAGGGCTTGCCGGCTACTACCGAAGATTTATCGAAGGATTTTCAACGATAGCCCGACCCATGACCCAATTGTTGAGAAAAGGAATCAAGTACACTTGGATCGCCGAGTGTGAGGCTAGTTTCCAGAGATTGAAGGAGCTGCTGACAACAGCACCTATATTCACATTACCAAAGCAGATAAAGAATTAAAAATTCTACACGGACGCTTCGAAGAATGGACTGTGATGTGTTCTGATGCAAGAAGGCAAAGTTATTGATTATGCTTCAAGACAGTTACGCCTACATGAGTTGAACTATCCTACGAATGACCTGGAATTAGCAGCAGTCGTACATGCGCCTTAAAGATTTGGAGACACAATCTCTATGGAGTTAGATGTGAGATCTACACTGACCATAAAAACCTGAAATATTTCTTTGAATAGAAATATCTTAACATGAGGCAGCGTAGATGGTTAGAACTAGTGAAAGATTACGACTGTGGTATCGATTACCACCCAGGAAAGGCTAATGTTGTAGCCGACACCTTGAGTCGTAAATCCCACCCTAGTTTGGGATGTCTCCTCAGTCATGAGGAAATACTTATAAAGGAGTTTCAGAGGATGAACATCGAAGTCATAGACCCGTCTCTGACAATAGAGGGCTGTATTGCAACGTTGATTGCAATCCCAAACTTAAGAACCCGAATCTTGGAAGCTCAGAGGAAGAGCAAGAAGCTAGAGAAAGTACGAACCGAGATCAAGGACAATGACCACAAGAATTTTAAGGAAGCTGCAGATAACATTTTGTTGTATGACGGGAGTGTGTGTGTTCCAGAAGACGAAGGGCTTAGGAGCGAGATCTTGAAGGAAGCCCATGAGACTTCTTACACCGCACACCCCGGAAGTACCAAAATGTACCAAGATCTCAAAGAGAAATTTTGGTGGGATGGAATGAAGCGAGACGTAGCTTCGTTCGTAGAGCGTTGTTTGACGTGCCAACAGGTGAAAGCACTCCACCAACGACCGTATAGAACCTTACAACCGCTAGACATACCGAAATGAAAATGGGAT
The DNA here is from genome assembly GCA_036937905.1 of Salvia rosmarinus. Lineage (NCBI taxonomy): Eukaryota > Viridiplantae > Streptophyta > Magnoliopsida > Lamiales > Lamiaceae > Salvia > Salvia rosmarinus. The sequence goes on from CM072821.1 coordinate 35,417,333, forward strand.
GATATAGCCATGGATTTTGTTACCGGGCTACCCAAATCACAAAGAGGAAATACCGCTATTTGGGTCATCATTGATCGTCTAACCAAGAGCGCGTATTTTCTACCCATTCTGATAACATATGGATCAGACAGATTAACATAGTTGTACGCTCGAAAAATCGTACGTTTGCATGGAGTTCCAAAGACTATCATGTCGATATAGATTCAAAATTTACATCCATATTCTGGACGAGCTTACAAAAGGAATTGAGAACTCAGAGTACCACATTCCACCCACAAACGGAAAGACAATCTAAGAGGACCATCGAAACACTTGTGGAATTCGCATACAACAACAATTAATCAAGCAACTATTGGGATGACCCCATACGAAACGCTTTATGGAAAGAAATATCGATCACCACTTTACTGGGATAAAGTGGGAGAAATAAGAGTATTAGGACCTGACTCTATGTGAGAGATGATCATGATTGTGAGACAGATCCGCTAACGAATTAAAGAAGCCTAAGACCGACATAAGCCGTACGCCGACAAACGTCACAATGAACTATATTTTGATTTAGGAAATAAAGTTTTCTTGAAGATTTTTTCGTTAAAAATGAATCGTGAAATTCGGAATCAAATGGAAGTTGCGACCACGTTCGTAGAACCCTATGAAATATTGGAAATGATAGTACCAATAGTTTACATACTGGCATTACCGCCAAGTTTTGTGAACGTGCACAATGTATTCCACGTTTCACAACTCAGAAAGTACATACCTGACCGCAGTCATGTGATACCACCGACAGATATTGTCAACAATGACAATATGAGTTATGTAGAATTATCTACGAAAATTTTGGACCGACATATCCAAAAACAAAAGAACAAGGAAATACCATTAGGAAAAAGTTCTATGGCGACACCATAGACAACAAAAAAACAACTTGGGAATTAGAATCTGTTATGAATGAGAAATACCCAGACCTTTTCCAAGGTTAACAAATTTCGGGACGAAATTTATTTTAAAGGGGATGGTATGTAATAGCCCGAGAAATTTAAAACTTCGATTATTAATGTCTTTAGCTAAATCGAGATTTAAGTTTAGAGCGATTATTAAATTTTATAATCATCGACGTTTCGATTTTATTTCGAACGAGAAAATTTAAACAATTACCGAAGAACGAATACAGTTATAAGTCAAACCAGATATTTTATACTGGATAAATTATTTAGTCAAACCACATCATTTCAAATTCCTTACTTTACTCCACTTTTTCCCACATAATCATCATTTTGGTCAAACCCCAAAAAGTATCATATGAAAACTTGCAGCAACACACCTATTTTGTTTCTCTCTCCTCTCATATTAAATTGATCAACCCACATTTCTCCCAATTTCCAAACTGGCGACAACAACAGAAGGAACCAACAAAAAAAAATGTAAGAACTCATTTCTCTGTATTTTTCATCTTCTTACAAGATCCAAGCTAACAACTTCTACCACTTTGTTGTTTCAAGAAATTACTATCCTTTGATCAAAATAGCAACAAAGCAAACTCATCCACCACTTCATACAGGTTCCATATCACTCCATTTCATTCAATCACAATATTAATATGTTTTATTTTCACTGAACAACAACATATATACATATGGATATACCATTGAAGAACTTATCCTAAGAACATAATGGGTCCCTTGAACCTAGCTATGGACCGAGCCACTAGGGCTCGGTGTCGAACGTCTGCCGTGGTCAAGCAGCAAGGTGGCTAGAGCTATGACGGCATGACGTCGGCGAATCCAACCGGAGCGACGGTAGCGGGGCTATCACTGTTGACCGAGAGTGGACGCGACAACCTGAAAACAAAGACAATGGTGAGAGATTGAAAACGAAATATGACAGTGCGCGTGTGTGCGTGAGTGAACGACAACGGCGCTCGTTGGATCTGAACGCCAAGCGGGGCTGAAACAAGCACACGGCGTGCAGCGACGGCGGCGATGATGCTGGCTATTCGCGGCGAGTCATCGGGTAGATCGAAGGGGAATGGGTGTTCGATTTTTCAGATTTGTGTGTGTGCATTGAGTTGGGAGTCTTTTGTGAAAAGATAGAGGAGTGATAGATGATGGAGAAGACTGGACGAAAGCCAGTGAAGCGACCATGGTGTCGCCGGCCGCCATGACTCGTCGGAGATGATGACGCGGCGGCGACAGATGGAGGAATGAGAGAGGCAGTTAGTGTGTGTGTGTTCGTGAGAGATCCGCGAGGAGGAGGTCGTGGCGACGGTGGCAATCGCACATATCGCCGACGGCAATGGGTTCCGTCCGAGACGACAGCGATCTCGCCGAGAAGGGGGAAAGAAGAAAGAGTTCATATGTGTGTGTGTACACCGCATGAGAAAGGAGGAAGAAAGAAGAGTGGGGGGAGGCACGGCACGGCACGGCTCGCCGACCGGCGACGGGCTGGCCGGACATGGAGCGGCGATGGTGTAGTGTGTGTTTCATGCGTGTGTGTTCAACCGTGAGTGTATGTGAGCACCGAGAGAGAGAGAGGTGTGAGTTGGGGGGACGGCTAGGGCTGCTAGGGTTTTATTTTCTTTCTTTGTTTGTTGGGTTTGGGCCTTATGTCATTGGGCCGACCGAGAATATGTGGATTGGGTTGGATTTTAGTTTAATTCATTGGCTGAAAATGTTATATGTTTGGGCCTTATGATAATGGGCCGAAATTAAAATGAAGTTGGGCCCTTGTAATACAGTTGAAGTGGGCCGAAGGAAAGGAGATGGGCTATGTAATGTGGGCTAGCAAAAAAAAATGGTATTGGGCTCTGCAATTAAATAGATATGGACTTCAATTAATTTGAAGGTGGGTTTAGTTTTATTTTAATGTTGGGCCGATGGATTAAAATGCTTGTGGGCCTATTTCTACTCCATTTCTTTAATTATCTAGTGGGCTAAGAATTATACTAAGTGATCGAGCTAAAAACACACTCAAATTACTCGCAATCGTACGAGGTAATCGTAGCGTGATAAGTTAACACGAGTCGTCTCTCAAGGAAAACTTAACAGGGCGAATGTTTGTGTCGTGCACAGAAAGCGATTAAAACCTAAACATTCTAATGCCAACGGGGGTTGAACATGCAAGAATTGAAATACGAGAAATAAACAACAATCCTAAGCTAGGGGTTGTCAATCCCGAGCTAAACTATTAAGCGATAAATCTAAACTAGGGTTGTCGATCCCTAGTTGAACTATGAAAGCAATAAATCAAAGCGATAAATAAAGCAATAGCAATTCTATTATTCATAGGGTTTGTCGATCCTAATCTAAATCAAATTGCACATAAAAACATAATCAACAATCATCTAACAAGAACATGAAATAAATCGAAAGCATGATAAATTAAATGTATGAACACAATCCATTGTCACTATGGAATCGAATTCAATAAAGATCATCACAACAATAATACTGTAAAATTGATTCAACAATAATTCCAAAGGTAAAGCAAATAATTGTGAAATGAAATTGACACGGATCCAAAGCAAATAATCAAAAGAAACAAAAGCAAAATTAATATTCTAAAAATCTGTATCTATTGTTGCACGAAATTAAGCTCGAAAGAAATTGAAGAAACAATAAACTTGTGGTGTGGGCGAGAACCTAAGAAAAATCGGAACTGAAGAGGTCCCCTTTTCTGACCTAAAACGCGCAAATATATATTAACTGAAAGTGAGCGCCGGTTGCAAGTGAGCGCCGGCTGAGAATACGTTCTGACTTGAATTTGAACGCTGGCTCAAAATGAACTCCGGCTGGCAAAATTGTGCTGAACGCGCATTTGAAGCCAGCGCCGGTTGGGCGTTGGAAATGAGCGCCGGACGAAACAGCGTGCGCGGAAGAAGGCGTGAGAGGCAGCGTGCGATGGAGGACGCGCGCTGAGCGCTGGGCGAAGGTGAACCGGCGAGTAAAATTGATGAACCAGCGCTCAAATGGAAGCTGGCAGTAGGGTGAACCGGCGCTCAGGGTGAACCGGCGTTCGGTGGCTGGGCGTTCGGAAGCTGGGCGCGTTTGCACGAGCACGCGCGGCGCGCGGGCGCGCGCGACACTGCTTTGCGCAGTGTTTTTGCTTTGGTCCGTTCTCCTTCGTCTGAACTCCGATTTGCGCATGGTTTTCGCCTACAGACTCCTATCACAACGTAATTTACTTATTATGAAGGACAAAAGCCTTGATTCCTTCTCCATTATTCATGAGAATCATTGAAAGTGTTCAGCGTCGGTGCGCGAGCGGGCGCGCGGAGTGCACGTGCGCGACTTTGAAGAAATGATCCGTTCTCCCTCGTCCGAACTCCAAATTGCGATCCGTTTGTGCCTACGGACTCCTATCGAGACGCTCTTCAATATACCTGATCCTTGTCACATCTAATTTATCCTATTTTAATGCTGTTTTATTACAAAACATCGAAACAACGAAGTGAGTTCGAATCGATAAATATAAATCAAACCAACGGCATAAATGGGACAAACTACTAAATATGACATGTGAAATAATACCAAGAATCATCAAAAAATTATACCAAACAACTCCCCCACACTTATCCATTTGCTTGTCCTCAAGCAAAGTCTATACTAATAAGAGTCGAAAGATAACTCATGCAACTTAACCCTTATTCTAATCAATCAAACCTTATTGCATTTCCACACTTGGTGTTTCTGAATTCAAAGATAATGCGAAATAAATCAAGAACGACAATTGACTTCCAATAAATAAAAGGTAATCTCGCTCGGACCCAACTCTCCGTTGGGGTGAACTAACTAATGTGGTCACCTTTAGCAACAAGTTTCTTTTATAAAGCACAAAGAATGTTTTATGATTTTGGAATAATATTCGAAAGGTGCACTCTCGATGAACTCAAGTCTCTAACGTGGTTTCCCATGTCCACTTCTCAAATTACGAGAAGAGGACATAATCTCATCCTCCATTTCAACAATCTCAACAAGATCTTGGAGCTTTCATTCTCCTCATTTTCTACTTCTTTTCACATTTTTTTATATTTTTTATTATTATATAAAATGAAACAAGTATATAGGCAACCACAATGTTAACACTCCCCTAACATTAGCGGATAAATCACATCAATTTTCCCTATTCATTTTCTATCGATCACGGTCTCGTCAATTCACATTATACTCAAATCATATATCACCAAAAGTTTGAAATCCAAAATCGGTATGACCAATACCACGAGTTCGGTTGCACAAATCAAGATCTGACTTACTCGCATAGACAAAGCTTACGTCAAGCAGTCGAAAATAAGCACAAGGGCACGTCATTAAGCAACAAAACAATACATCACGATATCTGGCGAGTAAACATCCCCACACGTAAATCGAGCATTGTCCCGGTGCTCAAAACATTAAAAGCTCAAAATGACTATAGAGGATGATACTTCCCTGATAATCGACGAATGCTGTAGAGTTGGAGCATAACGGCTTCATCTCACCGCTGATCAAAATGTGCAAAACCTTCATTCCCAAATTCAAAAAAAGACTAACACAAAGACAACAGACAGATCAACAAGAACAACAAAACAAGATAAAAAGAAAGAAAGAAAAAGCAAATAAAAATCCGTGGGTAAACTCCCACGCAGTACTCAATTTAACGTCGTGAGCCCGACGTGTTCCGGCCAACAACGGACTATCCATAGTCTTTCACCTGCAGGAATACCATCTCAGCCAGAGCATCAGTAGCAACCTTATAAGAACAGAGGATAGTAAAGAAAGCAAGTAATACATCAATTAAGCTCAAATCAAACATCCTATTTTCCAAAGTAAAATAAATAACTTCAACTCCTACTCTGACAATACTTTGGTAAATTAAGATGTTGACAAATTATAGAAACTACCTCAACCTTTGACCTTTCTTCATCCTCCTCCAGTGTTTGGGTAGCTCTTCCACCTCCAGTGGGTTTTGACATGTCATCAACTTCGAGTGCCCACTCTTCCTCGTCGGCCGATCCGGTATCAACTTCCTCGTGGCTCTGATTTTGCTCCTCATCCTCACGTGCCCATTCTTCATCAATTTCCACCTCCTCTGGCTGCAGCGGCTCTTCAGGTGTCTCTCCCACCACATCTTCAACAATTGGGTCACTTTCAAGAACAGTGACCGCCTGGACCTGACCGGATTGGTTTGGAAGTTCCCTCGCTGCACGTTGTTGTTGATACTCAAACCACTTCGCAGCAACCAGTCCCATTTGTGCCTCTAAACGCTCAAGAGTTGCGTCTCTATCATCCAATGGCGAACTCTGATCGTCAGTGGTCGCCTGAGCCTCATAGGGTGAGCTTGGAGGCTCCCCTATTGCATCTTGTTGCAGCAACTCGTCCGACTTCTCGGTCATCATTTCTAATTTCGCATGGCGCTGATTTTGGTGTCGTCGGCATCCACATCCCAAGTGGCATTTGAGGTGGAGGTGGGCTGCTGAGTATGAATATTGAGATGAAGGTAGTTGTTGTGAGTACGGATTTGCGGTGGAGGTGGTTGATCGATGAGGCATTGTAGGATTGATCCTCGTATTCTTGCGGAGGCGGTTGTTCCAGTAGGGATTGGAGGCTTGATCCTCATAGTGCGGTGGAGGTGGTTGATCCCAATATGGATTATAGGCTTGTTGCTCGGGATAGGGATCATACGCTGATGCTCGTAGCCTAACGGACATCCCTCGGAAAAATCGAATTGGGCTCCTTCTTGAAGAAGAATTTGCCCAATAAGGGAACTTTCTCCCCCACCGCTTGACCACATTCGCATCGCTGGTAACCCGCATTATGAGACACCAACAACAAAAACAAGATCACACGTGCGGAGGGAGAAAATAGCGAAGCAGAACAAAAAGAAACACGGAAAAAAGCAAGACAAACAACACGCCTAAAGTTTTCCCCGAATGGCGCCAAAATTGATCGAGCTAAAACACACTCAAATTACTCATGATAAATGCGAGGTAATCGTGGCGTGATAAGTTAACACGAGTCGTCTCTCAAGGAAAACTTAACAGGGTGAATGTTTGTGTCGTGCACAGAAAGCGATTAAAACCTAAACATTCTAATGCCAACGGGGGTTGAACATGCAAGAATTGAAATACGAGAAATAAACAACAATCCTAAGCTAGGGGTTGTCAATCCCGAGCTAAACTATTAAAGCGATAAATCTAAACTAGGGGTTGTCAATCCCTAGTTGAACTATGAAAGCAATAAATCAAAGCAGTAAATAAAAGCAATAGCAATTCTATTATTCATAGGGTTTGTCAATCCCTAATCTAAATCAAATTGCACATAAAAACATAATCAACAATCATCTAACAAGAACATGAAATAAATCGAAAGCATGATAAATTAAATGTATGAACACAATCCATTGTCACTATGGAATCGAATTCAATAAAGATCATCACAACAATAATACTGTAAAATTGATTCAGCAATAATTCCAAAGGTAAAGCAAATAATTGACGAAATGAAATTCAACCTGGATCCAAAGCAAATAATCAAAAGAAACAAAAGCAAGAATTAATATTCTAAAAATATGTATCTATTGTTGCCTGGAAATTAAGCTCCGAAAGAAATTGAAGAACAGCGAAACGCCGCGGCTGTGGAACCGAGAACCTAAGAAAAATCGGAACTGAAGAGGTCCCCTTTTCTGACCTAAAACGCGCAAATATATATTAACTGAAAGTGAGCGCCGGTTGCAAGTGAGCGCCGGCTGAGAATACGTTCTGACTTGAATTTGAACGCTGGCTCAAAATGAACTCCGGCTAGCAAAATTGTGCTGAACGCGCGTTTGAAGCCAGCGCCGGTTGGGCGTTGAAATGGCGCGGACGAAAACAGCGTCTTGCGGAAGAAGGCGTGAGAGGGCGTGCGATGGAGGGGCGGCGGCGCTGGCGAAGGTGAACGGCGAGTAAAATTGATGAACCGCGCTCAAATGGAAGCTGGCAGCAGGTGAACCGGCGCTCGGGGTGAACCGGCGTTCGGTGGCTGGGCGTTCGAAGCTGGGCGCGTTTGCACGAAGCGCTTGTGGCGCTGCGCGCGACACTGCTTTGTGTAGTGTTTTGCTTTGGCCCGTTCTCCTTCGTCTGAACTCCGATTTGCGCATGGTTTTCTCCTACGGACTTCTATCACAACGTACTTTACTTCTTATGAAGGACAAAAGCCTTGATTCCTTCTCCATTATTCATGAGAATCATTGAAAGTGTTCAGCGTCGGTGCGCGAGCGGCGCGCGGAGTGCGTCTTGCGCGACTTTGAAGAAATGATCCGTTCTCCCTCGTCCGAACTCCAAATTGCGATCCGTTTGTGCCTACGGACTCCTATCGAGACGCTCTTCAATATAACTGATCCTTGTCACATCCAATTCATCCTATTTTAATGCTGTTTTATTACAAAACATCGAAACAACGAAGTGAGTTCGAATCGATAAATATAAATCAAACCAACGGCATAAATGGGACAAACTACTAAATATGACATGTGAAATAATACCAAGAATCATCACAAAATCATACCAAACACTAAGTTGGGCTCAAATTAATTAATGTGTAGGATCCAATTAAATTAAACTAAGTGTTGATTAAATTTCACAATAATTAAATATGGGGTTTAATTCTAGTAATTAAATTTTGAGATTAATTCTTAATTAATTAGATAATAATTTAAATTCCAATTATTTAGATTGTGTTATTTAAATTCATTAGATTGGATTGATAATTACTAGTTGGACTAATTTAGTTCTTATAATTAAATCAAGAGGTGAAACCAATTTAATAATTAAATAATGTCTAATTATTTTAGAAATTGAATAACATAATTAATTAATTATGTTAAGGGATAATTGGAGAATTATTCCTTTTAAGTGATTTATTTATGTAATACGATTAACCTTAAGCAAATTGCTAAAAAGGTGTGATGGAATCAAATCATAATTAGTGGTTATCTAAGATAAATAAAATTAATTTGATTGATTAATCAAATGTTATTGGACTTTTAAATTGATCCATTTAATTCACTTTAATTGTGGATTTACATAATTAAATTAGAGATTTAATTAATGAATTAATGATTTGATTATGTCAAGCAGATGTTTGAGAAATATTGTTTAAGTAACTTTAATTCGTAAAACGTTTGTTAGACGATGATTGAATTACGAGAAATATTTATTGATTGTGTATAATATAAGTATGAATTTCTCTGTTAGAATATATGGGACGTGTGAGGTGAGAAACGCCGTGAGGAAATGATAGTAATGAATGAGGTATTGGAACTCGAAATCGTTGATACGCGTTAACAAACGACGAAGATTAGTTATGAACTTAGAATTCATAAATTGTATGAAACGACGTGGAAAAACATCGATAGAAGGGAAGAATGCAACGGCGAAGTATCATCTATCGTCATGGCGAGACAAACCTAAGGGACGAAAGTCATTTCGATAACGAAAATCCTAAAACCCAAAGACTTAAAGGATATCGAGTACGTTGAATATTAGCGATGCTTCTCGAAAGAAGCAAATGACATACTAAATTATATTTCTTACGTTGATAAGGTCTAGCGTGGACGTAGACGAAAACGACAAAGGATCGCTAGCAGGTATTTCAAGAAGGACAATTCTTGAGGTGGGCTTTCTTGAAACAAAAATGTTATGCATATCTCAAAGCATGATTTACAAAGCTTTATGAAATATTATCACATGAAATGTTATTGACTGTCAAATGTTTATGTTTTGTTGTTATCCTATCTGAGATTGGTATATCCAATGTGGTATGTGAATGTGTAGGTCCACCAACGTTAAAAAAGGGTAGCGATCGGATCCGACTTAGTTAAGGACTAACTCGGATTGTGTACACGATGTGTTGTGTGTTAAGGTTAGCTACCTCGACCGGTCACGGCGACTATGTGTAGGTGGCCACCGTGACGCGACCCGACTTTCCAATGAAGTACGGATCATATGGATCGTCACCGGTAGGATAAAGCGTGAAATAAACATAGCTAATCAAGGCAATCAACCAATCAACTACTTAATAACGCATAGGTTAAAGGGATAAACAATCGATACCAACTCAAGTCCTAGAAGGACTTGTCGAAAGGGGTTCAAGGTTCAACATAACCCAATCGTAAGGAATTTAAAGTACGATGTACGACCTCCAATTCAATACGAAATAAGCGGTTATAATCAAAACATTAATAATATCGAGTTAGGCGACAATTAAACGTGTGGACATACATATGACGATGCATGCCCAAGGTTCTAGAAATCTTTCTAATTAAGTCACAAAACAATCTACTACTGCACCACCGCGCACCCATCATCGATCCTTGCTCAACCTGTACATCAAAAGCGAGATGCGTGGCTAAGTACAAAAGTACTCGATGGACTCGTTGCGAAAACATTTTCTTTACCAAAAGTTATTGATCTGCCCACAATAGCGCATGAGGATTTTAGTTAAAGACTCATGCCTATCAAATATTTTATCATTTTTCCAAAGCGTTCGGCCGAACTATTTTATCACGTTGTTCCATATCTGGTAATTCATTCATCAACCATACGTTCATTCATTCGCGCACTATGGAGGTGGCCACCTACACATAGTCGCCGTGACCGGTCGAGGTAGCTAACCTTAACACACAGTCACACGTGTACACAATCCGAGTTAGTCCTCAACTAAGTCGGATCCGATCGTTACCCTTTTTTAACGTTGGTGGACCAACTCATTCACATACCACATTGGATATACCATTCAATTCTCGTCCCACATTTGGACAAACCAACCTCAGATATGGACACAACAAAACATAAATATTTGGCAGTCAATAACAGTTCATGCGATAATATTTCATAAAGCTTTTGTAAATCATGCTTTGAGTTATGCATAATCATTTTGTTTCAAGAAAAGCCCACCTGCTAATCCAAAGCTTAGTGGTTCTAAATGAGCAGGGGTGAGTATCCTTCCTCAAAGAATCACGTAATCGAACCCTTCATAAGAAAATAGCCGTTCTTAGGTTCTTTCTATCGATCGATGGTCACTTATAAATTACGACTTTAAAGTTCCCAATTAGGATTTCTTTATGATTTTATGTGATTGTTTTAAGATAATTTCTATTATCTTACATCCCCAATTCCCAAGCTATATTACCTCATCGTTCATAGGTGAACTTCAATTATGAATCACATATTCCGAGTCTATCCTTGACTCTTAACCTTAGTTTTATGATAACGTTATCACGTTATAGGTTATCGGTAATCAAATTATGATTGGTAAATTAGGATATTCTCAAACCACTAACTAGACTTAACAATTATAGTTACGTCCTAGTAGGTTATGTGACGACTTGTCGTATTATACGATAATTAAAAGAGGAATATTGACTTACAATTCAAGTGGACATATGCTATCATGTAAGTAATTAGTACTTAAGAATAAATGAAGTACTTCGGGAATATTAACTCGGCTTTTGAGACATAAGGATCGACATCTTATGTTCGAATCGTTGCTTACACATTACGACATTGTGTATTTAACTTAACTTCATGGGAGGTTACATATGTCGATAATCGTTATTCATTATCGAGTTGTGTTTACGCCCAACTAATATCGTATTGAGTTGTCGTTATTGAATATTAACGTTGTAGCTCGACTTTTAGTTTTTCTAACGTAGGAACTCACGTTGAGTATCCTTTCATTAATAAAAACCCTAATTTGTGTCTAACTTCGATTCTCGTTTATTCCATCTTAAGTTATCGAAATTGGTCGATTTCTTTTGGATTCTCGTTCATATAGTATTATGTGGTTTACGTTCGGGGTTTTGGTTTGTCGGTCCAACATAAACATAAACATTCAACATCAACAAAACCATACACAACATAAACTATACTAAGCATTAGAAAACCCTAATTTCTAATGTAATACACAATCATTGTGTAAGTGTGCATAAGTGTTCCATTCATTCACCCTAATCACAACCATTTATCCAAAGTTTCATATTACTATCATAGCATCATTCATCATCAAAATTAAACCCATGATTAGCCATTCTATTACGTTTCGATAATTAGCAACAATTAACATATGCATCCAATAAATTCCAATAAAATCACATTATACTCCTATCATATTATAGAATTTAATTACCAACTAAATATCATCATATAAATTTTTAAACCATAGATTAAGATTCAATAAACTTTCGGTCATCACACTTATTCAAGCCTTAGTGTTCAATAAATCCCACAAAAATTATATCATGCTTATACTATATACTAAACATGGAATATCACTTCATATCATGCATTAAAACGTGGTACCAAGCTTTTCATCTTTAAATCATTTGGTAATTCCACATTTATATATATACATATTCAATAAATTCCAATCTTGCACAATATGTTTATATATGAAATAAACATGTAATATTAACATTAAATATCAACTAATATTTATAATATGAACCAAATGCTTGGAATTTTTTTGTCCTCACACATATTTTACATATGTGTTCAATAATTCCCAACAATGCATATTAGGTTCATATTATTTCTAAACATCATATATCCTATTATTTCCAACAAATAAAATCAAATAATGGCTTAAAAATACTTAAATATATTCTGCCCATTTTTGAAAGAAATAGGAGTAGTGTTTCAAAATTTTCAAGATAATGTATGATGTTCATATCATATATTAAACACTAAATCTCAACTATTTCTCAACAAATAAAATCAAACAAATACAAGAAAATTCCAAAAATATTCTGAAAATTACCATATTTATTCTACATGCTTATAATACATTAACAAGCAACAATATCAAATAATATTCATAAAATCATGCTTTATCATATTTAAAAGAAATAAAGCATAAATAAAAAATCAAACATGCCCCAAAATTCTAAAATTTTACAGTAGCCTTAGAACATTATTCTAAGAATTTTTATTCATGGCTTAAGAGCATTTGAAGGCTCTAAAGTCACGAAAATAAATGAGGAGCAAACTAGGGTTTTAAACCCAAAATTCAAAATAAATATTCCACTCCATTAGGATGGAAGAGGATGATGAATAATACCTTCTTATGGTCTTAGAAGGATTATTTGAGAGTGGGAGAGGTTGGGGAGGAGGATTTGGGGTTGAAAGTTTGAAAAGTGTAGAGAAATTTGAAAATGAGAGCAAAATGTAAAAGGGTGAATGAGGTCTGGTTGGGAACGTCTCTCCCTTGTATTCCAGACCTAAAGGCTGTCTTTTACCATTTTGGAATGGTCTTGGTGGTAGTTGGGAGGTGGATTGGTCAAATTACCCGTTTTGGTATGTTAATACCGACTCTTTAAGTTTTAACGCACTTTCGATCGATTTCTCGGAACCTTAAGGTTCTATCTTATTAAATAGCCTTTAAAAGACTTATTTTAATGTTCATAAAAATTTCTTGAAGTTCGGACGACGTCCGATAAGTCAATTCCGAGTTATCGCGGAAAAACGACGTTCGGCGATTAAAAATATGCTCATTCAAAATTCTATTGAATTTTTGAGCTTTCATAATTAATTTGAGTCTTATAAAGCATATTTTATTGATTTAGACCCTTGGTTCGAGTTTGGTCGTTCGGATCAATTTAGGTTTTTTTAGGTATATTTTACCCGGTGTTGGTTAAGTTCTTGAGAATTCCTTGTAAATTGATTCTTATAATTTCTAAATTCATAATAAATTATTTCTTCATGATTTTGGTTGTTATCACCATTTATTACGATTAGCACGGACTGAAAGTTGTTCCGGCTCGTAAATAGTACTTTTAAGACTGACCGGGCAAGTATGTCCGAAAATTCTCATTCTTTGCATTCTCACATGTTTTCGTGTAAGGATTCTAAAAATGAAATCCGTTCGTGGAGATTCATTCTCGATCTTTCATTCTATGTTCAGGCTACTCAGAAAACCCTAATCCGATAGGACTAGTTATCAGTTTTTGATTTCTTTAGTATTCGATCTCCGAATCGATTCTAATTCGTTTCATTGGTTTCCTTAAACATAATTAAGGACTAACTACTACAAATAATTGGTCTAAGCATCACCAATTAAAGTTTTAAATTTTTCGGGTTATTACATACCATCCCCCTTAAAAAAAAAATTCGTCCCGAAATTTGCTAACCTTGGAAAAGATCTGGGTATTTCTCTATCACAGTTGATTCCAGCTCTCAGGTAGCTTCCTCTTGTCCATGGTGTCTCCATAGAACTTTCACTAACTGTATCTCTTTGTTCCTTAGCCTTTGGATACATCGGTCCAAGATTTCCTTAGGCAGTTCTACATAACTCATATTGTTATCGAGGTCAATATCTGTCGGCGATATCACATGGCTGGGATCATGTATGTACTTCCTTAGTTGTGAAACGTGGAACACATTGTGCACGCTTCCAAAACTTGGCGACAATGCAAGTCACGTAGTCACGTGGTCCTATTCTCTCCAATTTCATAGGGTCATATGAAACGTGATCAGATTCCTTTTATTCGAATCTCACGATCCCTTTAGATGGAGAAATTTTCAAGAAGACCTTGTCTCCTCTTGAAATGTAGCTCGTGCGGCGTTTGTCGGCGTCGACTACTTCGTCGGTCTTGGGCCTCCTTGATTCGTTGGCGGATCTGTCGCACGATCTCAATCATCTCTCCCACTGAGTCAGGTCCTAATACTCTCCTTTCTCCCACTTCATCCCAGTAAAGTGGTGATCGACATTTCCTTCCATAAAGCGCTTCATAAGGGGCCATTCCAATAGTCGCTTGGTGGCTGTTATTGTAGGCGAATTCCACAAGTGGTAACACTTGTTCCCAACTTTCCTCTATCGAGGACAACGGTTCTCGACATATCTTCCAACGTTTGAATGATCCTCTCGGATCGTGTCCGTCTGCGTAGGTGGAACGCGATCGAAATTTAGTCGAGTTCCCAGTGCCTTTTGTAAACTCATCCAGAATCTGGACGTGAATTTCGAATCTCTATCAGACGTGATAGTCTTTGGAACTCCATGTAGGCGGATAACTTCTAACGCATAACCGTGCTAGTGCGTTCGACCCGTGTGTTATTGGAATGGGTAGAAAATCGCGCTCTTGCTCATCGATCAATGATGACCCAAATAGCGGTATTCCTCTTTGTGATTTGGGTAGCCCGGTAACAAAGTCCATGGCTATATAATCCCATTTCCATTCGGTATGTATAGCGGTTGTAAGGTTCCATACGGTCGTTGGTGGAGTGCTTTCACTTGTTGGCACGTCAAACAACGTTCTACAAATGAAGCCACATCTCGCTTCATCCCATCCCACCAAAATTTCTCTTTGAGGTCTTGGTACATTTGGTCTGTGCCGGATGTCGGTATAAGAAGTCTCATGGGCTTCCTTTAAGATTTCGCTCTGAAGCTCTTCGTCTCGAACACACACTCTCCCGCCATACAATAAAACGTTATCTGTTGTTTCGTGAAATTCTTGTGTTTATTGTCCTTGATCTTAGCTCGTATTTCCTCTAAATTTTGCTCTTCCTACGAAGTTTCTAAGATTCGGACTCTTAAGTCCGGGATTGCAATCAATGTTGCAATCTGACCTCTATCGTCGAGACGGGTCTATGACTTCGATGTTCATCCTCGAAATTCCTTCATAAGTATTTCCTCATGATCGAGGAGACATCCCAAACTAGGATGGGATTTATGACTCAAGGCATCGGCCACAACATTAGCCTTGCCCGGGTGGTAATTGATACCACACCATAATCTTTCACTAGCTCTAACCATCTACGCTGCCTCATGTTAAGATCTTTACGCTCAAAGAAATATTTCGAGCTCTTATGGTCAGATAGATCTCACATCTAACTCCATAAAGGTGATGCTCCATATTTTTAAGGCATGTACGACCGCTAATTCCGTGTCGTGCGTGAGGATAGTTCAACTCATGTAGGCGTAATTGCCTTCAAGCGTAAGCTACCTTACCTTCTTGCATTAGTACACAACCTAGTCCATTCTTTGAAGCATCCATGTAGATTGTGTATTCTATATACGCCTCGAATGCATCGCTAGTACGGTGCCGTCGTCAAGAACTCCTTCCGCTCGAAACTAGCCTCACTCGGCGGTCCGGGTGTACTTGATTCCTTTCTCAATAGTTGGGTCATGGGTCGGGCTATCACGAGAATCCTTCGATAAATCTTCGATAGTAGCCGACCAGTCCTAAGAAACTCCGAATTTCATTCAGGTTCTTTGGTGACTCCTATTCTCGAACTGTATCGATCTTCGAGGGGTCTACTTTGATTCCCTCGGCGGACACAATGTGACCCAAAAATGTCACTTCGCCTAACCAAAACTCACACTTGCTAAACTTGGCAAAGAGTTTCTCTTGCCTCAATGTTTGTAGCACAGTTCTCATGTGCTCTTTGTGTTCTTGGTTATTCTTAGAGTATATTAGGATATCGTCTATGAACACTAAGACGAATTTGTCTAGGTATGGGTGGAACACCCTGTTCATAATATCCATAAATACTGTCGGGGCATTTGTAAGTCCAAAGGGCATCACGATGAATTCGAAATGACCATACCTTGTACGGAAAGCCGTTTTAGGTACATCCTCTGGTCTAATCCTCAATTGGTGATATCCCGACTTTAGATCTATCTTTGAAAAGACTCCTGCTCCTTTAAGTTGATCAAACAGATCGTCAATTCGGGGCAAGGGATACTTATTCTTAAGAGTTATCTTGTTTAACTCTCGATAGTCTATGCACATCCTCAGGGTACCATCCTTCTTTTCACGAAAGGACAGTGCTCCCATGGAGACACACTGGTCTAATGAATCCTAGCTCCAAGAGTTCTTGCAGCTGATCTTTAATTCCTCAAGCTCCTTTGGTGCCATCCGGTATGGAGCTTTTGACACCGGGCGTAACTCGGTTCGAGGTCGATCATGAACTCGATCCGTCGGTTTGGCGGTAATCCCGTAGTTCGTCCGAAACACATCGATACCCTTCACGATCGGGACGCCTTCTATCCTCCTCTCATTCTGATCTTCTTCTTGGAGGTAAACGAGGTAGGCATGGTTCTCGGTCTTGTTCAGCAACGTCCTTGCTTGTAGTGCGGATATAATTGGAACCCTTCTCCCCATGCTGATCCCATGAAGGTCGGTAGGTTTCTCTCCGGGATGTTGGAAAGAAATTTTCCTTTCATTGCACAGGATGGTCGCACTATGTTCTGTTAACCAATCCATTCCTAGGATTATGTCCACATCTGTCATAGGTATGACGTGAAGGTTATCTGTCATGACCTTAAGTGAGCCTAGTCCAAGTTCTAGGTTCGAGCATATATGGGTTACCGTTCTTATACCTCCTACTGGGGAAGAAATTCTCATAATTTGTTCAGCGCATTTAGGATCTAATCCTAAGTTCTCTACGCATGCTTCAAAGAATAAAAGAATGCGAGGCGCTAGTATCAAACAAGAGGATAATGTGCAATTGGAGAGTGTTCCCATACCGCCAAGTTTCCTGGTTCCTTGGCGCCTCGGGAATTCTCTTTCTTGGTTGAGGCGAGGCCCCAGCCACTGTGGTGGTTGCCGTTGTTGGTGATGTTGTTGTTGTTGTTGTGTTGTTGTTCTTTGTTGTTGTTGGGTGTCGGTATTCTTCGCTGCGGCTTCATCATTCTTGTTGTCGTTGCCCTTGTGGTCGATCTTGTCGCTGATTGGCCGGAATCTTGAATCGGGGTATTCTTTGGAACAGTTGAGCTTGGATAGCCCGGACCGGTTGGACTTGGTTGGGCACATCGGACGGCCATTTCCTCCTGGCGTGTCCTGCGAGGCCTCGAGTAGTGACCCTTCCGCCACACTGATGCATCCGTCATTCGTGAACGCGCATGCCCCTTATGACTCCTATGGCACCTGGGGCACATGGGGAGCTTCACGAATTTTTGTTTCCCGCCAGACGCGGGTACCATGGGCGCCCATTCCCGCCTGCGCCCGGATGACACGTTATTTCCTCGCCATGGCCTCCGTCGGCTGGCGATGTTGGATCCTCGCCCTGGTGGGGTCCTTCCCACTTCCTCTTCCCACGATCCCTTGATGATTTGGGGATGTGCAGCGACAATCTGCCTTCGGCATAGTCGCCTCAATGTCCAATGTTCGACCGAGGGCCTCACGGTAAGTCGATTCTGTGACCATCTAGCAACACCCGATCTCATGGCGAGTCCGTCTCGAAACTTTTCAGTCCTCTTCTCATCGGTGTCGACCAAGCTCGCGCGCATACCGTGACATCTCACGTAACGCACGGTCGTAATCTGTGACCGTCGTCTTTCCTTGGCGAGGTTGTGGAACTCATGTTCTTTCTTCTTCCCAGAACTCTTAGGAATGTACTTCATACACCTCCTCCTTAAATTCCTCCTGTGAGAAATTTTCCATCTCCTCCTCGATAGAGTCTTCCTTCGCCCCACCGTAAGTCGGCGGCACCAAATATCGAAAGCAACGCATGACAAGCGTTCTTGAGAGGTGCGGTGAAGGAAGTTAAAGATTCGCCCGGTAGCGAATCCAAAATTCAAAGATCCACGGATTCCCGGTCCGTTGAAAGTGGGCGGGTTCTCGTCGAGGAATAGTTCCTCAATCCATCTTGCCGGTGGTGGTGGTGGAGGGTGTCATATCTTTCGGTGTTACCTCACGGTTTCTTCTTCTCGGTGGCATTCTATCTTTCATAAATATACGTAATCGATATCTTCTTATACCATCCGTCAGATCATAGATATCTTAGCACGGTATGTATATATAATCATAAACATAAATCTAGCACGCCATCGAACACCATATATCGCAACTAAAAACCAAAGCTCTCGGGAGCTATCATCATATAAAATCAAATGTCTATACGAGGACTTTCATCATCACTTTTACGATCCACAAAGGCTGTGCACGGAGTATGATACTCGAAAATTAATATCAACATCATTCGGTGTACCTAGTCACAAAGTGCATAAAAATCTAAACGCCACCGTGGTCATCAAAATAAGGGTTCATATCGGGACGACCTATCGTTTCAAGACGCATCGAAACATATACAAAAGTATATAGACAAAACACTATCTAGTCCTAAGAACTAGATCTATAATCACCCGAGTGTAAAATAGGGCTCCATGTGTCGTAGTCGTGACTGGAAGCATGGGAACTCTCCTCCTTCCATCTCATCGTCGGCCGATGGATCCTCCTGGGCTTCCTCGTGGTCTTCCTCGTCCGTCTGGCAATGCGAGAGCCACGACCTCTCGGATTCTAATGACTCTAGCTTCTTCCCAGCTAGGTCTCGGCGAATCTCAGCCATGATCTCCTCATAGGCAGTGGCTGGAAATGGAGAAGCAGGAAGAGCGGCACATGTTTCTCTCGTGGCGCATGCAATTAGGCCACGTGAATCGGCAACTTATATTATCGTGGCACGTGGGTCCGTGTGGGGATGTCGTGGCGAGGCGGGAAAGCGGCGGCGTGTAGAGATGGAAGTTGGCATGGAATGATTTGCGGCGATGGTCAGGCGGGCAATGACGGGCTCGAATCCCATTGGTGGTAGGACCGAAGGTGAACTATCGGGACGGGAAGGTCCACCTCGAATATGTTCTCGCCACGGCCAGCAAGAATACATTTCCATCGATGCCAAACGAGACACCTCCGGGTGAAGCCACCGAGAATCTCATCACACTAGGTGTACACCCGCCGGGAAGATATGGTCCATAGGGTGTAGTCCGTATATCATGAATATGTAGCTAAGGGACCGACAAACAGGGCAAGTCCGCCTCAAGATCGAAGCTCTCGGCGGCGATAGATGTAATCTGTCGATATCTCACGGCATATCCATACCGATCGGATGGCGCCTTGCGATCATCAAGCACACCTTCATAATGTGACGTACCACGGCATGTGCAGTAGCCCAATGACGTACAAAATGAGCAAGGAACTCGTCGATGTCTTTTACTCGGTACATCTGGTCGGAACGGTAAAAGCGTACCACCTCCTCGGGTGTGACTCTAGAAGATAAAGGGAGCCTAGTCGTAAAAACCGTCCGAACAATCTTATATTCCTAAGTTCTTATGAAACTACTTTCATGGTTTGGTCTTTGGGAAGAGACTGCATGGTTCCTTAGGACAGACCAAACGTTCGATGCCTAGCATTCGGGTAAAGGCTAAGTGATCACCCCATCTTATCGGGTCCTGGATTCCTTACTTCTACTCATGTTATAGTATCACATCATATCTGTTCTCATTATGCACTTACGATTCATCATTTCTTTTTATACCTTCATAACGTTATACTTTTATTCTTTCACTTATGCCAAGATAGAGGCAACATGTGCGTTGTTTGAATTCCTTCACGAGAGAGGTTGGGACCCATAACAATGCGAACCTCCAGTTAAACAATCGCTTCATCATCGTAGACTCGTCGCGTTCTCATCATCGAATCCGTTCAGATTGTGATTCCAAAGATTTCTATGTTCTCGTTCCTTCTTAGTAATTCGCTCAATTGGGGATGCTTATGTTCTCATACTAAGTTCGGTAAAAGGGATCATGCGCCTTAAGAGTCTATGTTCTCATGGGAAACATACTATTTACATCATGCTCGATACAACAAGAAACACGATCGCGACACATTGTGCGATAATCAAGCATTCTCATTTACTCATTTACCAAGTTCATAAACCTTGTAACTTTCTTTCAAACTAATGACCAATCAATTGAAAGAACTTTTCGATTTCAAAAATTTTCACTTTCCAAAATATTTTTCAACTTCCCGACAAGGCAATATTGAAATTCCAATTCACATTCATATACTTCCATCATTTCAAAACAACTTTTAGTTGAGATAGTTACTTTCTTCCTCGTTGAGCAGGACGACGATGGAGTGCAGTGCAGTAGCAGTCAAACGCAAACAATTTCTAGACTCGATTTTCAACTTAGGATTCAAGGAAATGTTTTCTAGGGTTCAGAGCGAACAAGAGCTCTGATACCACTTTGTGACGACCCGACTTTCCAATGAAGTACGAATCATATGGATCGTCACCGGTAGGATAAAGCAATGAAATAAACATAGCTAATCAAGGCAATCAACCAATCAACTACTTAATAACGATAGGTTAAAAGGATAAACAATCGATATCAACTCAAGTCCTAGAAGGACTTGTCAAAAAGGGTTCAAGGTTCAACATAACCCAATCAGGCGTAATTTAAAGTACGATGTACGACCTCCAATTCAATACGGAAATAAGCGGTTATAATATCAGAGTTAGGCAGCAATTAAACGTGTGGACATGCATATGACGATGCATGCCCAAGGTTCTAGAAATCTTTCTAATTAAGTCACAAAACAACTGCTACTCTGCACCACCGCGCACCCATCATCGATCCTTGCTCAACCTGTACATCAAAAACGAGATGCGGGGCTAAGTACAAAAGTACTCGGTGGACTCGTTGCGAAAACATTTTCTTTACCAAAAGTTATTGATGCGCCACAATAGCGCATGAGGATTTTAGTTAAAGACTCATGCCTATCAAATATTTTATCATTTTTCCAAAGCGCTCGTCGAACTATTTTATCACGTTGTTCCATATCCGTAATTCATTCATCAACCATCGCTCATTCATTCGCAAGACTATGGGGTGGCCACCTACACATAGTCGCCGTGACCGGTCGAGGTAGCTAACCTTAACACACAACACATCGTGTACACAATCCGAGTTAGTCCTCAACTAAGTCGGATCCGATCATACCACTTTTTAACGCTATGGACAAACTCATTCACATACCACATTCGATATACCATTCAATTCTCGCCCCACATTTGGACAAACCAACCTCGGATATGGACACAACAAAACATAAATATTTGGCGATCAATAACGATTCATGCGATAATATTTCATAAAGCTTTTGTAAATCATGCTTTGAGTTATGCATAATCATTTTGTTTCAAGAAAAGCCCACCGCTAATCCAAAGCTTAGTGGTTCTAAATGGCGGGGTGAGTATCCTTCCTCAAGAATTCACGCCCGATCGAACCCTTCATAAGAAAATAGCCGTTTTAGGTTCTTTCTATCGATCGATGGTCGCTTATAAATTACGACTTTAAAGTTCCCAATTAGGATTTCTTTATGATTTTATGTGATTGTTTTAAGATAATTTCTATTATCTTACATCCCCAATTCCCAAGCTATATTACCTCATCGTTCATAGGTGAACTTCAATTATGAATCACATATTCCGAGTCTATCCTTGACTCTTAACCTTAGTTTTATGATAACGTTATCACGTTATAGGTTATCGGTAATCAAATTATGATTGGTAAATTAGGATATTCTCAAACCACTAACTAGACTTAACAATTATAGTTACGCCCCTAGTAGGTTATGCTTGACGACTTGTCGTATTAGCACGATAATTAAAAGAGGAATATTGACTTACAATTCAAGTGGACATATGCTATCATGTAAGTAATTAGTACTTAAGAATAAATGAAGTACTTCGAGAATATTAACTCGGCTTTTGAGACATAAGGATCGACATCTTATGTTCGAATCGTTGCTTACACATTACGACATCAGGTATTTAACTTAACTCACGGAGGTTACATATGTCGATAATCGTTATTCATTATCGAGTTGTGTTTACGCCCAACTAATATCGTATTGAGTTGTCGTTATTGAATATTAACGTTGTAGCTCGACTTTTAGTTTTTCTAACGTAGGAACTCACGTTGAGTATCCTTTCATTAATAAAAACCCTAATTTGTGTCTAACTTCGATTCTCGCTTATTCCATCTTAAGTTATCGAAATTGGTCGATTTCTTTTCGATTCTCGCTCATATAGTATTATGTGGTTTACGTTCGGGGTTTTGGTTTGTCGGTCCAACATAAACATAAACATTCAACATCAACAAAACCATACACAACATAAACTATACTAAGCATTAGAAAACCCTAATTTCTAATGTAATACACAATCATTGTGTAAGTGTGCATAAGTGTTCCATTCATTCACCCTAATCACAACCATTTATCCAAAGTTTCATATTACTATCATAGCATCATTCATCATCAAAATTAAACCCATGATTAGCCATTCTATTACGTTTCGATAATTAGCAACAATTAGCATATGCATCCAATAAATTCCAATAAAATCACATTATACTCCTATCATATTATAGAATTTAATTACCAACTAAATATCATCATATAAATTTTTAAACCATAGATTAAGATTCAATAAACTTTCGGTCATCACACTTATTTAAGCCTTAGTGTTCAATAAATCCCACAAAAATTATATCATACTTATACTATATACTAAACATGGAATATCACTTCATATCATGCATTAAAACGTGGTACCAAGCTTTTCATCTTTAAATCATTTCGGTAATTCCACATTTATATATATACATATTCAATAAATTCCAATCTTGCACAATATGTTTATATATGAAATAAACATGTAATATTAACATTAAATATCAACTAATATTTATAATATGAACCAAATGCTTGGAATTTTTTTGTCCTCACACATATTTTACATATGTGTTCAATAATTCCCAACAATGCATATTAGGTTCATATTATTTCTAAACATCATATATCCTATTATTTCCAACAAATAAAATCAAATAATGGCTTAAAAATACTTAAATATATTCTGCCCATTTTTGAAAGAAATAGGAGTAGTGTTTCAAAATTTTCAAGATAATGTATGATGTTCATATCATATATTAAACACTAAATCTCAACTATTTCTCAACAAATAAAATCAAACAAATACAAGAAAATTCCAAAATATTCTGAAAATTACCATATTTATTCTACATGCTTATAATACATTAACAAGCAACAATATCAAATAATATTCATAAAATCATGCTTTATCATATTTAAAAGAAATAAAGCATAAATAAAAAATCAAACATGCCCCAAAAATTCTAAAATTTTTACAGTAGCCTTAGAACATTATTCTAAGAATTTTTATTCATGGCTTAAGAGCATTTGAAGGCTCTAAAGTCACGAAAATAAATGAGGAGCAAACTAGGTTTTAAACCCAAAATTAAAATAAATATTCCACTCCATTAGGATGGAAGAGGATGATGAATAATACCTTCTTATGGTCTTAGAAGGATTATTTGAGAGTGGGAGAGGTTGGGAGGGAGGATTTGGGGTTGAAAGTTTGAAAAGTGTAGAGAGAATTTGAAAATGAGAGCAAATGTAAAAGGGTGAATGAGGTCTGGTTGGGAACGTCTCTCCTTGTATTCCAGACCTAAAGGCTGTCTTTTACCATTTTGGAATGGTCTTGGTGGTAGTTGGGAGGTGGATTGGTCAAATTACCCGCTTTGGTATGTTATACCGACTCTTTAAGTTTTAACGCACTTCGATCGATTTCTCGGAACCTTAAGGTTCTATCTTATTAAATAGCCTTTAAAAGACTTATTTTAATGTTCATAAAAATTTCTTGAAGTTCGGACGACGTCCGATAAGTCAATTCCGAGTTATCGCGGAAAAACGACGTTCGGCGATTAAAAATATGCTCATTCAAAATTCTATTGAATTTTTGAGCTTTCATAATTAATTTGAGTCTTATAAAGCATATTTTATTGATTTAGACCCTTGGTTCGAGTTTCGGGTCGTTCGGATCAATTTAGGGTTTTTCCGGTATATTTTACCCGGTGTTCGGTTAAGTTCTTCAGGAATTCCCTTCAGAAATTGATTCTTATAATTTCTAAATTCATAATAAATTATTTCTTCATGATTTTGGTTGTTATCACCATTTATTACGATTAGCACGGATTTGGAAGTTGTTCCGCTCAGTAAATAGTACTTTTAAGACTGACCGGGCAAGTATGTCCGAAAATTCTCATTCTTTGCATTCTCACATGTTTTCGTGTAAGGATTCTAAAAATGAAATCCGTTCGTGGAGATTCATTCTCGATCTTTCATTCTATGTTCAGGCTACTCAGAAAACCCTAATCCGATAGGACTAGTTATCGCTGATTTCTTTAGTATTCGATCTCCGAATCGATTCTAATTCGTTTCATTGGTTTCCTTAAACATAATTAAGGACTAACTACTACAAATAATTGGTCTAAGCATCACCAATTAAAGTTTTAAATTTTTCGGGTTATTACACCACCTCCATAGTGCGCGAATGAATGAACAAATGAATGATCAGATATGGAAACAACGTGAATGAAATAGTCAGGCCTGACGCTTTTGAGAAATGATAAAATGTTTGATAGGCATGAGTCTTTTAACCAAAATCCTCATGCGCTATTGCGGGCAGTTCAATAACTTTTATAAAGAAAATGTTTTCGGCAATGAGTCCACTGAGTACTTTTGTACTTAGCCCTGCATCTCGTTTTTGATGTGCAGGTTGAGCAAGGATTGATGATGGGTGCGAGGCGGTGCAGAGTGGTAGTAGTGTGTTGCTTTAATTGAAAGGATTTCTAGAACCTTGAGCATGTATCGTCATATACACGTTCACACGTTTATTTGCTGCCTAACTCTGATATTGTTTGGTATCTTTTGATTATGACTGCTTTTATATCGTATTAAACTTGAGGTTGTACCTCGTTCCTTGAATTGCGCCCTGATTGGGTTATATTTGAACCTTGAACCTTTTTGGCAAGTCCTTCTGTAACTTGAGGTGGTATATCGATACAACTTATTCCTTGCAGTCTACGCATTTATTCGCAATTGATTGGTTAATCGTATTGGTTTAATTATATATATCCGCTGAATTTATCATACCAGTGATGATCCATATGATCCGTACTTCTTTGAGAAGTCGGGTCGTCACAGTCTCTCTGTGTTTACGGACGAGCCGAGCAGCTCCAGGTACACTGCGGAAGCGCTGGAGGAGTGGTGATCGAGCCGGGGAGGCTCGGCGACGGCGCCATCATACTGCCGCCGGTCACCACCACCGATCGACCCCCTCCCGACAGCCCGTTTTTCGTTTTGTCCTTTTCTTATTTTGATTCTGCTTTTTAGTAGATAGCATAGCATAGAACTCGGGTTTCTAAAGGGACGAGGCGAGAAACGGTCGAGGTCGCTATTTTAGCCAAATCGCCGCCGTTAAGCGCCGACCGCCGCCCTCTTGGCCGCCGTTTGGTGGTCAACGGGCCACCCTTTGGCTATGGGCCCTTTAGGTTTTGAGTTCCGGGCTATGCATACTACTAAAGTACCGATTCCGTTTTTCTGTTTTTCGCATTTCTGCATGTCGGGATGTTTTCCGTTGCTTCGAGTTTTCTAAAGGAAGTACATGCCCGGGTAATCCATTTTCAACATAGTTTGTCATTCCATGTTCCTCGTAATGCATATTGCTTATGTTTCCATTTTCATTCATCGATTTTGGATGGTTTATCCTAGATCTGTGGATAGGCATCGATTTTTGAAGCTTCTTCGCTGCTAAGATTTGAGTCAACTTCCATGCATGCATATTTTGAAGGTACCCTATTATAGGTCTTGATGCCCTGAATATATTTCCCTTCTGCATCGAGTTGATTTGAAAACCCAGAGAGTGCCAAATGTTGGTTCAGAAAGTCGAAAAACCACGTTTTGCTTCGATCTTCGTTTGGATCACGATGTTGCTTTGCTTTGTGGGATGTGACCCCAAAAGTTGTTACGTCTTGTTACCAGGTACCTACCAGTGCGATCGGTGCAGTCATCGGATCCGTAGATATCTCCCGGTTGACGTTTTCGTCTGTTCAGGTTGGGTTATATATGCTTATTTTGAGTTATTTACTCTGATATTTCAAAATAAACATCTGCGCCGTAAAATTTTTTGATGAAGTTATTACTGTTCTCTAATCCGAGATGTGGTTCTATTGTGATTGTGCACGGATCTCTATTTGGTGGGTTGATCACCATCTTGAGTATTGATCGTAAGAGGATAGACCCCGAACACGTGGTTATGGTTCTGAAGGGGATAGACCCCGGAAGTCCACACGAAAATGGTAATGAGGTGGTTATGGTTACGACGAGTTTGACCCTGAAGTCCACATCGAGTTAGCCGGCTGGATACGTTCCGGGCATGGGCCGACTGGATATGTTACGGGCCGAGTGAGATGTGATGGGCTGGTGGGATACGTTCCGAACCGTGGTTCTTTGGTTCTATGATGAGAACAATAATAACGGATCAGGTATCGAAAAATGAAAAATCTATTTTGCTTACTTAGAAGTGGATTTACGTTTAAAACCTTCTAAGGTAAGTGCTCAACACTGCATCATGATTCTTTTGATTTATGATAAAACCCCAACCGAGTGCGCTAGTAGTCACCCCAAATTCTTTTCAAATCTTTTCACGGATGGAGGAGAATTTGGACGGGCGTCTTTGAGGGGTGGGCATGGTTCTTCATGCTATGCTTCAGCGATGTTGTGTTATATATACGTACTCGATGTTGATGTATTCTTGTTCCTTATTTTGCTTTCGATTGGGAACAAGGCTCGTTCGTTATTATGCTATGAGTCTCGATATGAGCATGCTATGTGGTTGACCGGTCTAGTCAACAGGGTGTAATGCTATTTTGCTTTCTTGCATTACTTATTACAATTCAAGATCACGTTCATTGAAGTTATGGTGTCGATATAATTCTGTTGGTGGATTGTTTGCTTACCCCTCCCCTTTAGGATATGTCCTAGTTATAGAGGAGATGCTGCCCGATTTCATGGTCACGTCTTCTTATCGTGTACGTTATATGTATTCCTCCTTCTTCCCCGCTTCTTAACCCCCACCCCCTAATCACACCCCGGCATCCGTGCCTTCCCTCAGGAATTGGGGGGTGACATAAATTATGCAGAAGCATGATATGTATGTTTAATTACGTAGATAAACATATTATATGTTTTCGTGATTGGATGTGCATAGTAAGCATGCTAGGTTTATCCGTTTTCAAGCATATTTTAGAATTTCATGAGCATGTTTTACATGTTGAGTTCTATAGAAAAGCATGCTAGGATCACGTGATCCGCATGGACAAACCTTTGAAACAAAAGACTAAGCAAGAAACTCGACATATTAATTCTTAAATTAAAATGTCAAGACCTCCACTTTTGATCTCTAAACAAAGTGATACGACTGTGAGTAAACGCCCACACGCTGCGGGCTTGCTTGCACTTGTTTGTCATAAGTTTGTTAGATGAGATTTCTAAATAAAACATTTTAATCTATTGAGAAGTGGGAGTTTCATGTGTGGCGCCCACACGCGTGGCTTGCATATGTGATTTTCATAAGTTCTCTAGAGATAGATTTAAAATGAGAAGACAAAAGAATTTAGATTGGAAGCGGTATGGTTCTAGTGAGTATGCCAATTCTAAGAATTCATTTTCTGCTGTTAAAATTGTGGTCATTGCTTAGACATCACCTCAAGTACAACTTCCCGCGAAGTCCCTTCTTGTGATAGTGATGTGGTCTAGTAAGGTCCAATCATTAATTTCATTTGTCATAAGGATAAGTTGACATGGATTGAAATTAAACGACTAAAAGGTATATTTTAGTCTGGTCGAGGGGTTCATGTGTAAACGTCCACACGCGTGGCTTGCATGTGGGATTCCTTGGGTGATTGGAGGTTTCAATTAATATTGTTTTATCAAAAGGTTACAATATTATTGTTACGAATTATGTGCGATCGTATGCTTATGTGTTTACATTACTTTTTAGATATGTCTCTTACATCGATTATCAATATGCTCGCACAAAATCCTCTATCCGATCCAAATTTTATCGAGTGGAAACGAAACATGGAATATGTTCTTAGCGCTGAAGAAACATGTTTGTTCTCACTACTCCCAAACACGATGCCCCCTTACTGACACATCGACTAATGAGCAGCGAGTCAAGCAGACTTTAGCATAAGTCAAAACATATGGCCAAGTGCTATATGATGACTACGATGTCCAAAGGCTTGCAGCTGCAGCATCAGTCGATGGTAGACGCGACTGAAATATGGTCAAGTTTCGAGAGTAAGTTTGGGCAGTCAGATCGGACAATCCGCTTCCACACAATGAGAGAAATCTTGGCGTGTAGGATGGAAGAAGGAAGTTCGGTCCATGAACATGTCTCCCACATGACTCATCTCATGGATAATCTTGATCAGTTGGGAGGAGGTATTGAAGGCGAAGACAAGGTCGATATCATCCTCAACACACTGCCCAAGTCTTTTGAGAACTTTCGCGTGAACGCAATCATGAGCAAGACCGAGTATACACTTAGTCAGTTACTTAATGATCTCGTGGCCGCGGAAGGAGTCATGGGCAAAGAAGCACATGCCCTTGCTAGCACATCTAAGGGCCCAAATTTTCCGTTGAAAAATGGAAGAAGAAAAAGGGGCACCAAAGGTGGTAGAGGCAAAGGAACCAGTGGGAGCAGTGAGAGCAAGAACATGATTGCCACCGGAGGCTTGAAAAAGCCAAAGGAGATGGGCAAGTGCTTCAAGTGCGGCAAGACTGGGCATTGAAAACATGTTTAGCGACTTGTTCTACTCATTCATGGGTAGTAGATACGGGTGCGACTGATCATGTTTGTTACACCTTGCAGGGGTTCCTGCGGACAAGGGAGCTGCATGATGGCGAGATAACAATCTCTATGGGCAACGCGGCGAAAGTCGAGGCCGTTACAGTCGGAGATGTTACTTTATGTTTTGATAGGACAGTTTTAGTATTAAAAGACATTTTATATGTGCTGGAGTTTCGGCGAAACCTTATTTCAATTTCAAAACTATTTATTCATGGATATTCAGTTGTTTTTGATAGTGGTGTTTCTATCATAAGAAATGATGAAGTTATCTGTGGTGGCACTTTATATAATTCGTTTTGTACTATTTCTGCCAAACATAATACCTTTAATTATGTTGCATCTACTTCAAACCATAAGAAGAGAAAGTTTTCTTTGCAAGACGACACCACATTTCTCTGGCATCTTAGATTAGGTCACATCAATCTAAATAGGATCCAAAGACTGGCTAAGAATGGAGCATTGGGTGATCTCAAAGTTACTCCGTTTCCAGTCTGCGAATCCTGTATAGAAGGAAAGATGTTCGACTAGACCCTTCAAAGCGAAGGGTTATAGAGCCAAAGAAGTGTTGGAGCTAGTTCATTCTGACCTGTGTGGACCTATGTCCACACAAGCTCGTGGAGGGTACGAGTATTTTGTCACTTTTATTGACGATTACTCAAGGTACGGATACATATACCTGCTTCACCGCAAGTCTGAATGCTTTGAGAAATTCAAAGAATTTAAGGTAGAAGTGGAGACGAAGCTTGGTAAATGTATCAAGTCACTGCGGTCTGATCGCGGTGGCGAATACCTCAGTAACGAGTTTATGGACTATTTGGTGCAGTGTGGGATTACCTCCCGGCTCATTACACCGGGCACACCACAACAAAATGGTGTCAGAGCGAAGAAATAGGATTCTCTTAGAAATGGTTAGATCAATGATGAGTTATGCAACATTGCTTATTTCGTTCTGGGGGTATGCCTTAGAAACAGCAGCATACTTGTTAAATCTAGTACCATCCAAGTCAGTCGAAAAGACCCCGTTCGAGTTGTGGTTTGAGCGCAAGCCTAGTTTAAACCACATAAGGATATGGGGACCGTCCAGCACATATGTTGAACAAGAAGGCTAACAAGTTGGAGTCTAGATCTGAAGCAAGGCTGTTTATTGGCTATCCTAGATGAACGAAGGGTGGTTATTTCTATAGTCCCAAGGATCAGAAGGTCATTATTAGCACTAATGCCCGATTCTTATAAGAGGATTATATGAAAAACCATAAATCCAAAGTTGAAATAATTCTTTAAGAATTAGAAGATGATTGTATTCCGCCACCGATTAAGCTAAAGGTACGAGATATCGTGTCTAGTGGGAAGGATCGACACCAGATACTTCGAGAAATTTAAGTGGGTTGAGTTCCACTGAAGATACCGGCCGTACAAGTGGCCCCTATCAGCAAGTTGTGCAAGATAGAGAACCACAAGTTACTGCACCCACCGTTGCCATTGTGCCAGTAGCGCCTCATCATAGTGGGAGGTTGTTCATCAACCCGAGCGATTTATGTTCGTGGGTGAATCTTGGATTTAGTCCCGTGAAACGGCGAGACAATAATCGACCCATGGACATACGGTGAGGCGATACAAGACATCGATGCAAGATCATGGCACACCGCTATGGACTTAGAAATTGAGTCCATAACAGCTATGGATGTATACGAAAAGACACCTCTACCAGATGGCAAGGATCTAGATGTGGTACCTGGTTTGCCCAAGAGTATCATAGTTTACTGTGATAATTCAGGTGCAGTGGCAAACTCGGAGGAACCACGGAAGCACAAGGCAACCAAACACATAGAAAGAAAGTACCATGTCATACAAGAAATCGTTAGACGATGAGACGTGCTGATTGAAAAGATTGGTATTGCGGATAACCTAGCTGACCCATTCACGAAGAGCCTGCCGCAAAAAGTCTACGAAGAGCATATTCGAGGACTTGGATTGCGCAAGATGGCACCCACTTAGAAAGAAAACATTTGTATAAGTGGGAGAAGCAAAGTGATGGTGTTGTTTGTAATAGCTAGTAGAGAGACACATTGTATACTAAAAGTTTTGCTTTAGTATAAGTGAGAGATTGTTGAATTTGTATACTGGAAGTAGTTTGGTTGAGCTTGTATATAATGTTTCCTGTTACCACTATTACAATCTCCTATCTGAATTGTTTACTTGATTGCATATGTATGTCCCTTTGTCTCATATTAAGTTAGATCATACATTGTGGTGTAGATCACAGAAGTCTGTATGATTGGTCAAGCTTAATGAGATATAAAAAGTATCACAGCTGAGACAACTTGAGGACAAGTTGTCGGTATAGGCTGTGATATAGATAAGAAGTAACTTGACTTGGTTGCTTGTCTATGCTGGTACGTCTCTGACGTATTGATGGATCACAGTGAGAT
Source organism: Salvia rosmarinus (assembly GCA_036937905.1). Lineage (NCBI taxonomy): Eukaryota > Viridiplantae > Streptophyta > Magnoliopsida > Lamiales > Lamiaceae > Salvia > Salvia rosmarinus. Next base: position 35,449,277 of record CM072821.1, read on the forward strand.
GAGTTCTTCTATCTGATCGTCGTGAAGAACCTAGATCTCGATGACTTTACGTTGATCTAAACCTCGATAAGATATTAGGTGAGTATGAGTTGTTGACCATCACTTTGACTTGTTATGGGTGAGGGTTACATGAGATAACCCAAGATTCTGCATCTTGGGTGGTGGCGATCTTCAGATGTCATGCTAGTTACCCGTGTCGAGTCACCGTATCCGTTTAGGATGATGACATCCCTTAAGGAGCTCAAAGGTTTATTGTACTAAACCCCGCAGTTGAGTTATCTCAAGTACAATAATAAGGTTGAGTGGTACTACTTAAGAAATTAAAGGTATTAATTATTTTAAGCGATCAATGTAATCGTAAATAATTAATGAACGTACGATATCTTAAATACGGGGATTCATGAAGTCTAAGTGCAAGCCCGACTCAACTTCGAAATAAATGGGTAAAGTTAACATTTGATGCAGCCCAAGTTTTGTGAATTTAATTATTATGTGGCATATGGGCCACGTTTTTGTATCAAGATTTTCGTAGTATTATTAGGCTTGATTATCTAGAGTCCCAGTCTGTTAAAACTTCTTTTCTAAATTAGAGTTCTACTTTGATTAGGAGTCCTTCTTTGATAAGGATTAGACTTCATTTTTCAGCCTATATAAAGGCTTGTAAGCATACGAAAATATTGAGCTTTTGATTTACGAATATATGTGAGTTTTATTCTCTCTTCATTAGCTCTTGAATTTTCTTGTGTTTGTCAAGGAATTCAATTATCGACATATCAACGAGACATTCATCCCTCGTTCGTGTGTCATCCATCGTCCCCGAGTTGTCGTCAACTATCTAGTTAGGGTATAGGCGAAAATCGACCTATATCACTGGTGGTTAGATTCGAGAGGTTTTGGGATATTCCATCTTGTTCGCTCTTCCGTTCGCGTGTCGATAGATCCTTCGTACCAGCGAGGATCGTATCATTTGGTATCAGAGCTGACCTTTCGCTGGGTCGGTGTCTCATAGGGTTCGCCAAATCGCCGATTGAGGCAGTCGGGTCTTATGGGGGTGGGGATGATGCCTCCCACATTGCCCGCGGAGACTTATCCTGGACTGGATATAAGGCTGGATTCCCACATTTGGTATCTTGCGAGGGCTAGTGAATTGAAGTGGGTGAGTCCGTTTGATATAGGTGACGACGACTTAGATTTCAGGACAAATCCTTTTCAAGAGAAGGGGAATGATGCAGCCCAAGTTTTGTGAATTTAATTATTATGTGGCATATGGGCCACGTTTTTGTATTAAGATTTTCGTAGTATTATTAGGCTTGATTATCTAGAGTCCTAGTCTATTAAAACTTCTTTTATAAATTAGAGTTCTACTTTGATTAGAGTCCTTCTTTGATAAGGATTAGACTTCATTTTCACCTATATAAAGGCTTGTAAGCATCTGAAAATATTGAGCTTTTGATTTACTGAATATATGTGAGTTTTTCTCTCTTCATTAGCTCTTGAATTTTCTTGTATTTGCAAGAAATTCAATTATCGACGTATCGATGAGACAGCCCATCCCTCGTTCGTGTGTCATTCATCGTCCCCGAGTTGTCGTCAACCATCTAGTTGGGGTATAGGCTAAATCTTGACCTATATCACTTCGAGGGTTAGATTCAGAGGTTTTGGGATATTCCATCTTGTTCGTTCTTCCGTTCGTGTGCTGATAGATCCTTCGTACCAACGAGGATCGTATCAACATTTATTCTCTAGTGACATGAATAAATGTTTATCAATTAATTTATGTTATGGGCTGAACATAAGATAATTAATTTATTTGAGGCCCATCTTTATTCCTTGCATTTGATCCCAGGGCTGGCCCATCTAGGCCTGGAGCTTAGTGATTTTCGTCCCCCTCCTTATTGTTGGATTTGTATACTGAAAGCAGTGTTGGTTGAGCTTGTATACAATGTTTCTTGTTACCACACTATTACAATCTCCTATCCGAATTGATTACTTGATTGCATATATCGTGTCCCTTATCTCATATATAAGTTAGATCATACGATTGTGTAGAAGATCACGTAAGTCCGTATGATTGGTCAAGCTTAATGAGATATAAAAGAATCACTACCGAGACAACTTGAGGACGAGTTGTCGGTATAGTATGCGGTATAGATAAGAAGTGACATGACTTGGTTGCTTGTCTATGCTGGTGATGCGTCTCGACGTATTGATGGATCAGATGAGATGAGTTCTTCTATCTCGACCGTCGTGAAGAACCTAGATCTCGGTGACTTACGATGATCTAAACCTCGATAAGGTATTAGGTGAGTATGAGTTGTTGACCATCACTTTGACTTGTTATGGGTGAGGTTATATGTTTCTAACCCAATATTCTCCGCATCTTGGGTGGTGGCGGTGCTTGTATGTATGCTAGTTATACAGACGAGTCACCGTATCCGTTTAGGATGATGACGCCCCTTAAGGAGCTCAAAGGTTTATTGTACTAAACCCCGCAGGTTGAGTTAGCTCAAGTACAATAATAAGGTTGAGTGGTACTACTTAAGGAATTAAAGATATTAATTATTTTAAGCAATGTAATGCTCTAAATAATTAATGGACGTGCGATATCTTAAATACGGGATTCGTAATGTCTAAGTGCAAGCCCGACTCAACTTCGGTAATAAAGGGTAAGTCAAGATTTATTCTCTAGTGGCATGAATGAATGTTTATAAATTAATTTATGTTCTGGGCTGAACATAAGATAATTAATTTATTTGAGGCTCATCTTTATTCCTTGCATTTGATCCCTGGGCTGGCCCATCCAGGCCCGAAGCTTAGTTCGCGCCCCCTCTCTCTCTCTGGATAAGGATTTGATTCTCTTTATCCTAAAAGGATATTATTATATTTATGGGATATGCATGGATCATTTCCTTATGGGATTATGGTAGTGCATTATAAATATAAGGTAAGAGATAAAATCAAGGCTTATCCTCAATTAATCTATCCTAATTTTCGAGAATCCCATAGAGTACTTGGGAGAGAATTTTCGAAAATATTAGAGAGAGATAGGGTGATTTTCTGTAGCATTCTCCATAGATTATCCTCACTCGATATTGGAGATTGGGCAACCGGGATACGACCCGTAAGATCAAAGCACGAGTCTGGATCCGTTCATCCCCGACAGATTCGCAGGTAAACACGAGAAAACTCCTACGTGTTGCAATTAATTATATAGGTGCATACTAGGAATATAATCAATGTATGGTGAATTAAACATCCAAGATAGATCCTTGGGAGAGGGTTAAAATCAGATTTCCCTACACTTATAGAGTCCCACTAGGACTCTGTCTTGATTCTCTCTATCTTAAGTGATATTATTATATTTAGTAGATATGCATAATTCTATCTTGATAGGATTTAGGATTGCATTATAAATATAAGGTGAGAGAAAATCAAACCCTAATCCAAGAGAAGAAAATTTCGAAATTACTATTCACATAGTGAGGATTTTTGAAATCTCTAGGGTAAGGAAGAAGGCGAATTTCTATAGCACTCTCCATAGATTGTCCTCACTCGGCATTGGAGTTTAGGTAATCGGGATACAGTCCAGAAGATCAAAGCACGAGTCTTGATCTAATCCTTGCCTGACAAATTCGCAGGTAAACACGAGAAAACACCAACGTGTTGCAATTAATTATATAGGTGCATGCTAGGTATATAATCAATGTATGGTGAATTAAACATCCAAGATAGATCCTCAGGAAAGGGTTAAAATCAGATTTCCCTTCAGCTATGTACCACCCTCATTTAATGTTAGAGAGGCGTGGCAAGAACTATCGGGATTTAATAACTGGTTATCGGTAGGAATGCCGAGTGGATTCATTAAGGATGTAGCATTGGCAATGGTGCATAAATTCATCGCGTTTAATGTTTACGGGAATGAGCAGGCCAACAAGGTCAACATTGTTGAGGTCTACTTGCTCACATGCGCGATTAAGAAGACAAAGGTTTCATCGACATTCTTTATATGGGAACACTTGCAGCTGGTTTAGCGGAGTAAAAAATGTTGGCCAATCTTGTGTCAAATCCCTACTGGTCTATCAGTACATTTAGGGATCATTAATAATGAGGGACGATCCATTCCAGGGCAAGATTTTATCCGACCTAAGATGATAGATCTTAGTTAGCTTCGAGGCGCTCCTTTTGCTTATAATGAGATAACTCTTGTATCTCATCATTCGAGGAATTGTCTGAAGAGATATTTGCGTGTGCAGCTCGCAGAAGCCCAATCAGCAGGTGCAGGACCATCTCATGCGCCTACTGGCGATATGATTATTTTTTATACCACTCTTGCATCCGAATATGAGGGCGACGAGCATACCGAGGCAAGAGAGGATACAAAGCTGATTCAGAGCAATGCCGATCCCAATCATCCACAATTCCCTTCACAACAAGGAGCATCGGGACAAGGGTACAACTTCATTCATGAAGAACTGAGTCAGTTCAGGAGTGAATTAGCTGGCCACTGGACTGATTTTCGTCAAGATATTTATTCCTGATTTGACGAGCAAAATCAACGTCTTGACAAACAGAATCGATTGTGGCATGAGCAGAATCAGTGCTGGAATGAGTATAACCATCAGATATCGAGCAGAATCAGCGCATGGCTGCTCTTGAGGCTCAGTGGAACGCTTGGACCACATTTCATGGCGCTCTTCCTCCACCACCGTCGTCTGACCAATAGTGATTCGTCACTATTGGAGAGTATGTTTATTTCTATTTTTGTGTGCGTCGTGTTGCTTTAGTTGTTTTTCTTGTCTTTGTTTGCTGTTTTTGTAAGTTTTGTCTTGTGCTTGATTCCCCGCCGTTCCGTTTCTGCACTTTCAGGAAAGTCGTCTCTACTTTTCACTTATATATTTATCTGCAATGATGACCTTGCCTGTTTTAAGTGGGGAGGGGGGGTTTCGTTTTCTGTTTTGTTTGTGTTTTGTTCTTAGCTTTTTGTTTGGATAAGAGAGGATTTTATGTTCTTGAAATAAATGGTGCGTGAAGAATTATACTTAAAGTTGGATTAATTATGTTTTGATCTGGATTTTATTTCGTCTTGGTATATATGGTTTTTAGTGTGATGAAACTTAGTTGTCAATTTGAACTGTGGGACATGATTAGGAAGCTGTGATTAGACAATGTGTGTTATCGGTTGTCATATACTTCATACATGGGACCCTTTTCTTGTGTGATTTTTCTGGAAAAAAAAAAGAAATGAAAAGAAAAGAAAAAGAAAATCTGAAAATAATTGATGTGATGTTGCGAAATAAGTGGGCTTAAAATTGGAATACGGGGTTCTACCCCTCTTGCTTGTGTTGTCTCTCGAATGGAGACTCTAAGCTATGGGTATAGGTAACTACGTTAGGATACTCGAGTGTATAACTTGAAGGTTACACCTAACGATTATTGTCCTATAATCGGTTTTAAGTTCCACATGCTTTATTTATTTTTATCATTGGGATGTCTTACATTAAAGGAAATCATGTAAGTTGTATATTGATTTCTGAAAGCATATATGAGTCGAAGCATAGCTATTCTATGATAAGTCACATGTTTGGATTGATAAATGAGGAATCATTTTATTGAGAATCATATTATTAAGATGCATTGAAATGATGGGAATATGTGATTGATTCGACTTGAAGTATTGATTCGATGTGTACCATTCTTTTCAAGAAACTAAAATTTACTCGATGACAAGCAAAGAGTTAAGTGTGGGGGAGTTGTTTTGCATGTTTTTGTTATGTTTTTCGTTGGTTATTTTAGATGATTTGATTCATATTCGTTTATTTTTGAATATCTTTTATTGGAATCATGCTCATTTTCGATTTATGTAGGGTCTGGTCGTGTTTAAAGAATTTTATGCATAAAAGCGCACCCAAGCGCCGGACTCGGTGTAGCCGGAGCTAGGGTGCGGTGCGCCTTGGCGTCGCGAGGATTTGTCCTGAGAGCGCCCGCATCCGACGCTGGGCACCCGAAGCTAAATTATCCCGAGAGCTCTACGTCCAAGACCTGGCGCCCAAGTGAAGTTGTCGAGAGTCCTGCGTCCGTGCAGGCGCGATTTGAAAATAGTCACGAGTAGCGCGCGTCGCACCTCGGGCTCGAAACGCGAAGCGCGTAGAGAATGCCAGCGTCGACGCCGCTTCGCGCCCGCGCTGGGCGAGCCACGTTTTGCCTTGTTTTGAAGGGCGCGCATCCGACTCTGCGCGTGAAATTTCGGGTGCTATATATATGTTTTACAACACTGAATCCTAGTTCCGAATTCTGATTTTTGCGCCTCCTTTACGCGAATTTCTTCCTCCAAGTTTTTCCAATTATTTCCTTTGCTATTTGTGTTTCAAGAACATTTGATTGAAGAGATTCATCAACAACTATTGATATTGTAAGGATTATTATCTTCTTTTTCCGTTGGATTATTGAGTTAATGATTTTTATTGATTTCAATTGTTTGATCCGTGAGATGAACATGAACTAATATTCTTTCTAGGGTTTGGTGATTCAAATTGATTGATTGATTATTTGTATTGATTAAGTATACCAATTGAATCATAGGGTTTGCTTTTAAGTGATTGATAACTATTTAATTGTTTATGTTTCGTGTGTTATCGAGAGATAGATACGTTGCATCCATATGAATCAATTGGGTTAGATGTTACCGGAATGAGTACTCTAATGGTTTATTTATTTGTGAAATCTTATAACTTAGGTTTAATCCATGGAACGAAAGTCGAGTGTTTAAATTAAAGGTTAGAGGATTGCATGAGTAGGTAGATTTCTTAAGCAACCATTAATTGATTAATCAAGGCGAAGAACCTAATGCCCTAGTCTTTCTCACAATCTTGAATTATCCCTTTTGCAACTGAAATTACCTTGAACGCTTGGTTTGAATTGTCATCTTGATTTAATTACAGTTTATTTTATTTAAGCATCATCTCCCAAACAAGTTTAGGATTTAGATTTACTGTCTTAATCGTAACACATCATAAGCCCTGTTAAGTCTTCCTCGAGAGATTCGACTTGGGTCTACCTTACCACTCTATAGGGACCTTGTACTATTGCGAGCGACTTAGAAGAACAATTTGGTCGGAACACTATGCCAAAAATCCTAGAATCGAATTCGAGTCCTGTGCTAGGGACCCCTAGGCAGGATTTGTGTACACAAGTGGCCACGAGTCATCCTAAAGGATTTACCGATCCGGTGACCGTGGAAGGAGGCCTCCTTCTCAGGACACAACAGTAGTTATAGATATGATAATTACAAGAGAAATTAGTCTGATCAGACGAATTTTAGCTTCACAAAAGAATTTAGTAAGCTTGGGCCTTTTAAGATAAAAACCCTTGCGTTACTGTTAAGATGACATGCCAATTTACAGTTTATACAAGTATGTATGTATCTTTCGGCATATGACTACTGAATGCTTTTGTACTCAGCCCTACATATATTTCTAAATGTGCAGGTTGAGCTATGATGTGAATGGTGAAGTGTAGAGCCGAGATTTTGTCGAGTTTAGTTAAAGAATACCCCGAGTTACATGTCTTCATACGTGTATCTCAGCTATGCTTTTCCGCTGAAAAATACTTGATTATATATAATTACAGTTATCAGTTCAGCTTTTAATTAAACAAGTTTAACCAATTTCTATCCCCTCTCCTGATTTTCCATCCCTGGTCACGATTTTCCGGCTTAGCTATCCTTAGCAAAGTCCGATCGTGACAATCATGTCCTTGGAAAGCTTCGTATTGACCTCTTAACCCCATAGGATCAATATGTAGTACTCCTTGTGATGGGATCCATGGCTCTTTCTTTGGGATATCATTCATCTTCAGATCCACCATATTGAGGTTAGCAAATGATTCTATTAACTCTTGTAACTCATTTAATCCTACTCTTTCAAGGGTATTCATTTTCCCTTTTCAAGAGTCGAATTATTCTTTCAGATCGAGCTTTATTGTCGATCGTCTTTGTGGGTAAAAACTTGCTTGCACCTGTAGGTCTCTTGACAATTTTGTGGCCTACATCTTTTTCTAGGCCATCAACCTTCTTCTGGATACTCTGCAATAGGGTGAGAATCTCCTCATACTATCTGAATATCCTGCTTAGTTCTTGTGGTACACCATATAGGTTGTTGCCATAATATTGCTGTCTTCTGGATCTCCTGTAGCTCCCCTGAATTTTAAGAACCCGGTGAAATTTTCGTAAAACTTGGAGCAGATGTTGCTCCCTTTTCTTTTAACTCCATCAACCGTGGGGTGGATGACAAGTATTTCTGATAATTCTCAACGTCTCCACGAGTTGGTCGTTGATTATAAGCCTCTCATATGTCATCCGCATATCCTCGTGGAATGCTCGGATTTATGTTAGGTTGTTTTGAGAGCTTTGTTCAAAACTTCTTTCACAAAATCTAAACATTTTCTTGAAAATAAAAACTATAGGCATCACATCTCAGACAATGGTCTGGATTCATGATTTTTCTTGGAGTCTGCTCCGTTAGGATAACATATTATTAATTAAATATTTTATATTTCCTCAATAAAAACCTAGGCCCTGATACCATTTTAGAAGCGTAGGATCATAGCATAACAAAACATAAGAAAATAGATTGTCCATAACCAAATTGGAGTATTCTTAGCTCTTTGGTAGTTTGAAAGGTAAAGTCAACATTTGAGTATTTCTTGCATGGTTTGGTTAAATTTGACATACATATTTTAGATTTGGTTAATTACCGATTTTTCCCATATTACTAGGAACTTATACCACATTTGGTGTGACACAGTTCATTTGCATCAAATTTAACGCGAGTATCAATGAAATATATAAAATGATATTCGTAATATGAACGTAATAATTTGAAGAATATTAACGTGTGAATGAAATATATCCGATGACATTCATAATTTGCATATTTATTAACTGATAATAATGAAATATATTTAATTTTGGTGTGATATTTGGTAGAAACGTTTGTACTTGGCTCTTGTTTAGTGCAAACCGAAACAATTGGTTTGAATGCGTGTAGTATATAGAATTGGGCGGCCCAAAATTATGATTGAGTTGCATAAAATGACTTTATGAAACTGGATCGAAAAGCCCGCATAGTAGGCCCAAAAGGTTCGCAAATCCTAAGCTAGACTCTAATATTTAATATGGTCATGGTTGCATATTCTGACTACCAATTAAAGGTCTTGTTGGATTTGAAAATCATGAACAACATTTTGAAAGTTTGATTTGTTGATTAATTGCAAAATTGAATATCAATAAATACATTAGGTTGGTTTCCAGATGGCCCGTGTAGAATTGCTTGATCGGCCCCCAATTTTCACATTCGGCCCTATGAGATCGATTCGACCCGTTACGTTTGGCAAATTGAATATGAACAAATACGTTAGGATGGTTTGATAAGATGGCCCGTATAGAATTGTTTGATTGGCCCCAATTTCACATTTGGCCCGATGAGATCGATTCGACCCGTTACGTTTGCCAGCTTAATCTATAAGACCCTCCAAGACTTTGAAAATTACCTATAAGCCTTATAAAGACTAATTTTTTGCTCTTTCCAATATTGAATTTTATTTGTGAAATGATCCCCACTAATCTTTGTCCAACACTCGAAGAAGAAAATTCCTATTTATCCTTATACACCGAAACACACGATAACATAATAGAAAAGAATACCCACTGCATCTTTATACGACACGTTTCAATCTATTAATAGCCTCGCCACTCAACGGCTGAGATCACGTGGAGAACCCGCCGCATATCTAGTTACAGTACAGCTTCCAACATCTCAACATACCCTCCTATTTAACGATTACAAAATGGAAAAAAGATAATATTGTTTAATTATCCAATTTGGAAATTGTGCTGCTTTTGTTTTTGGATAAAGATAAGGCCATTCACGGTCACTATCTTTTCTGTCTCGTTGAGTTTACTCTTCTCCTCCTCTCTCTTCCTACAGATTCTCTCTCCACCGATACATACGCGGTACATGTATCTATAGAAAACGTTCTCGACAACAGTGTAGCGGAGATGTCGATAGCCTTGCAGAGGAACAACTCAGGCGGCGGGCACCCGATTGAAGGGCCAGGGTTTGTTCACCGAGAGATGGCTTACGTTTCGTCGCCCTACGACTCACCGGAACTAACCGCGGCCGATCGGAGGTCGCCGGAGCCTGAGGATGAGGATGCAAGCGGTTCGTTGTCATCTTCATCAAGTTCTTCAATTGGAAAGAATAGTGACGAGCATCCCAGCGGCGGCGGCGGCGGCGGAAGTGGCAGTGATGAAGAAGAGGTGCAGAGTCAATATAAAGGAGGACCATTGGATAGTTTGGAGTCTCTGGAGGATGTTCTGCCTGTAAAGTACGTGATTTTGTTTGTTCTGTGGTTTTTTTTATGGAAAAATCTTGTGAGTTGGTAAGATTATCGTAGCTTGAACTGATGTTCTGTGGTTTAGGGCTTTGGGTTTTGTATAATCAAGGCAAGGGGTAATCTTTTCTACATACGATTTATGTTGAGTTCATAATGGACAATTTATTTATCGTTTGTTGGTTGGACAACGTTATACTGAATAGGTTCTAATCAAGCTATATGAGGATTTTGTGTTGGGAAAAAATTTAAAATTAATCCAAGTTATCAGTAAGAGAGAAATGTGCACATTCTATATTGAGCTCTTTCGTTTGGTTGGGAATAGAAATATATCTTGTCGTGTCTGTTTATGCCGCATATCCATTCTTCTATTTTGGATACCCAATCTGCCTTCCTTCTGCAATCTCTCGTGAGAAATACCAGCTATTTGTTCAGCTAGTACTGGATCTGCATTAGGAAGTGATTAAGTGAAGTGAATTATACAGAGCTAAGTTATTTATTTATTAACCCAGTAGCTAGTATTGGTACGATGACCCCCATTTAAACTCCTGGACTTCTCCTTTTCTAAGAAACTAATACCCTCCAAATTCCTGTGTTTGGATTGTGTATCTTACAAATTTCTGCTCAATAGAGACTTTTGAGGTCTTGCTCTTCTAATGATGCATGAGAAAAAGTTCTATGATTATCTCCATTCATTAACCGGCCTTCCAATGTGACTTTTGTTTGGAGAAGGTTCTAATTTTACTTAGTGAACCCATTACTTAAAATCGTAAAATTCATGATAGATGTTTGTCTAGTTCCACATCTCATATCACAAAATCTTCACATAAGAGGGGTTCCTTTTGGATCATTATGCATCTGTACTGAGTTTATGGTGCGTGTTTTATCTCATTGTAATTATAAATGAAGGATGGTCATCATCAACTTTTGCCAAGATAAGATACTGATTAGCAGTAGCCATTAGGGCACATGAATATCTTGTGCTGCTGATGCTGTGTCTTTGCTTCCATTTGTGTTTCAAATTTCTATGCCAGCAGAAGTTCATGCATTATATAAATCCAAATGAATGCTAACGATTTTGAGAAAGGCGATGAAGCAAACTATTTGTCTTTCTCCTTTGTTTTGTATTCTGTTGGATACAGATCTCTGCTAGGTAAAGTAAGTATTTAAGAATCACTAGAAGACTATTGGTAACTGGAATCAACTATAAAACAAAAGGAAAGGGAAAAAAAGAGTCCTCAACATCTAGTTTTGTTTCTCCAATCAAATCAAAGAGTATTGTTTGTTTCTTATTTCAATCAACCACTGTTTATGAAGTTGTCATCTAAATGTTGAATGTTTTATCCTTCTCGAGTAAATATCCTAGGATTATATTTTCGGTTGTTAGATTTCACTGAATGCTTAAACTCTCGTCTTTATTTTGTTCCTGGTTCATGTGATGATCATTTCATGGTGTCTGAAATTTTATAGGAAGAGCATCTCAAAGTTCTACTCTGGCAAATCCAAATCTTTTACCAGCCTATCTGATGCTGCAGCAATCCCCTCAATTAAAGAAATCACAAAACCAGAAAATGCTTATACAAGGAAACGTAAGAACTTGCTGGTCTTCAATAACTTATGGGACAAGAATCAGAATAGCATTATAAGAAATCGCAGTGGTGGAATATCAAAACGACCGACCAATTCTAGAAGTATGCTGTCTCTTGCAGCTAACATGAACTACTCTGAAAGCAATAGCGGCGACTCAAATTCAAATTCATCACCACCTGGTTGCAGTCTTCCTCCCTTACCACCAAATGCTAGAAGAAGTATGAAAAGCGAGCTGTCATCATCACCTCCTGTTGATAAGTTTCCTTCATGGCGATCTTTCTCCTTATCTGATCTGCAAGATGCTGCTGCTGCTGAGGCTGTTACCCCCAATGCTGATGGCTTATGGAGCAATAACATAGAAAACTATAGCCATATTTAACTGTGTTTACATTTCATTTCACCCTATGAATCTAAATTGTGATAGATGTTCATGGAGGTGGAGATGGTTGTACCATCATCTTGCTTGTTTTCATGCTTCTGCTCCTTGGAGTTGTTGTTTAGGCATTACCTGTTCCCTTACATCTTTCGAGTGTAAACGCTGAAAAATATATTTACAGTTTGCATCTGACTTTGTTTTGTTATATATCTGAATAAGATTTCCATAGTCTAGTGACAAACTTTATGTTCTTCTGGCTACTATGTCAATGGCAATGAGATGTTCCTTAGGAAGTCACATGAAAAGTCAGACTTATTCTAATGGAGGATTTCCCGAAAATCTCCTCAAGTTGTATATGTTTGGAGTTGGTGTCCATCAGCTTGTGAAGTCTGCTTGCTCAAAGAGAAGCTCTGTTGCTCAACACAATTCCTAAATTTTCTGACATATTGGTGTATTGAGAATCTTTCTTTTTCTTTTTCTTTTTCTCCCATTCTTCCTTTTGGTTTCAATATCTTGAGGAGCTGAAGATTTATGCTGGTTGCTACCAGATGAGTGAATTGTAGGAATGCCAATCTTGCAAGAGCATATATAGGAATTCCACTATTGAAGTTGTTGGATGTAGTGGTCGACTCGCGGAGTGGCAGATGACATCCTCAAAGGTACACCCTTGCTCAGCTAGATCTTGACAAAGTGTTACAACTAGCATAAATTAGCTTATATATATTTTTCTTGAATACATGAGCCTTTTGATTTACACTCATCTTGATAGCTCTACTTCAGATTCATGCTGTAAATAAATGTCTTTTCATGACTAAGTTGTTGCACTGCAAAATTTCTATTTATGAATTCATAGATTGTTTTGATAAGCTATGGAACTATGGTGGGGTTGGCACTTGGCATAAATAAGAACCTTGAAGTCATAATCCTTTATAGTGTATATGTTACATGAAACATATATTAGTCTTTGGTCTTCAATGTTATGGGAATGTTGCGTCATATATAATATAATATTATATATCTATAATTCTATATATAAACAAAAAAAAAGTGAAGGTAGAAACTGAAGAGTTTTTATGCCAAAATGACTTCCTATAAATAGTAAGTATTTGATTATCAATACAATTCCTTTCCCCAAATCAAATAACTTAAAGGAAAATGATAGTATGTCAAATTATATATTATGCATGCATATATGAGCAACAAATATTTATTGTGTAATATAATTATTGAAAATAATTTTCAAGGTTTATGAAAAATAATTTGGTGGCTGATCGAATCTAGTGATGATGTATATAAGAACCTTCGTTGAGTTGAAAGTTACAAAAATGTAGTGCACAGTTGCGTTGAACAAGCAGACATTCGTTCTTACGCAATCAACCAATAGTTTGAGTAATTAGCAATAATTGCTAATATATGTCGTCAACCAATAGATTTTGGTACTTAGCAATAATTTCTAATATATGAAACTTTGCTGCTCAAATGAATCTATATGGGAAATTTCCGCTACGCGTTATGAACCTATGACCTTCATGAATAATTAATAACTCAAAGCTGCATTTTAAACCATAATCAACCATGTCTTGGTTTCTGTAGTTTAACTAAATTAGTGATGAAATACTGCATCTTCGACCCTTACTCTTGGATTAAGGTGTTCACTTGCTGAGTTTTATGCAAGTAAGTTATCAGACTAAGTGAGATCTCTGACCCAAGTGGTTTCGAAACTATAAGATTTCTTTTTTGCTTTATGGTGACATGTATATAATATTCTTAGTGGTAATAGTACTTGAAGATATGAAAATGAACATAAAAGGTGTCATCTTTATGAGAAATGACATTGAATGTTCTACGCCTTTATTTTTCCCTGCTGTCATATGTAGAAAATCTGCTTTCTTTTGAGGGGATGTATTGTGTGAAACTGGATAATATGATTACAAATTACTTACCTTAGATCGATGGAACTTCTGAATTAACCAATTTTTAGATGTATTTTCCTTTGCTTTACAAATTTTATCTTATTATCAGAGCATGGTTTCTGTAATCCCTTGAGTCATGGTCATTAAGGTAAGTAGTTTTGGGTCTTTGATATCAGCGCCTTTCTTTGCATATGAAATGTGTACTGATTCCTAGGCAGGCTGACCGAGATGGTAAAATCATGCATATTTCCAGGATGCGTTTCTGTAATCCCAATTGTGATATTAATTACTACCTACCAAATATGATTTTCTCTTTTGAGAGGATTCCACCTAATAATAAATATTGACCTTGTATTTTTTGTAACTATGATAAGAACAACTTCATGGCCTCATCCTGCATTTAGAGTTCATAGCTTGCCTCAACAACTTATATAAATTGGGGTTGCATTGTAGACTTTGCTCGAGTATCTGCCATTCCCCCCTGTTTAGGCTCCTTGAGGCTTTCTTTTTCACTCGGTATGTTGACCTTCTAGGCATCGTACTTTTAGGCACAGACTTGTAACTGTTAGGATATACTTTCCTATTTTCTGATAAACTTTTCTCTAATAAAGACAATGTTATGTGCGAAGTCGTGGATGCTAGTTGGAATCAATTCCATGACAGGATAAGATTTCAATCAGCAGCAATTTGAGTTTTCCTGTGATGATGACTTCCTTCTGATCCTTTTTTCTTTATTTCTTGTTCATTTCATTTTATTTCGTCCCTGTGTTAATTTACTGTTTTGGGCTTGGTTTTCTGGTATGACTCTTATTGTTATTTCACCTTCTTGCTGTTTTCTTGCTGGTTCATGTAGTTATTCTGGCTACTCGACTATATAGCTCATTATCTCTGTTAATTCCCTGTGCAATTGTACTTTCTAAACGGATTTTGTGTTCTCAGGATTTAACATCTGCCAGCTGTGCATAGTCTCATGGATGGGGCACGATATACAGTGACACTGGATGAGTTCAAGCTTTTTCATGGGATCGATAGATCATTGTATGTTATTCTTATCAGGGATCTGGTGCGTGATCCCTTGGAGTGCCTGTATATAATGGGCTTGTGGCTATGGTTGGAACGTGCGGGATTTTATCATTTCATAAGTAAGATCCTATCTCTTCCTACATTTTTGATCAACGAGCTTGCTGATGAAGCTGTAACATGCATCAAGTGCACAAACACGCAGTTCCCATTCTTGTCAGAATCGACTGAAATCCCATTAACCCACAGTCTTGTGAAAAAGGATATATCTCTGCAGTATTTCCATGAAAACCATCTCTCTGCTTTCCAAGAGATCGAAAGTTTGGTGAGAGGAGTCTGCATACCATCACTGTCCGATATACTAGAGAAGGACTGTTGCGGTGGTAATGTCAAAACTCCGATGAAAGGTCTGACCATGGTGCCTAGTCATGCTGCGTCGACTTCAGGTGCTAGCTCCGTGCGAGAGCCATCTTCTATTGACAACCTGTTGATACAGAGTGCTGCTAGCTTAGGAATTGTTGGCGGTGGCGATTCCCCCCCTTCTCGTGGCAAGGCTCGTGCTGGTGAGGTGTCACGTAATGAAAGGACCATGTTTGTCACCTTCTCCAAAGGCTACCCGGTGACTGAAATTGAGGTAAGGCAGTTCTTCAACAGGCTTTTCGGGAATTGCATCGAGTCGTTCCACATGCAAGAGGTAAAGCCTGACGAGCAATCCCTTTATGCTAAGATTGTGTTCCTCAGGCCATCCTTCATCCGTTCGATTCTTAACGGCGTGAGCAAGGCCAAGTTCACCATCAACGGTAAGCATGTCTGGATGAGGAAGTTTGTGCCCAAGAGCAACCGACAGTCACCTTGTGGATGCCCAAGCATCGGAGCTTGTACCTGCTGCTTCTTCTGATGTACACTCTTATCAAATGTCTCTTTATCCTTAGATGTCTTCTTTTTAGTGTTTCTTACGTCTGTCTAGTCTTTGAATGTTTGAGGTCTAAGTAGTGTTGGAGTCGTGTGAATAGTCTGACTACCAAAGTCCACACTCATGGGACATTGTATCAAAGCCTCTTCTCAGCTTATGGCATGTAGCGTTTGCGTTACTTGATTTTGAAACTCGACGCTATATGAATAACAATAACGTCACGATGCAATAGTTTGCAAACTGTACGAGAGGCGTCACGATGCAATAGTTTGCAAACTGTACGAGAGGAACTAGGCGAGCCTTCCCTCACCAGTTCGATTTATAAAGTATTGGTACGATTTAGTCTTTTGTCAAGATAACTGAGACGAGTGATTTGAATGATCGATAGTGTTGGTAGGTTTAGTCTTCCGAGACAATTGCTCCATGAGGAGTAAATTGAATTAGGCTAGCCTTGTGTAACTAGTTCGATCAATAAAATATTGGTAGATTAAGGGGGTGTTTGGTTGTGCTTATAAACTCTTTAAAATAGCTTATAAGCTATTTAAGAGCTTATAAGCTCAATCAACGTGTTTTGTAAATTAAGTTGTTAGAGAGCTTATAAGTTTTCAAAATAAACTCTAAGAGCTTATAAGCTCTATTAAAAAAAAGCTCCAAAACTCATCTTATTTTTTAATGATCTTATAAATTACAACAAAACTTTAAAAATAACCATGATATATTTTATTATTTCCATGTTTACCATTGTTATCCAAATACTTTAGCTTCTTATAAGCTCTTAATACACCATATCTTAAAAGTTCTTAAAATAACTTATAAGTTGTTGGAGCTTATAAGCTTTCTAAAATAAGTTTAGCTAAACACCCTCTAAGTCTTTCGACCAAGACAATCGTTCCACTTAGATGAGTAAAATTGAATTAGGCTAGTCTTGCGTGACCAGTTCGATTTATGCAGTATTGGTAGGATTTAGTCTTCCGATTATGACTATCCACTCCAGTGCTAGACCGGAAGCAAATATATTTTCTTGTTCCAAAAGGGTGAATAATTCTGATGGATGGAGTAAGAGGGCGTTTACTTTACATGCTTAAGTTGGATAGATAAAAATTAATATAACCTAATCAAGTGTTTACTTTGAAGGATTAATATTTGAGGCTATCACAAAACTCAAGATTATTTTAATCTTTTGAATTGTTCTCCATTGCTTTTAATCCAATCAATATAGGTGGGATTGGAATAATCCTCCAAACAAAGGGAAATTATTTATCTCAATTTTAATCAATCCACTTATCCTTTGTAGTAAACAAATGATTGATAGATAAAAATTATCTTATCATATATTTAATCCATAAATACTCAATCTTCTAAAATACTAATCATGAAAAGTAAAAACACTATCTAAGAGTAAATGATTGGACTCGACATAGAATGCATAGCATATTTTGTACGTCACTGGTCTCAAATTTGTAGCCACTTCTACAATAGTTAAGAAAGTTGTATTTAATGTTGATTCATCCATAAGAAAAAAAGATGGGGATCTATTAGGATTTTCTGTATTGCACATTTAATACAGAGTGAATTTACAATTTTGGGACATTGAAAAGTGAAAGAGGAAACTATCAGTTACAAACAATTTCCTTCATTTATGTAGGAAGTTTGTTTTTATTTTTGGACGCATTGCGGAACCGAAAGTTTTATAAACCTGACAGGTGAGAATCATAGTTGGATTTGAGTATTGAAGTCATCAAGTGTGGAAAAATAAAATATTAAAAAATTCCTAAGGTATCTTTATCTGCAATCCCTTTTCTCTCCCATGCTATATGATAACAACATTTAAACTTTAGTTCTTAAATGTTTTTACTTTCTCCCTCTCTTCAACCCCTAGTTTTTCACAATGCTATCCCACGTGATGACCTTCTTCCGCTTCTACCATATTGTATTCCTTCGTATTTTGCCAATAATTTCGGTCCCTTGTGCTTCTCTGAAACGTTCTAAGCTCTGATTATTATATTTGCATATTGCTTCTTATAGAAAATATCAATATTTCATTTGAATATAATTCCCCATATCATTAAGACGAAACTCCTATTCAGGTTGGTCTTAAAAGACGGGCCCTATTGAATCCTTTATAAATTAATGGATGTAAACAAATAACATGTCCTTCTATTAAAAAGGGCTGGAATGCTTATATGCCCAATTATGTAGAGTGAAAGCTCTATTCAACAATACAGATGCCCGGGCGTAATTTCATGCAATATTTCTCAAACAATCCGTTCTTTTTCACGAATTTTACTCTTAGCAACTCCTATGTTCGAAGCAAGTTGTTGTCTAATTAGACCACAAATTACAAATGTCTGGAAAAGCTCTATTGCTATTTCGCGTGGCAATCCACACCGGTGTAATGAAAGTGCATTACCCACGACAATGACGGAACACCTTGAATAATCGACTCGTTTGTCAAGTCACGAAATCTTCCCTCTTTGCCTTCAATTACATCTAAAAATGACTTATAACTTTATTATGACAATCACTCATTGGTTGCTCGTAGATTCCATTATCAAGAAGTGTATCCACAACCTCTTAAACTAATTTTTCCTGACACATTACTAATTCTCCTGGCGTAGATCTACTTTTTAATAGATCGGTAAGAGTATTGTTCCGATAGACAACTCTTCGATATAGTTCATTAATATATGAGCTCATTACCTTACCCCATTTATCTGAATGATGGGTCTTAACTCAACAGGAAGAACCGGTGATAGATACAAAATCATCCATTCTGGTTCTAAATTTGTTCAAAGAAAATGCTTAGCCAATTCCATACGTCTAACCAGAAAATCCTTTCTTCTTCCAACCTTTAGATCTTCCTATTCATTCCCCGTGGACCCTTCTTCCCCCAACTCTTTCCATTCTACCAACAAATTTTCTAGAATAATTCGTAAATCTAGATTAACTAATTGTTCTCGAATAACATCTACACCGATAGAGATTTCTCGATTTTGAAATGTACCGAAGCTCGGGTAGTAAAAAAAAAACGGGATGCTATATATTTCCAAGATTGAATTTCATATTCGAATAAACCTCGTAATAGCAAGAAAGCAGGTTTTTCGTGATGGACCTAGCAAAAGAAAAATTAGGATATGATCCCATAGGATCTCCCCCTTTCAAAATCGAATGTGAAAGTTTCTTTCATCCGATTCTAGTAGGTACACTAACTAAATAAAGGGGTTCTCGCTTTCAAATTCTAGAAAATCCCAAAAAACAAATCTACCTCTCACTCAAGTTCCCAGTGAAGACCAAGTAAGATTTCATCGATTACGTTTTATTTATTTTCGTTATTTATTAATCTTATTAAGATTTTCTTAATTCATTATTCAATTACGTTATAAATGAAATGTGGAATTCTTGAGTATTCTACTTCCATTCGAATGAGAATTTCTTAATTCTTAATTAGAATTCAAAAATAAAATTAAAGACTATCTTGGAATTCAAATTCACGAGGGATTTACTTGTCTATGTATCGTTCCATCGATCTTTTAGGTCACTACTTAACCTCAACGTTTCTGCCACGATGCCCTTAAAGTCTATACGCGATGGATAGAATTTTGTCACCAGGACATATTTGCTTGTTTGAACATAATTTCTTTCCAAAAGAAAGTAAATGTTAATTCCACAAAATAAATAAATCTTTTTTACGAGGTAAAAATATAATTTTTTTTTTAATTTTTTTCAAAATCGACCATAGATAAATTTCCCTTTTGATTTGAGAGTATTGACTACACTCCTAAGTCTGAGCTTCATGATACTCTTACCTAGTAACGTGTCAGATTCAGGGCATTGCAATTGGATTAACTAGGATGACAATTTCTCATTCCGAATATGTAAAATCAGAATTTTGATCAAATCACACATCGTAATTTTTTATACCTTCTAATTCTTTAAGAGGTTTATCTAAAAGATTCACAATATAACTGGGAAGATGTTTTAAATAGCACAAATAGGTTACTGGGCATGCGAGTTTGATGTAGCCCATTTGATATCTTCGTATCCGAAAATCAACAACTTCACCCCGCATTGTTCACAAAAATTTGGTTTTATTTTCATCTTTGATAACTTGATAATTTTCACAAGCACAAATTTCACTTTTGATAGGCCTAAAAATTATTTCACAAAATAATCCATCATTTTACGATTTGATTGGTTTTGTAATGAAAAGTATAGGGTTTTGTCACCCCTCCAATTATCTCCCCATTAGGTAAGATTTTAGTGGCCAAGCGATTATTTGTTGAGGAGAAACCAATCCAATTCTTAGTTGTTTGTGTTTATACCTATCGATCATATAATATAAATTCAGATTTATTCTGATTAAGTTCCTTCCTGTTAATCTGAAAGTTTTTCTCAGATACAAGGAAATGATTCAGTCCCAGAGCTAATGATCGTAGTTCTGGAACAAGCAATCAAAAGTATTCGGGAGCATCCTTAAGATTAGGTATTGTTCCTCCAGTTATTGTAGTACCAAGTACTTCTTGACACGCTCTAATTTGATCAGATTTATAAGTAAGCAACTCTTGCAAAATAAGAGCAACAACAAATCCTTCTAGAGCCCAAACCTTAATTTTTCCTACCCGTTGTCTCCCTTGGTTTGTCCTTCCCCTAAGGGGTTGTTGTGTAAAAGCACATAATGTCCACTGGAACTTCCATGAATTTTATCATCAACTTGATGAATTAATTTCAAGATATAAGGCTTTCCTATTATAACGGGTTGTTCAAAAGGCTCCCCATCATTCCATCAAATATTCTACTTTTTCATGGATACTCGGGTTCAAATACCCATGGATTCATTGTTTGCTTACTGTCTTCATATAATTCAGAAAATACTAGTTTTCTTGAAGCTTATTGTTCATATCTTTTAGCAAAAGGCGCTATTCGATAATGTCTTTCTAGTAAACCCCCCACTAACCCAAGTGTGACGACCCGACTTCTCAAAGAAGTACGGATCATATGGATCGTCACTGGTATGATAAAGCAGTGGATATATGCATAACTAATCAATATAATTAACCATTAAACTACTCATAAATGCATGGACTGAAAGGAATAAGCTGTTTCAATACAAACTCAAGTCACAAAAGGACTTGCCAAAATGTTCAATGTTCAAATATAACCCAACCAGGGCGCAATTCAAGGAACGAGGTACGACCTCAAGTTCAATACGATAATAAAACGCAGTTATAATCAAGACATCAAAATAATATCAGAGTTATGCAACAATAAACGTGTGGACATGCATATGACGATACATGTCCAAGGTTCTAGAAATCCTTTTTAATAAAGCAACAAAACAACTGCCACTTTGCACCACCTCACACTCATCATCAATCCCTGCTCAACCTGCACATCAAAAACGAGATGCAGGGTTAAGTACAAAAGTACTCAGTTTACTCATTGCCGAAAACATTTTCTTTGTAAAGTTATTGAACTGCCCACAATAGCGCATGAGGATTTTAGTTAAAAGACTCATGCCTATCGAACATTTTATCATTTTCCAAAAGTGTCCGGCTGGACTATTTCATCCACGTTGTTCCATATATGATCATTCATTCATTCGTTCATTCGCGTCCTATGGAGGTGACCACCTACACATAGTCGTCGTGACCGGTCGAGGTAGCTAACCTTAACACACAGTCACAGTTGATATATGATCCTCGCTGGTACGAAGGATCTATCAGCACGCGAACGGAAGAACAAACAAGATGAAATATCCCAAAACCTCTGAATCTAACCCTCGAAGTGATATAGGTCAGTATTTCGCCTATACCCCAACTAGATAGTTGACGCATCAACTCGGGGACGATGAATGACACACAAACGAGGGATGGATGTCTCGTCGATACGTCGATAATTGAATTTCTTGGCAAACACAAGAAAATTCAAGAGCTAATGAAGAGAGAATAAAACTCACATATATTCGTAAATCAAAAGTGAATATTTTCAGATGCTTACAAGCCTTTATATAGTGAAAAATAAAGTCTAATCTTTATCAAAGAAGGACTCATAATCAAAGTAGAACTCTAATTTACAAAAGAAGTTTTAATAGACTAGGACTCTAGATAATCAAACCTAAAAATACTGCGAAAATCTTGATACAAAAACGTGTCCCATATGCCACATAATAATTAAATTCACAAAACTTGGGCTGCATCATTCCCCTTCTCTTGAAAAGGATTTGTCCTCAAATCCAAGTCATCACCTATGTCAAACGGACTCACCCACTTCAATTCACTAACCCTCACAAGATACCAAATGTGGGAATCCAGCCTTATATCCAGCCTAGGATAAGCCTACGCGGACAATGTGGGACGCATCATCCCCACCCCCATAAGACCCGACTACCTCAGTCGGCGATCTGGCGAACCCTATGAGACACCGACCCAGCGGGAGGTCAGCTCTGATACCAAATGATAAGGTGGACACCCCTAACTTCACCCCAAAAGAACGCTCAAAGGGGAAGGTTTGGACCCAGCCTTATATCTAGCCCAAGATAAGCTTCCGTGGGCGATGTGGAACGCATCATCCCCATCCCCATAAGACCCGACTGCCTCAGTCGGCGATCTGGCGAACCCTATGAGACACCGACCCAGCGGAAGGTCGGCTCTGATACCAAATGATACGATCCTCGCTGGTACGAAGGATCTATCAGCACGCGAACGGAAGAACAAACAAGATGAAATATCCCAAAACCTCGAATCTAACCTCAAGTGATATAGGTCAAGATTTCGCCTATACCCCAACTAGATAGTTGACGCAACAACACGGGACGATGAATGACACACAAGCGAGGGATGGATGTCTCGTCGATACATCGATAATTGAATTTCTTGGCAAACACAAGAAAATTCAAGAGCTAATGAAGAGAATAAAACTCACATATATTCGTAAATCAAAAGTGAATATTTTCAGATGCTTACAAGCCTTTATATAGCTGAAAATGAAGTCTAATCTTTATCAAAGAAGGACTCCTAATCAAAGTAGAACTCTAATTTACAAAAGAAGTTTTAATAGACTAGGACTCTAGATAATCAAACCTAAAAATACTGCGAAAATCTTGATACAAAAACGTGTCCCATATGCCACATAATAATTAAATTCACAAAACTTGGGCTGCATCAACAGTCCTTAACTAAGTCGGATCCGATCGTTACCATTTTTAACGTTGGTGGACCAACACATTCTCATACCACGTTGGATATACCAATCTCAGATAGGATCACAACAAAACATAAACATTTGGCAGCCAAGAACAGTTCATGCAATAATATTTCATAAAGCTTTTGTAAATCATGCTTTGAGATAGATATGCATATCATTTTTTATTTCAAGAGAGCCCACCTGCTAGTCCGAAGCTAATAGTTCTAAGTGAGCAGGGTGTGATTGTCCTTCCTCGCCAATTACGTACGATCAAACCCTTCATTAGAAAATAGCCTTTCTTAGATTCTTTCTATCGATCGAAGGTCGTTTATAAATTACGACTTAAAGTTCCCAAATTAGGGTTTCTTTATGATTTCATGTGATGGCTTTAAGATAATCTCTATTATCTTACATTCCCAAATTCCCAAACTATTTTACCTTATGAGTCATATACTCCGAGTCTATCCTCGACTCTAACCTTAGTGTTCTTCCAAACGTTATTACGTTATAGATTATTGGTAATCAAGTTATGATTGATAAATTAGGATATTCTCAAGCCATTAACTAGACTCAATAATTATAGTTACGTCCTAGTTAGGTTATGCTTGACGACTTGTCGTATTAACACGACGAATGAAAGAGAGCATTGACTTATGATTCGAGATATCTCATACCATCGCGTAAATAAATACTTAGGAATTAATGGAGTTCTTTGTGAATACTAACTAGACCTTTGAGACATAAGGATTGACATCTTATGTTTGAATCACGACTTACACTTTTCGACATTGTTTGTTTCTCTTAACTCGTCGGAGATTGTGTACGTTATATAATCGCTATTCGTATCGAGTTGTCTTAACGCTCAATCTAAAATCGTATTAGGTTATCGTTGTTGAGTATTAACGTCGTAACTCGGCTTTTGGTTTCTTTAACTTAGGATCTCACGTTTGAGTATCCTATTGCTAATAGAAAAACCTAATTCGTGTCTAACTTCGATTCTCATTAATTCCTTCTTACGTTGTCGAAATTGGTCGATTTCTTTTGGATTCTCGTACATAAAGTATTATGTTATTTACGTTTGGGGTTTTGTTTGTCGGCACAACATAAATATAACCATTCAACACCATACACAACATAAACTATACTAAAGTATTAGAAAACCCTAATTTCTAACATAATACACAATCATTTTGTATGTGTGCATAAGTGTTCAATTCATTCATCATAATCACATAACATTCATTCCAAGCTTATAGATTAACTATCATAGCATCAATTACCATTAAAATTAAACTTATACTTAACCATTTTGCTACATTTTCGATAATTAGCAATAATTAGCATAAGTATCCAATAAATTCCAATAAAATCATGTTATGCTACTATCATACTATAGAATTTAATTATCAACTCAATATCATCAATAAAAATTTAAATCATGAGTACATAAGCATATAGTTTTCGGTAATTATGATTTATTGAACATTGGTGTTCAATAAATTCCACAAAAATCATATCATGCTCATATCATATACTAAACATGAAATATCATCTCATATCATATATTAAAATTAAAACACATGCTTTTTACTACATGATTATTTCGGTAATCTTAATATATATATATATATATATATATATATATATTCAATAAATTTCATTCACTTCACAATATGCTTATATGATGCAATAACATGTAATATTAACCTTAAACACCAACTAAATATTTATAATATGAACTAAATGCTTGGAATTCTTTTTGTCCTCACACATATATTATATATGTGTTCAATAAATTCTCAACAATGTATATTAGGTTCATATTATTTCTAAACATCACATATCATATTATTTTCAACAAATAAAAATCAAATAAATCCTAAAATACATACGTATAGTTTCGGTTCATATAGAAAAATAGGAGTAGTGTCTCAATAATTTCAAGATTAATATATGATGTTCATATCATATATTAAACACTATACCTCAACTATTTTTCAATAAATAAAATCAAAATAATTTCCAAAAATTATATATAGGTTTCGGTTATAACATGAAAATAGGAGGAGTGTTCCAAAAATTTCAAGATTAATATATGATGTTCATATCATATATTAAACACTATATCTCAATTATTTTCAACAAATAAAATCAAACAATGGTCTAAAAATATATATACATATTCGTCCTTTTTGAAGAAAATAGGAGATGTGCTTCAAAAATTTCAAGATTAATATATGATGTTCATATCATATATTAAACAATATATCTCAACTATTTTCAACAAAAAAAATTCAAAACAATGGCCTAAATTAAGCCTTAACTCTCGGCCTCTTTAAAAAAAAATACTAAAACATTCCAAAAATTCTCATATGTATTCTACATGCTCCTAATATATAAAAAAACAATAATATGAAATAATATTCACAAAAGCATGCTTTATATTCTATAAAAAGAATTATAACCAAAATTGAAAAATATGAAACATGCTCCAAAATTTACCAAACTTTAAACACAACCTTAGAACACATTTCTAAGCATATTTCATTCATGGCTTGAGAGCATTTGGTGGCTCAAAAGTCATGAAGAAAATGAAGAACAAAACTAGGGTTTTTCATTAAATAAATTCAAAAAAATCTAATTTTTTTTAATCCATTAAAAATGAATAGAATGATGAATGATACATTTTTATGGTCTTATAAAAATTATTGGAGGGTTGGAATGGTTGGAAAATGAGGATTAAAGCTTAGAAACTTGAAGAACAAAAGAGAGAAAATTTCAAAATAGAGAGAGAGGGCACAGTTTTTGGCCATTGTAAACTGATCCAAATGGGCTGTTCTCAAACTATATGAAGTGCCCATTGTGGTGGTTGGGAGAAGACTAGTCAAATTATCCGATTTGACATGTTAATACCGACTCTTTAAGTTTTATCGCGCTTTCGATTGATTTTTAGGAACCTTAACGTTTTATTTTCTTAAATAGCCTTAAAAATACTTATTCCATATTTTATAATAATTTCATGAAGTTCGGATGGCATCCGGTAAGTCAATTCCGAATTATTGCGGAAAAACAGCGTCCGACGATTAAATTATGTTCATTCGAAATTCTATTGAATTCTTGAGCTTTCATAATTAATTTAAGTCTTATAAATAATTTCTTAATGATTTAGACCCTTGGTTCGAGTTTTGGTTTGTTCGGATCAGTTTAGGGTTTTTCCGGTATATATTCCCGGCGTTCGGTTAAGTTCTTCAGGAATTTCGTTCAAAAATTGGTTCTTATGAATTCTAAATTCATAATAATATATTCCTCCATGATTTTAATTGTTATCATTAATTTTCATAATTAGCACGGACTGGAAGTTGATCCGGCTCTGAATAGTACTTTTGAGACTGACCGGACGAGTATACCATAAAATTTTAATTCTTTGGCTTCTCACATGTTTTCGCGAGACGATGCTAGAAATGAAATTCTTTTGTTGAGATTCATTCTCGATATTTCATTCTATGTTCAGGCTATTTATAAAATCCTAATCGATAGGACTAGTCACTAGTTCTTGATTTCTCTAGTTTTCGATCTTCGAATCAATTCTAATTCGTTTCGTTGGTCACCTTAAACATAATTAATGTATTAGAACTCTAAGTAATTGGTTTAAGCATCGCTAATAAAAGTTTTAAATTTTTCGGGTTATTACACCAAGTGAACATTCAAATATATCGCCTACGTAGATTTTACGTGTATGTGAAATATATACACGAATCATTTTTGGTTTATAACTAAAACTCATCTTTTCTGGATCTACCTCATATCAATAACCTGACCCCTGCCACCTAGGGAGTTTCAAACAAGTTTCTTTTAAAGTAGATACCTGAATGCCAAGTATAGCCCGTTACAATCTATCTTCGGGGGAATATGAGGATTCTTTCACCATTTGGGACGTTAATTTACCTACTAAAATATCACTCATCTCAACCCAAGATCCCAACATCACAATTCTATTTTTGTTTAAATTGCAAAGTAAATGGGCTTCTAAATACTGTATTTCATTAGTGATCCTTTCAGGGCCTTGACTTGTCACATGAGTCTGAATGTCATATTTCCGATTGTGAAAACAAGTATAAATATCTTCATATACCAAACGCTCGTCAATGAGTACCGTATCTTCAGAATTGTAACCCTCCCATAGCATATGAGCTATTAATATATTTTTCTCCGAAGAAAGTTTGCCACCAACCTTAGCAACTCCATCTGCTAAAATTTATTCCTTTTTAATGCATTTACCCCTCTGAACCTGGGGTTTTTGATGGATACTATTATTTTGTTGGAAGGTTCATATATAACTAATGAAATGCTTAGAATATCTCCATTTCCCAAGAAAAAAGATTTTGTCAGTATCTATATAAATGATCTTCCCCGCGTTCAACTATAGCAAGAGCCCCCGAATCTAGAGCTTTTTGTCGTTCCAGTCCAGTTCCAATAATGCATTTCTTGGACCGAGAAAGCGGAACTTGTTATATCTCTTTTTTTCTACAAATAGATTTTTAGAAGAATTATTGAATTTAGAATCTAAGTAGATTCGTACCCCGAATAAAATAAAATAAAATGAATTATTTTTAATTCCAACAAAGAAGTTATCGAAGTTTCAAGCAAAAACAAAATTCTATGCTTTGTATATTAATTTGAAAGTCTATATGTGGCTATGTGATTCTACACATAATTATGATATATATATACATGTACGAGTTTTATTTTGTTTGGACAATACATTAGACCCTAGTTTATTTTAAAATATTGGGCCAAGATTTTTGTAAAACCCACGTTTTTTGTAATCAGATTCCGATTTTCAAATGGTTAGTTGATTATTTACAATTAATTAATAAGGATATGAATGAGTGATATTTCTTTCCTCCACGTGGATTATTTCATTCTTTTTTATGTTATTTTTTTTGTTTTTCCCTTCTATGAAAATGGTACTAGCCCTTAGTTACCCCAGATCTGTAATACCGCGTCTATGAAAAGGGTACTAGCCCTTAGTTACCCCAGATCTGTAATATCGCGTCTATGAAAAGGGTACTAGCCCTAAGCTTCAGGACGCATGGCACATTTTTTGAGAAAGGTCAAAGGTTGACTTTTTGTTTCGGTGATGCGACCGTCACGAAACCTCAAGCGTTGTGAAGAGTGTCTTATGAAGAATTCATAGACACTAAGTATGCATATTTTCGACCACCCACGAAGGTTTGGCACTCCGGGGAAGTTATCGAAAAACCAAACTTTTCATGGGTCTTTTAAAAGCATATCTTATTTATAGTCGTTGTGTCCGGTATTTTATTTCGAGTCCATGGGTACCAAGTTTGTTGATTTTGGAGTCTGTTTGCAAAAGAAGCATCACTTTTTGCGTTTTCGAAAAAGGGTCGCTTGCGCAAGCAGCTACGCAGCCAGGCTTTTTCCTATAAATAGAGGGCTAGGGCTTTCATTTTCATCGTTCATTTTCTTCGTCTCTCTGTGTTTACGGACGAGCCGAGCAGCTTCCAAGGTACGCTGCGGAAGCGCTGGAGGATGGGGATCGAGCCGAGGAGGCTCGGCGGCGGCGCCATTGCGCTGCTGCCGGCCACCACCGCCGATCAGCCCCTCCCCGGCAGCCTCATTTTTTTTTTTTGTCCTTTTCTTGTTTTGATTCCGCCTTTTAGTAGATAGCATAGCATAGAACTCGGGTTTCTAAAGGGACGGGACGAGAAAACGGCCAGAGGCCGGCCTATTTGGCCAAAATCGCCGCAGCCTTGCCGTCGCCGCCGTGAGCAAGTTGGACGCCGATTGGTGGCCGACGGGCCACTTTTTGGCTATGGGCCCTTTAGGTTTTGAGTTCCGCGCTGTGTTCTACTAAAGTTCCGATTCCGTTTTTTTATTTTTTGTATTTTTGCATGTTGGGATGTTTTCCGTCGTTTCGAGTTTCTAAAGGAAGTACATGCCCAGGTTATCCATTTTCAACATAGTTTTTCATTCGATGTTCCTCGTTATGCATATTGCTTATGTTTCCATTTTCATGCATCGATTTTGGATGGTTTATCCTAGATTTGAGGATAGGCATCGATTTTTGAAGCTTCTTCGCTGCTAAGATTTGTGTCAACTCACCTACATGTATATTTTGAAGGTACCCTATTATATGTCTTGATGCCCTGAATATATTTCCCTTCTGCATCGAGTTGATTTGAAAACCCGGAGAGTGCCAAATGTGGGTTCAGAAAGTCGAAAACCCCCGTTTCGCTTCGATCTCCGGTTGGTGACGCAACTTGCTTTGCTTTGTGGAATGTGACTCCAAAAGTTGTTCCATCTTGTTACCAGGTACCTACCAGTGCGATCGGTGTGGTCGTTGGATCTGTGGATATTTCCCAGTTGACGTTTTCGACTGTTCATGTTGGGTTTTATATACTTATTTTGAGTTATTTACTCTTATATTTCAAAAATAAAACATGTGCGACGTGAAAATGTTTTATCGAAGTTATTACTGTTCTCTGCTCCGAGATATGATTCTATTGTGATTGTGCACGGATCTCTATTTGGTGGGTTGATCACCATCTTGAGTATTTATCGTAAGGGGATAGACCCCGAACTCGTGGTTATGGTTCTGAAGGGGATAGACCCCGAAAGTCCACACGGAAATGATAATGAAGTGATTATGGTTCTGACGGGGATAGACCCTTGAAATCCACACTGATTTAGCCGGCTGGATACTTTCCGGGCGTGGGCTGACTGGATATGTTTCGGGTCGAGATGTGATGGCTGGCGGGATACGTTCCGAGCCGTGGTTCTATGATTAGAGTAACAGTAATAACGGGTCAGGTATCAATAATGAGAATCTCTTTTTGCTTACTTAGACGTGGCTTTACGTTTTAAAACCTTCTAAGGTAAGTGCTCTGAACACGGTATCATGGATTTTATTTTATGTTAAAAACCCCAGCTGAGTGCGCTAGTACTCATCCGAAAAATCTTTTCAAATGTTTTCACAGATGGAGGAGGGCTGGACGGGCGATGCTGAGGGGTTGAGCTGCGGGTTCTTTCATGCTTTCTGCTTCGCGATGCTGCATTATATATGTATTTTGTTGTTGATGTATTCTTGTCCCTTTATTTTGCTCTCTGATTGGGAACAAAGTTCGCTATGAAGTTATTATGTTGTGAGTCTCGATAAGAGCATGCTATGTGGTTGACCGATCTAGTCAACAGGATGTAATGCTATTTTGTTTCCCTGTATTACTAGTATTTAATCAAGATCACGTTCATTGAAGTTATGATGTCGATATAATTTTGTTGGTGAATTGTTTGCTCACCCCTCCCCTTCAGGATATGTCCTAGTTATAGAGGAGATGCTGCCCGATCTTCTGGTCATATCTTCTTATTATGTGTGCTTTATGTATCCCCCCTTCTTAACCCCCACCCCTAATCACACCCCGGTATCCGTGCCTTTCCTCGGGAATTGGGGCGTGATAGCATGGTATCAGAGCAATGTTCTTGGCTCCAAGTTTTCATAGTTATCTATCAAGGCAGTTCATTTGCTTTATATCATGTATGTTCTTTAAATTGAGTGTTTAGAACTTGTTTTTCTAGACTTTTTATCAAGTACAGCTACCCTCAGCTCACCGTCAGGCCGTCTCCTTTAAAAAGGGATGATGTATGTGTTTAATTGTTGATGCTTTATGTGGTTATGTGAGCGTGATGTGATCTTGGTTTCATGTGTTCTAGCATGGTAAGAGTTTACGTTATGTAAACGTGATGTGGATGTTGAGGTGATGTGGATGCGATATGGTTGGATGTTGATGTGGAAGTGGAAGTGATTTGTTGATGCTACGGAAGAGCCCATGTGTCTATGATATGAAAATCATTGATATGATATGATGTGATGTGATTGATATGATCACGAATGGATGATATGAATCTATGTGTTTACATAGAAATATGTTGTTGTTTGAAATCTTGTTTATTTTGATAAACGAGTGCTTGTAAGTGAATCCTGTATTTGCTTGCGTGATTATTGTTATGAATATCCATATCGATGTTGATATGTGTTGAAAGTGAACATGTGTCTGAGGCATGGTTACCCATATGACTGGGGCAGAAGAGGAAACGTGAATATTTGTTGTTGTTTTATGATGAACTAACATGTAGGTTTATGGATATTCAATGGCCTAGACAATGTTGGTTAAGATCTCACAAGATGGATGAGCAGATCCGTAAGTTCAGAGAATGTACCAGGAATGTCCACGAGCTATTGGGAGTGTTTCTAGGAAGGTTTGTCAGATTATGGAGAAAGATTCGGGACAGTGGGAAAGTATCTGAGTATGAGGCTTATTACAGGATGACAGAAAGGCTACCAACGGGTTGGCAGCCATGGGGCAAGAAGGCAAGGGTACGTGATGTTCCGTCGAGATCCTATTACCACTCTGGATTTCACTGAGTTCGCTGTGTTTGGTTTCATTTTGTGCTTATTCTTGGTATTCTTTTACATGCCGGTTCCAGTGTTTCGTCTTTCTTATACCGTTGTTTTGATTAGAATTCTTCGTTTCAGACTTATTTGGTTTATCTAGATGTTTTGTAGGAAAACGGTATCAAAAAGGATGAAATAGATCTGCCAAGGATCAAGTATATAGAAGAGCAACTTAACAGGAGTCCGTAGGCGAAAACGGATCCTAATTCGAAGTTCAGACGAGGGAGAACGAAGCGAATCATCAAAGTCGCGCATGTGCACCCCCGTCGCACGGCCAGCGCCCGTGCATCCCATCCGACCTCCGTCTTTTCGCTCGCCGCCCGCCATCGCCTCGGCCACCAAAGATCGGCTCACTCCAAGCGCACGTTCGCAATTTTCCTTGTGCGTTCAGAGGAGCTCGCCAACCTCATTGTCACGCCCAACCCCGAGGAAGGCACGGATGCGGGGTGTGATTAAGGTGGGGTTAAGCGGGGAAGAAGGGGATATCACATATAACATACATGATAAGAAGATGTGACCATGAAATCGGGCAGATCTCCTCTATAACTAGGACATATCACGAAGGGAGGGGTACAAATAATCCACCAATGAATAATATCGATATCATAACCTCGAGAGAACATGATCTTGGTTTATTATAAGTAATGCAAGAAGGCAAAATAGCATTACATCTCGTCAACTAGACCGGTCAACCACATAGCATGCTCATATCGAGACTCACGTGAGAATAACATAATAAATCTTGTTCCCAATCGAGAAAGCAAATAAGGGACAAGAATACATAATTATCGAGTGCGTAAATAACACAACATCGCGGAAGCATAGCATGAAGAACCCAGCCCACCCTCGGTCGCCCGTCCAAATCCTCCTCCATCTGTGAAAAGATTTGAAAAGAGTTTGGGGTGAGTACTAGCGCACTCACCGGGTTTTATCATAAATCAAAAGAATCATGAGGCCGTGTTCAGGCACTTACCTTAGAAGGTTTTAAAACGTAAATCCACTTCTAAGTAAGCAAAATAGATTTTCATTTTTCGATACGATCCGTTATTTGTTACTCCCATCATAGAACCATGAACCACGGCTCGAACGTATCCCGCCAGCCCATCACATGACATTCATTCGGCCGGAACATATCCAATGGCCCACGCCCGAACGTATCAAACCGGCTAACTCGGTGTGGACTTTGGTCAAATCCGTCGAACCATAACCACCTCATTACCATTTCGTGTGGACTTCCGGGTCTATCCCTTCGTAACCATAACCACGTGTTCGGGTCTATCCCCTATGATCAATACTCAAGATGGTGATCAACCCACCGAATAGAGATCCGTGCACAACCATGATAGAACCATATCTTGGATCGAGAACGATAATAATTTCACAAAAATATTTTACTGGCGTACATGTTTTATTTTGAAATATCGAATAAAAACTCAAAATAAGCATATATAACCCAACTCGAATGATTTAAAACGTCAACCGAGAGATATCTCTGATCGATGACTTCACCGATCGACCGGTAGGTACCGTAACAAGACGAAACAACTTTTGGGGTCACTTCCCACAAAGCAAAGCAACAACGTGATCCAAACGACGATCGTAGCAAAATTAGGTTTTTTTCGAACCCACTTCACTCTCCGGTTTTCAAATCAACTCGATGCGTAAGGAAATATATTTAGGCATCAAGACCTATAATAGGGTACTTTCAAAATATGCATGCATGCAAGTTAACTCAAATCTTAGCGTGAAGAAGCTTAAAAATCGATGCTATCCTCGATCTAGGATAAACCATCCAAAATCGATGCATGAAAATGGAAACATAAGCAATATGCATAACGACGAACATGGAATGACAAACGACGTTGAAAATGGATAACCGGGCATGTACTTCCTTTAGAAAACTCAAGCAACGGAAAACATCCCGACATGCGTAAAGCGAAAAATGTAAAACGGAATCGGTACTTTAGTAGAATGCATAGCCCGGAACTCAAAACCTAAAGGACCCGTAGCCAAAAGGTGGCCCGTCGGCCACCAAATCGGCGGCCAAAGGGCAGCAAATCGGCGGCAATTCGGCGGCCATGCACCGGCAAAATTGGCCGGCCTCCGGCCGTTTTCCCGCCTCGTCCCTTTAGAATCCCGAGTTCTATGCTATACGATCTACTAAAAGGCGGAATCAAAACAAGAAAAGGACAAAAACAGAAAAACGGGCTGCCCGGGGGGTGGTTGATCGGCGGTGGTGGCTCGGCGAAGGCAAGAATGGCGCGCCATTGAGCCTCCCCGCCGATCCCCACTCCTCCAGCGCTCAGCAGCACTGAGCTGCTCGGCTCTTCCGTAAACATAGAGAGACGAAAGAAATGAACGTTGAAAATGAAGGCCCTAGCCTCCTATTTATAGGAAAATTGTGGGTCTTGCAATGCTTGCATGATGCCCTTTTTCGAAAACGCAAAAAGCGACGCAACTTTTGCAAACGAACTCCAAATTTAGCAAACTTGGTACCCATGGACACGAAATAAAATACCGGACACAATGACTATAAACAAGATATGCTTTTAAAAGACCAATGAAAAGTTCGATTTTTCGATAACTTCCCCGGAGTGCCAAACCTTCATGGGTGGTCGAAAACCTGCATACTTAGTGTCTATGAATTCGTCATAAGACACTCTTCACAACGCCTGAGGTTTCGTGACGGTCACATCACCGAAACAAAAAGTCAACCTTTTGACATTTTCTCGAAAAATGTGCCATACAAAACAGAAGCTTAAAAAGACGGGGTATTACATCCCTCCCTCCTTAGAAAAATTTCGTCCCCGAAATTTCAAACACGTGGAGAAAACAACTCAGGGTACTGAGCCCTGAACTTGTCTTCCAACTCCCACGTAGCTTCCTCCTCTCCGTGGTGATTCCACAACACCTTTACCAACGGAATCTGCTTGTTCCTCAATTCCTTGACTTCTCGTTCCAAGATAGCCACTGGCCTCTCCTCGTAACTCAGATCCTGAGCAAGAACCACTTGGTCATGCTTGATCACGTGTTTTGGGTCGAACACGTACTTTCTCAGCTGAGAAACGTGAAACACGTCATGAACATCTCCGATGCTAGGCGGCAAAGCTAACCTATAGGCAACGGGGCCTATCCTCTCAAGAACTTCGAAAGGTCCAACTTACCTTGGTCGTAACTTACCTCGTTTTCCAAAACGAACGACTCCTCTCGTCGGGGAAACCTTAAGGAAAACGCGATCTCCGATCATGAACTGAAGATTCGTACGACGCTTGTCCGCATAGGACTTACGCGTCTCGCGCTTCCTTGATCCTTCGCTGATCGATCGATAACCTCGACCGTCATTGAACCATATCTGGTCCTAACATCTTTCTCGCCCACTTCGTCCCAATAAAGTGGCGATCGACACTTCCTTCCGCATAACGCTTCATAGGGAGCCATTCCTATGGTGGCTCGATAAGCTGTTGTTATAGGCAAACTCTACCAAAGGTAGTATCTCTTCCCAATTTCCTCTCGTCGGCCACGATCGCCGCAAGATGTCTTCCAAAACTCGAATCGTCCTTTCCGATCGACCGTCCGTTTGAGGATGGAATCTTTGTACTAAGATTCACTTGGTCCCCATGGCTTCTCGAGACTCCTCCAAAACCTCGACGTGAACCTCGGTCACGATCCGACGTAATCGATACCGGCACACCATGTAACAATGACGATTTCTCGACGAAAGTCGAGCAAGCTTATCTAACCCTTACGTCATCCAAATCGGTAAGAAATGAGTGACTTCATCGATCTATCGACGACAACCCATATAGCGTGTTTCCTCTCACGACCTTGGAAAACTCACCACAAAATCCATACCGATATGATCCCATTTCCATTACGGGATTGGTAGCGGTTGCAACAAACCGACGGACGTTGGTGTATAGCTTTCACTTGTCGACAAGCCAAACAACGTTCCACAAACGCGACTACATCCTTTTTCATCCCTTCCCACCAAAAGTTCCTCTTAAGGTCTCAGACATTTTGGTGCTTCTCGGACGAGTCAGATATTGTGCCTCATGAGCTTCACTCATGATTTTATCTCTCAATTCCCTATTGAGTGGCACACATAACCTTCCTCGGAATAGTAGCGTTGTCCTTTGCTTCCTTGAAACCCTTGCTATCTTCTAGCCTTGCTTTCAAACGCATCTTTCCAGAATTCATCTCTCCTGCAAGACTCACGATGGCTTCTCTCCGTCCGGTTCATTTGTCAAAGTCTGCGATGAATCCTTGCACGATTCCGACGGTGAATCACTTCCAGGCTGAGCTTCTTGAAATCTCGAATAAGCTCTTTCTCTCGCGTAAGAAGATATCCCAACTTCGCTCTCGATTTGCGACTAAGGGCATCTGCTACGATATTGGCTTTCCCCGGGTGATAACTGATAGAGCAATCATAATCCTTCACCAACTCCAGCCATCTCCTTTGCCTCATGTTCAACTCTTTTTGTTCAAAGAAGTACTTTAGGCTCTTGTGATCCGTGAAGATTTCACATTTAACTCCATAGAGATAGTGCCTCCAAATCTTCAACGCATGAACGACTGCCGCTAACTCCAGATCGTGAGTTGGGTAGCTCAACTCGTGCGGTTTCAACTGACGAGGCGCGTAAGCTATAACCTTCCCGTTCTGCATGAGAACGCAACCCAAACCAAGTTTGGATGCATCGGTGTAGACCACAAACCCATCGTTCCCTTCCGGCACGGCTAACACTGGAGCGGTTGTTAGCTTCTTCTTTAACTCTTGGAAACTTGCTTCACAAGCTTCGGACCATGAAAACTTGATTCCTTTCCTGAGCTGTTGCGTCATCGGCCTTGCCAACTTCGAAAACCCTTCGATGAAACGTCTATAATATCCGGCCAAGCCTAGAAAGCTTCGAACCTCATTGGCATTAGTCGGAACCTTCCAGTTACTTACTGCTTCAACCTTCACTGGGTCGACTTTGATTCCTTCTGCAGACACGATGTGTCCAAGGAACATCACTTCTTTGAGCCAAAACTCGCACTTACTATACTTGGCATACAACCTCTCTGCTCGTAACGTTTCGAGCAGTGCGGAGGTGTTCTCTATGCAACTCGCATTCTTGGAATGAGCGAGAATATCATCGATAAAAACCAAGACGAAACTATCTAGAATCGATGGAAAACTCGATTCATCGGATCCATGAAAATCTTGGCGATTGGTCAAACCAAGCGGCATCACGATGAACTCGTAGTGCCCATACCTCGCCCCGAACGCGATCTTCACAACGTCCTCCTTCACGATCTTGGTGATGGTAGCGACCTCAAATCGATCTTAGAAGACACTCGCTCCCTTGAGCTGGTCAAAAGATCGTCGATCCTTGGAAGAGGATATCATTCTTGATCGTCGACTTATTCGACTCTCGTAGTCAATGCACATCCGCATTGACCCATCCTTCTTCTTGACGAAGTAATCGGCGGCGCCCCACGGCGACACGCTAGGTCGGATAAAACCTAGATCCAACAGCTCCTGCAACTGCGCTTTCAGTTCTTGCAATTCTTTAGGTGCCATTCTATATGGTGCCTTTGATACTGGTGCTGCTCCTGGTTCCAAATCAATAGTGAATTCCACTTGTCTATCAGGCGGTAAACCTGGCAAGTCCTCGGGAAACACGTCCGGATATTCACACACCACTGGCTCCTCTTGCAACTGTTTGCGCTCTTCATCGTGCCCTGTCAAACTTACCAAGAAAGTTTGACAGCTTCCCTTCCTGATCATCCTCACTGCCTTCAGTGCTGAGATCATTGGCACGCAAACACCCATCCTTATGCCGTGGAAACAAACTTCCACTCCTTCGGCTGTTCGAAAAGCAACTTCTCTCTCGAGACAACGTATAGTTGCCATGTGCTTTTCCAACCAATCCATGCCAAAGATGACATCGAAATCTTCCATTCCGATGACATGCAAATTGACAAGGACCCGGTCTGGCAAATCTCGCTTTAGCACTTCCACGATGGGATGCTAATTTGTGGTACTCTGTGATTTCTTGGGTACCAAACCCAACCTCTCACACGCGATTTTGAAATGAAAGAATGTGAGGCTCCTGTATCAAACAAAGCGAAAACGGTATATCACTCATATGGATTATACCGCAAGATTTCCGGAGCTTGAGTGCTCTTTGTTGATTCAAGGCGTACACCTTGCTTGTTGCGGTGGCCTTTGGTTTGCTGGCCTAGGGTGACCTCCCCTCCGTTGTTTGTCCTCGGCGGAGCATGATTACGCCTCTGCGAGCTGGATGTTGCCATCGATGGTCGCACCGCTGGCCTCCTAACGGACAATCTCGGCGTAATGTCCGGACTTCTTACAACGATAGCACTCGGTGCTACCTTGCTCGCACTCGCGAAATGATTCCTTTGGCATTTACGGTACCAAGGTTTTTCCACACCGCCGCATGGGTTGGAAATTCCTTCCCAAGGTTGCCTTTCTCTCACTTGAATGCCTTGATTCCTTGGAATCTTGGACCGCTTCTGGTTCCTTGGAACACCGATTGCCTTTCCTCGATCTTCCCATTTCCTCTTACCTCTTCCTCCGTCGGATGGCTGTCGGGTGGCATTGTTTCTCCCGGGCAACATTGACTCAATGTTTAATGCCCGGTTTAAGGGATCGCGCATCGTCGATCTCCTCATCGACGAGCAAAATTCTAATCTCGGTGAGTCTCTCTCGAACACATCGCCTCGCAGCCTCAGTGCCGACCAGGTACGTAGCATAACGTGACAGACGATTGAACGAGCGATCGTACTCGGTGACCGTCCTTCTTCCTTGACGAAGATTCCAGAACTCGTTTTGCCTTCTCTGCCTGTAAACGCCAGGCACGTACTTTTCCATGAGTTCTTCCTTGAAATCTTCCCACGTATACCTTCCCCACTGTCCTGGTGTTAGAGTCCTTCTCACGGATTCCCACCAGAAATCAGCCTCATCGGTTAGCTGAAAGATCGCGCAATTCAGCTTTTCTGCTTCTTCGCAGCCGATGTATTCGAAGATCCTTTCGGTGGATCGTATCCAGTTCTCAGCGTCGATCGGTTCACCGAGACCGTCGAACGTAGGGGGATTCTACCTGCGAAAACTCTCGATCGCATGCCGCTGAACCAAAGGTGGTTCCTGGGCTTCTTCCACGTTATTGTTCCTCTGATTCCTTGTTCTCGGCATTCTGTACCGACGTTTGAAACATTAGAAACGCTTTCGCATAGATAACCGGGTATCATCGCATAACATATATCATCACCCATATCACATATCATCACATATACCACATATCACGCACGATCACATATAATCATGCAATCATGTCAACATATCATCGTTATGCATTTCACATAACATTATCATCACACATCACATAGATCATATATCATCATGGCATAGCTCATATCACATATAAGCATCAAACATAAACTATCATAGACAGCGTTAGTATCAGTAATATCCAGTGTCCATGAAGGACTGTCAAAATACAAGATCAAGGTATGTTAGTCAAAAAGGTCAGATGTGAGCAAAAGAATCTGACTCCGGTCACTGTCAAAAGATGCCGCTCTGTCCATGCTTCTAGCAGACTCTGCGATCCTTTGTACACACCGACTACCTAGATCCTCATCCTCCATATCCATCCACTATTCCCCGCCGTCCAGCGGTTCCATTCATCTCTCCTCATCTTCCTTTCCTTCCAATCGGGGCTTGAATTGGTGCCGCTTGAAAAGCGATCCGCATGGAAGCAAGCCTCGTGGGTATGATCCCATCCAAGCGTGCTCGATCGCTCGAGTGTCGGTGAAAGGCGTGCTCGAGTCCTGTCTCGCGCGCTTGCCCTTCCTCAATGTGCCCGACCTCATCGGAGTCATCGGCTATCTGGATCACCGGGTCCTCCGAATCCTCACTATCCTCCTCGTTCTCATCTGGGTCCTCCTCTTCTTCCTCAGAGTCGCCTTCTCTGGATGCCAGCCTGACACAGTTTGGTGGCATGAAGATTCTGATTCTGGGCTTCTTCGCTGCCACTGTCGGACGGACAATATCTCTCGTCCTGGAAGTTCCTACCTCAAAGTCGTTCCGGGTCCTCCGGAAGGTAAGGATCGTCGATGGAGGTGTAGTGACTGGTGTATCCTGTTGCACTGGCGATCGCCTGATTGATGGTTGTTCTCCCAATGGCTCTTCGGGAACATCATCTCTATCATCGATCTGGATCGGTCCTCGAGGGTGTCTCGCAACCACATCCTCCTCAGATGGTATACCTTGGTGGTCTATCCACTATCTCCATACTCGAGCAGCGAACTCAGTAAAGTCCAAGGTAAGGTGCCTCGTGATAGGATCCGTCCGAACAACACATGTCCTTGCTTTCGCCCACGGTTGCCAACTGTCGGTAGCCTTTCGATCATCCGATAGTAGGCCTCGATTCGACACTTTCCCACTGTCTCGAACCTTTCTCCATAACCCAACAAATCTTCCCAGAAATACTCCCAATGGCTCATGAATATTCCGGGTACATTCCCTGAATTTACGGATATGCTCATCCATTATGTGAGATCTCAACCAACGTTGTCTGGGCCACTGAATATCCATAAACCTACATGTTAGTTCACCATAAAACAACAACAAATATTCACGTTTCCTTTACCATCCCAGTCATCTGGGTAATCATGTCTCATACACATGTTCATTTCAACACATATTCATATCATTATCAATATCGATAT
The DNA here is from genome assembly GCA_036937905.1 of Salvia rosmarinus. Classification (NCBI taxonomy): domain Eukaryota; kingdom Viridiplantae; phylum Streptophyta; class Magnoliopsida; order Lamiales; family Lamiaceae; genus Salvia; species Salvia rosmarinus. The sequence continues at coordinate 35,489,863 of CM072821.1, forward strand.
TTATCATAATAATCACGTAAGAAAATACAGGATTCACTTACAAGCACTCGTTTATCAAAATAAACAAGATTTTCAATCAACAACATATTGCTATGTAAACACATAGACTTACAACAACCATACGTGATCACATTAATCACATCATATCATATAAACGATTTTTCACATCACAGCCACACATGCCCTTTTTGTTCCATCAACAATCACTTCCACATCCACATCACCATTCATCCACATCACCATCCAACCACATCTCATCCACATCACGTTTACATCACGTAAACTCTTACCAGGCCAAAACACATGAAACCAAGATCACATCAAGCATCACGTAACCACATAAAGCATAAGCAAATAAACACATACCTCATCCCCTTTTTAAAGGAGGTGGACTGACGGTGAGCTGAGGGTAGCTGTACCTGATAAACAGTTTAGAAGAACAAGTTCTAAACACTCAATTTCAAGAACGTACATGATATAAAGCAAACAAACTGCTTTGATATCGGATAACAAAGCTAGAGGTCAAAGCCAAGAACCATTGCTCTGATACCAACGGTATCGATAACAAAATAGATGTCGGGGCAAGAACATTGCTCGATATTGGCATCACGCCCAATTCCCGAGGAAGGCATGGATGCGGGGTGTGATTAGGGGTGAGGGTTAAGCGGGGAAGAATGGGGATATCCACATATAACATACATGATAAGAAGATGTGACCATGAAATCGGGCAAGATCTCCTCTATAACTAGGACATATCACGAAGGGAGGGTGCACAAATAATCCACCAATGAGAATAATATCGATATCATAACCTCGAGAGAACATGATCTTGGTTTATTATAAGTAATGCAAGAAGGCAAAATAGCATTACATCCTCGTCAACTAGACCGGTCAACCACATAGCATGCTCATATCGATACTCACGTGAGAATAACATAACAAATCTTGTTCCCAATCGAAAGCAAATAAGGGACAAGAATACATAATTATCGAGTGCGTAAATAACACAACATCGCGAAGCATAGCATGAAGAACCCGCAGCTCCACCCCTCGTCGCCCGTCCGCCCTCCTCCATCCGTGAAAAGATTTGAAAAGAGTTTGGGGTGAGTACTAGCGCACTCACCGGGTTTTATCATAAATCAAAAGAATCATGAGGCCGTGTTCGGGGCACTTACCTTAGAAGGTTTTAAAGCGTAAATCCACTTCTAAGTAAGCAAAATAGATTTTTCATTTTCGATACCGATCCGTTATTATGTTACTCCCATCATAGAACCATGAACCACGGCTCGGGCGTATCCCGCCAGCCCATCACATGACATTCATTCGCCCGAAACATATCCGATCGCCCACGCCCGAACGTATCCGGTAGGCTAACTCGGTGTGGACTTGAGGGTCAAACTCGTCGTAACCATAACCACCTCATTACCATTTCCGTGTGGACTTAGGGGTCTATCCCGGAACCATAACCACGTGTTGGGGTCTATCCCATTATGATCAATACTCAAGATGGTGATCAACCCACGAATAGAGATCCGTGCACAACCATGATAGAACCATATCTTGGATCATAGAACGGTAATAATTTCACAAAACATTTTACGGCGTACATGTTTTATTTTAAAATATCGAGTAAAAACTCAAAATAAGCATATATAACCCAACCCGAATGATTAAAACGCCAACCGAGAGATATCTATGATCGATGACTTCACCGATCGCCTTGGTAGGTACCGGTAACAAGGCGAAACAACTTTTGGGGTCACTTCCCACAAAGCAAAGCAACAACGTGATCAAACGACGATCGTAGCAAAATTAGGGTTTTCGACTTTACGAACCCACATTTGGCACTCTCGGGTTTTCAAATCAACTCGATGCGAAGGAAATATATCGAGGCATCAAGACCTATAATAGGGTACTTTCAAAATATGCATGCATGCAAGTTGACTCAAATCTTAGCGTGAAGAAGCTTCAAAATCGATGCTATCCTCGGATCTAGGATAAACCATCCAAAATCGATGCATGAAAATGGAAACATAAGCAATATGCATAACGGCGAACATGGAATGACAAGCGGCGTTGAAAATGGATAACCCGGGCATGTACTTCCTTTAGAAAACTCGAAGCAACGGAAAACATCCCGACATGCAGAAACGCGAAAAACAGAAAAACGGAATCGGTACTTTAGTAGAATGCATAGCCCGGAACTCAAAACCTAAAGGACCCGTAGCCAAAAGGTGGCCCGTCGGCCACCAAATCGGCGGCCAAAGGGCAGCAAATCGGCGGCAATTCGGCGGCCATGCGCCGGCAAAATTGGCCGGCCTCCGGCCGTTTTCCCGCCTCGTCCCTTTAGAATCCCGAGTTCTATGCTATACGATCTACTAAAAGGCGGAATCAAAACAAGAAAAGGACAAAAACAGAAAAACGGGCTGCGGGGGTGGTTGATCGGCGGTGGTGGCTCGGCAGCAGCGCAATGGCGCCGCCGCTGAGCCTCCCCGGCTCGATCCCCACTCCTCCAGCGCTTCCGCAGCGTACCTGGAGCTGCTCGGCTCTTCCGTAAACATAGAGAGACGAAGGAAATGAACGTTGAAAATGAAGGCCCTAGCCTCCTATTTATAGGAAAATTGTGGGTCACATTTGCTTGCATGATGCGGCCCTTTTCGAAAACGCAAAAGCGACATAACTTTTGCAAACGGACTCAAATTTAGCAAACTTGGTACCCATGGACACGAAATAAAATACCGAACACAATGACTATAAACAAGATATGCTTTTAAAAGACCAATGAAAAGTCCGGTTTTTCGATAACTTCCCCGGAGTGCCAAACCTTCATGGGTGGTCGAAAACCTGCATACTTAGTGTCTATGAATTAGTCATAAGATACTCTTCAACGCCCGAGGTTTCGTGACGGTCGCATCACGAAACAAAAGTCAATCTTTGACCTTTTCTCAAAAACGTGCCATGCAAAATAGAAGCTTAAAAGGCGGGGTATTACATCGCGCGCACTCGCCACCCGCGCCCGCGCCCTCGGCCACCTCGCGCTCGCTCGCCACCTCAGCGTGCCGCTCGCCACCGCGCGCCCGCCACCATCCGCGCTCATGGCTCGCCCGGCACTCGAGCGCCCGAACGCCTCGCCATCTCCGCACGCCCGCTGCCATCCGTTCGCCCAGCGCCGGCTCACTCCGAGCGCACGCTGCCAATTTCCCTTACGCGTTCAGAGTGAGCGCCCGCTCACCAGCGCTCCTGATCTAAGCGCGCGCACTCTTTTCTCCCTCGCGCGCTCAACGCTCAGCATCCGTTTGCCACCGCGCGCCCGCTTGCCTTGAGTCGGCGCTCGTTTGTGAGACAATGCTTTTTCTGAGCGCGAGCGAGGTCTAAGCCGGAGTTCACCTTGGGAACAGAACACTCCGCTCCGCGCTCGCTCTTCCACAATCGGCGCTCACACTCACTTATTATATATAGGCGTTAGGTCACAATTTTGAAGGGTTCAGATTTTGGACGCGCCGCTGTTCTATTCTTTGACGAGGAAGCTTTTCAAGCGACGACGAGAAAGAGATTGAACATAATTTTAGAGTATTTGATTTCTGTTTCATCATTTCGATTGTTACATTCAGTTTTACTGTGGATTTACGAATTCTAGCATTGATTTCTGTTGGATTGGATTTATAGTTCAATTTGATTTACAATTCCTGCCGAATCCCTTTCGATCGTTTACGTGCTCTGCTTTATGATTATTGTGAGATTGAATTACATAATTGATATTGGATTTTAGTTATATATGTTGAATCTTTATCCTATGAATTTTATTGCTTTATGTTGATGATCTAGTTTAGTTGTTCTTCGCTTAGGCTTCGCGTATTAGTGTTTATTTAGGTTCTCCACTAGGGATTGACAACCCCTAGTTAGATTGCTTTCTTAAATTTATATTTCATGTTAGCATTTCAATTCCTGTTTTCTTCAAAAACCCATGTTGGTATTAGAGTGTTTAGGATTTAATTGTTTTATGTGTTTGACACGAACAATTAAGAGTACACTTTTAGTTGAAACAAATTTTGGCGCCGTTGTCGGGGAAAACTTTAGGCGTATTGTTTGTGTTGATTTTTTTTTCGTGTTCTTTTTGTTTTTATTTTGTTATTCTTCAGTTGCGTGTGATCTTTTCTTGTTTGAGTGTTGTGTATGCTAGGTCACCGCAGTCTAAATAGACAGCTTGCTACCCCGTTGGACCGCACTCGAAGATCAAAAGATCGCTTCTTCCGGCACTGGAGGAGTTTGGTTCCACTTCTGTGAGTGGTGAACAATCAGAGCCGATTATCAGAGATCAACCTGTTGTTGAGAATACTACCCCGTTGAGAGATATGGGTGAAAATGCACGAGCTCGCGAGATTTCTGAGACCGATGATTGGGGCGCTACTTCCCAATTGTTCTTGGGTGGCGACCGAGACTATGAGCTTAAGCCGAATCATTTCTCGCTCATGCCTACCTTCTTCCATGGGCTTGCTAGTGAGGATGCCTTGGGATTTATAAGGGAGTTTGCTCGGTTTTTGATCCTTCCGTGGGAGGACCGAATGAATATCAGCGAAGATCTTGTTGTTTCCGTACACTCTTAAGGATAGGGCTGAGTCGTGGTTTCTGGCACTTCCAACCAACTCTCTGCAGAACTGGAATGTCGTGGTAGATAAGTTCATGACGAAATACTACCCAAACAAGAAGAGTCAGGAGTTGAGGTCTCAGATCATGACCTTTAATCAGACGTCAGACGAGCCATTCCATGAAGCTTGGGAAAGGTTCAGGGATTTATTGCAGAAATGCCCTCACCATGCCTTGCCAGATGAAATCCTTTATCAATTCTTTTATGATGGATTGACTCACGGTTTCCAGTACATGGTGGAAAACGCTGCAGGTGAAGACATTGGTTCTCGGACGGCAGATGGATATCGTCGATATTTTTGAAGCCATGGCTGCTACTTCACAACAGAAGTCCAGTCGTGGTGGGAGAGCCAAGGCACATGCCGTGAACCCTTCGTACAACATGAATAAACAAGTGGCTGAGTTGATGAGGGAAGTGCAAGAGCTGAAGTTGAGAAAACCTGATCCACTAGTCCAGCACGAGGAATTCATAGAACCTTGTGGTATCTGCAACGAACTCGGGCATAACATTGATACGTGCCCCAGGATGGGGGAGCTTACTCATGAGGGCGAAGCAGAAGCCTATGCGATGCAAGGATTCCAACCCCGGCAACAGTTCGAGTCTAATCAGCAAACAGTTTGGCTCGGGGTGGAGGAATCAATCTAACGTGGGATGGAGAAATCAGAGTCAAGGGCATAATTCAAATCAGAGCGCCCCATACAGAAGACCTCCACACCACGCGGTTAGCCAAAGAAGCAGAGGCAATATCAGCAGCAGCAGAATTTCACAGCGGTTCTCACAGCAGCAATACCCGCAGCAGCAGCAGTATCAGCGGGCACCTCCCCCGCCACCTCAGAGACCAGTTTTTGAGGATATAATCACCCAAAGAATGGATGCTTTCGCCCAAAGGATAGATGCTCAAGACTCTACAAACAAGCGTTTGGAGACGCAAATGGGACAGATTGCTCGCACGCTGAACGAACTATTGCAGCAAAGAGCAGTGGGGAAACTTCCTAGCCAACCCTATCAGGCTCAGGCGGTCACTGGTTTGAGGAGTGGTCGGGTGATTGAGAATAAAGTGGGAGAGACATCTGAGAAGCAGATGAAATCTCAGGAGGTGGAGAATGAGAAAGATACCGAGATCAAATTGCATAAGGCAGCAAAGCCTTATACTCCACCGATACCCTTCCCACACCGACTGAAAATGAGAAAAAGATCAGCAATTCAACGAGTTCTACAAACTCTTGTCCAAGGTGAATGTCAATTTGCCTTTGTTGGACGTGATCAGAAATGTGCCGGCCTACGTCAAGTTTTTCAAGGAGCTGGCCTCAAAGAAAAGAAGGTTTGGAGAGTACGAGAAGGTCGTGGTCTCCGAGGCAGCTAATTCCATCCTGCAACACCAGTTGCCTCCCAAACTCCGGGATCCAGGTAGTTTTATCATTAAAATTGCTTTAGGTATTGGTAAGGAAGCTTCTGGCATGCTTGATTTGGGGGTCGGGATAAATTTGATGCCTTATTCAATTTTCAAACAATTAGAATTAGGCGAACTTAAACCCACTCGCATGTGTCTACAACTAGCCGATAGGTCCATCAGATATCCGAAGGGTATTATTGAGGACATTTTAGTTAAGGTGGGTGGGTTGATAGTTCCTGTTGACTTTGTTGTTTTGGAAATTGGTGAGGTTAGGGAAGATAGAAAAGAGCACACACTGTTATTGGGGAGGCCATTCATGGCTACAACCAACACACTAATTGACGTTAAGAGTGGCACTTTAAAAATGACTGTGCTTGGTGAAACTGTGTCTTTTTCTGTTAGGGACAGTGTGATGTTTCCTTCTATCAATTCTATTGATGATTGTGCTTTCATTGATACTATTGATCCCTTGGCCGAGAATGTGTTGTTGCAGGAGCATAGCCTCGAGGAAGTTTTTGTAGGATCGGCTGACGAAGAGGAGTGGGCACTTGAAGTTGCTAACATGCCAAAGCCCACTCTAGAAATGAAGGAATTGTCGAATCACTTGAAGTACGTATTCTTGGAGGAGGGGAATGAAAAGCCGAATCATCTCGTGAGCTTTCAAGTGTTGAAGAAGAAGCACTGTTTTCGATCCTGAGAAAGAATAAGCTGGCCTTTGGGTGGAGTCTAGCCGACATCAAGGGGATTAGTCCAGCGACATGCATGCCGTATCACGCTTTAGGATGGAGTGAAACCGGTGATTGATGCCAAAGGCGATTGAACCCGATCCTTAGTGAAGTGGTAAAGAAGGAGATTTTGAAGCTTCTTATGGAAGGACTTATCTACCATATCTCGGACAGCGAGTGGGTTAGCCCAGTGCCCAAGAAGGGAGGCATCACAGTAGTGAAGAATGAGAAAGGAGAGATGATACCTACAAGGGCTACTACCGGGTGGCGCATGTGCATCGACTACCGGAAGTTGAATGCCGCAACGAAAAAGGACCATTTCCCTCTCCCTTTTATTGATCAAATACTTGATAGATTAGCCGGACATGAATATTTTGTTTTCTTGATGGTTTATCGGTTACTATCGAGTTGCTATTGCTCAGGAGGATCAGGCCAAGACGGCGTTTACAAGTCCTTTTGGTACATATGCCTACCGGCGGATGCCTTTTGGCCTGTGTAATGCACTGGGCACTTTTCAGCGGTGCATGATGTCAATTTTCTCCGAGATGATTGGAGATTTCCTTGAGGTATTCATGGATGATTTTTCGGTTTTTGGATATTCTTTTCATGATTGCCTAGATAAGATTGATCGTGTGCTTAAACATTGTGTGGAGAGCAATCTCACTCTTAGTTGGGAAAAGAGTCACTTTATGGTAAAAAGTGGGATTGTATTGGGGCATATTGTGTCTAGAAATGGCATTGAGGTTGACAAGGCTAAAGTGGATGTAATTGAAAAATTAGCTCCACCCGTTGATGTTAAGGGCATTAGAAGCTTTTTAGGACATGCGGGTTTTTACCGTAGGTTTATAAAAGATTTCTCTAAGATAAGCCAACCTTTATGTCTTCTTGCTCAAGATGTTCTTTTTAAGTTTGATGATAAATGTTTGCATGCTTTCAATTTGCTTAAGGAGAAATTGACTATTGCTCCTGTTGTGGTTGCCCCAAATTGGTCACTACCTTTCGAAATAATGTGTGATGCTAGCAATGTGTCCGTGGGAGCTGTTTTAGGTCAACGTGTGGATAAAATGCTGCGTGTGATTTATTACGCTAGCTTAACTTTAAGTTCTGCTCAAGTGAATTACACTACTACTGAAAAGGAGCTGTTTGCTGTTATCTTTGCTTTTGATAAGTTTCGTGCTTATATCATTGGTTATAAGGTAATTGTTCACAGTGATCATGCTGCTTTAAGATATATGTTGACTAAATCCCAGGCTAAACCTAGATTAATTCGTTGGGTTCTTCTTCTACAAAAGTTTGATCTAGAAATTATAGACAGGAAAGGTAGTGACAATGGCGTAGCTGACCATTTATCTCGTCTCGAGTCCCCATTTGTTTTACCTGCACAAGAGAGTCTTGCTGAGTCTTATCTTTTTGAGCATGCTTTGGAAATTAATTCATCACCTTGGTATGCTGATATTGTTAATTACTTGGTTTGTGGCTCCTTGAGACCTGATTTGACTTCCCAAGAAAGGAAGAGATTTTCTTAATGTATGTAGGAATTATTTTTGGGATGATCCATATCTTTTCAAGCTTGGAAATGACGAGGTGGTTAGAAGATGCATCCTTGATGAGGAGCAAGGTCAAGTTCTAAGGTTATGTCATGAGGCCCACTACGGAGGACATTTTGGTGGGCGCAAGACAGCTTTTAAAGTGCTGCAGAGTGGTCTCTTTTGGCCAACTCTTTTCATGGATACCCACTCCTTCTACCTCTCATGTGATAGGTGCCAATGAGTGGGCAATGTGGGGGAGAAGAAATGAGATGCCACTGAACAATATTTTGTCATTGAAATTTTTGACGTATGGGGTATTGATTTTATGGGACCTTTCCCAAAGTCTAATGGATTTGAATATATTTTGCTTGCTGTAGATTATGTGTCCAAGTGGGTAGAAGCAATTTCACGCGGACTAGTGATGGTAATGTTGTCTTGAAGTTTGTGCAGGAGAACATTCTTTGCAGGTTTGGTTTCCCCAAGGCGATCATTAGTGATGGGGGAGCACATTTCTGTAATAAGTTGTTCAAGCTGAGACATATCACCCACAAGGTGGCCACGCCATATCATCCACAAACTTCAGGACAAGCTGAGACAAGCAACAAGCAGATCAAGGGTGTGCTCGAGAAGACGGTCCAACCATCCAGGAATGACTGGTCAATGAAGTTGAATGCTGCATTTTGGGCATACCATACTGCGTTCAAGAGCATTTTGGGAATGAGACCATAAAGGCCATGAATCTCGACATCACAGAAGCATGCAAGGGTAGAGCTTTCCAGATGACCGAACTCGAAGAACTACGGGATGAAGCATATGAGAATGCTCGTATACCCACAAAGTTAAGCGGATTCATGATCGGCGAATAGTTCAAAAGGAGTTAAGGCCGGGAATGAAGGTGTTACTATTTCAGTCTCGTCTGAAACTTTTCCCCGGGAAGCTCAACTCCAGGTGGAGTGGTCCCTATTTTGTTGAGGAGGTATTTTCCCATGGAGCGGTTTTACTTGCGATCCTAACACCAACGGATCATTTACTATGAACGGTCAGCAAGTGAAACCATACTTTGATCGAGAAGAGTTGGAAGAAGTGGAGAGCGTTTTGCTCATCGATCCTCAAAATCTTTAATCTCATTATGTCGTGCTCACGACGTTAAATTTGAGTACTACGTGGAAGTTTATCCACGAATTTTCTTGTGTCTTTCCTTTTATTTTTCTTTTTGTTTGTTTGTTTTTATCTTTTGATCTATCTCATCTCTATTTTTGGTTCAGACGTGGAAATGAAGCTAACGAAGTTGAGACTGGCGTTTTAAAAGATGTACATTTGCTTTTCGAAACTGACGTTCGAAATGGTCCGGCGTTCATGAGTATCTGAAGCTATCCTGGCGGCGTTGAAGACGAGCGGCACTCAAGAATTGGGCGAAGCCATTCACAATCGGCGCTCAAGTCGAACCAGGCCAGAGTAATCTGAAGCCATTCTGGCGGGCGCTCAAGCCGAACCAACGCTCGGGAGTATCTGAAGCCATTCACAATGGCGCTGTGAACCAGCTCACGTGTATCAATAGCTATCCACATCCGACGCTCAAGGTGAACTGGCGTTCAAGAATGGGACAGAAACCTCTCCCAGCCGGCGCTCTACATCAGCCTGCGTGCACACCCCCTGAACCGGCGCTCAACTCTTGAACCGGCGCTCACATTTTTGGTCAGAATGCCTTTACAACCGGCGTTCTACCCATGAAACGGCGCTCTTATATAAAAAAAGAAAAAGAAAAGAAGGAGAATGAGAACTCCAATAAATTGTTGAGATTGTATAAATGGAGGATGAGATTCTGCCCCTCTTTCTCGTTAATCGAAAAATGGGCATGGGAAACCACGATGGGAGACTCGAATTCATCGAGACTTCACCTTTCGAACATTGTTCCAAAATCTGTTAATACTTTCTTTGTGTTCTCAAAAGAAACTTGTTGCTAAAGGTAACCATTTTAGTTAATTCACCCCTAGCGGAGAGTTGGGTCTGAGCAAAAATCACCTACTTGTTTATTTGACATTCTTACAATCTTAGATTTGTTTCACATTAACTTTGATTATGTATTCATCATGTTTGGGGGAGTTGCAAAAAGAGGTTTGATTGATTGGATTAAGAGTTAAGTTGCATGAGTTATTCTTCTACTCTTATTAGTATAGATTTTACATGAGGACAAGCAAATGAATAAGTGTGGGGGAGTTGTTTGGTTTCATTTTGTGCTTATTCTTGGTATTCTTTTACATGCCGGTTCCAGTGTTTCATCTTTCTTATACCGTTGTTTTGATTAGAATTCTTCATTTCAGACTAATTTGGTTTGTCTCAATGTTTTGTAGAAAAACGGTATCAAAAAGGATGAAATATGATACGATCCTCGTTGGTACGAAGGACCTATCGACACGCGAAGGGAAGAACGAACAAGATGGAATATCCCAAAACCTCTGAATCTAACCCTCGAAATGATATAGGTAAGTATTTCGCCTATACCCCAACTAGATAGTTGACGCAGTAACTCGGGGACGATGAATGACACACGAACGAGGGATGGATGTCTTGTCGATACGTCGATAATTGAATTTCTTGGCAAATGCAAGAAAATTCAAGAGCTAATGAAGAGAGAATAAAACTCACATATATTCGTAAATCAAAAGCTGAATATTTTCATATGCTTACAAGCCTTTATATAGGCTGAAAAATAAAGAACCCTAATCCTTGTCAAATAAGGATTCCTAATCAAAACAGGAAAATAAAGAACCATAATCCTTGTCAAAGAAGGATTCCTAATCAAAACAGGAAACTAATTAATATAAGAGACCTAATTAAACTAGGATACTATTTAATCTAACATTTAAATGGGCTGCGAAAATAATTAAAACTAAAAAACGTGGCCCACAATATCAAGTAATGGGTTGAAATATCGGACTCCATCATTCCCCTCATCTTGAGAAGGATTTGTCCTCAAATCCAAGTCATCACCTATATCAAACGAACTCACCCACTTCAATTCACTAGCCCTCGCAAGATACCAAATGTGAGAATCCAGCCTTATATCCGACCTGTGATAAGCCTCCATGGCAATGTGGGACGATCATCCCCACCCCCATAAGACCCGATCGCCTCGATCGCGATCCGCGAACCACATGAGACACCGACCCAGCGGAAGGTTAGCTCTGATACCAAATGATACGATCCTCGCTGGTACGAAGGATCTATTGACACACGAACGGAAGAACGAACAAGATGGAATATCCCAAAACCTCTGAATCTAACCCTCGAAGTGATATAGGTCAGTATTTCGCCTATACCCCAACTAGATAGTTGACGCAGCAACTCGGGGACGATGAATGACACACGAACGAGGGATGGATGTCTCGTTGATACGTCGATAATTGAATTTCTTGGCAAATGCAAGAAAATTCAAGAGCTAATGAAGAGAGAATTGTAATACCCCAAACTTTTAATTAGTAATTAGTCAATGATTAATGATTTAATAGGGCATTGCATCCTTAATAAAAATGAAAAATAAGCATGCTTATGATTTGAAAAATGTGAGGTTACTTAGTAGAATGAAATATGAAATATAAGTTATTTTTTTTATTTGGAATAAGAGACTTGGTTCAAGAATATAAAATAATGTGTCGATTTCTTATTTGATTTTAAGGATCAAATTAATTCTATAATTTTTAGGAATGATTAAAATTTTGCTATTTAGGTGTTATATTTCTATAATATGTAGTAAGCATAATTAAATGGATATGCAAGTATAAAATGTCCTAAAGTAAGAAATTTAGAATATAAGTTATATATATAAGATTAGTAGTATCAAATGGGGAAATAAATACACATTATATTATTTATATTATATAAATATATGTATATATATAAATATATACATGTTCTAGAAACTAAATGACTAAGCATGTATATACTTGGAGACCAAGTAAATGTATTAATGGTTGGATGAATAATCACTCATTTAATTAAATGGAAATTAAAATAATTTTTGGTTATAAATACAACATATCTACATTATTATACACTTTATCAAAAATACTCCAAAAACCTTCCTAAACTAACGCCTACACACACATCACACACACTTGAGGTAAAAATCTTCCTAAGCTAAATTCCTTCCATAAATCCATTACTAAGCTTAATTTCAAGGATTTCCAAGGTATAATTTCAACCTTTCTTCAATCTTTAAGCATTAATTTTGTTATATATTTATGAAATTTGTAAGCATGATAGTTGTAGGATTTTGTGGATTTTGTAATAAACATGAATGAATATTGATGTTATAGTTAAGAATTGATAGATTAGTGTGGAATTGATGAAATATTGATGATTATTTGTAAAATTTAAGTTGAGAATGAAAAACCCTAGATTTTATGCTTTAGGCTAAAATAAGAAATTATTGATATTATGTTAAGAATAAGTTGTAATTATGTGATTAAAGTATGCTTAGACTAAGAAATTGGAAGAAAGAATAACAAAAATAAAAGTTAGAATATATATATATATATATATTTTCGAAATTTTCGAAAATTTGGGAAATGAGATGTTGATTTTATTTTCTTCATTTAACTTGATATATGAGTTTAATGTGATGATTTAAGTATTCTATGAATTTATTAGAATTTTATAAGGTCATATGTTGAAATTGAAATACTTTAGTTTAGGTGTTTAATTGTTATATATATACTAAAGTTAATATATGATAGTAATATTGATGATTTAAGCTTACATATGATACTAAAGTGGGAAATTGAGAAGAAATTAAAGAAATTAGAATTTATGTATATATATATGTGAAATTTTGAAAATTTTAGAAAAAGGGAAAGTTAAAATTTTAATGTTATTCTTCATATATCTTATATATTGTGAATATATTATGTAAATAAAGAATAATAAAGCTTAATTGAAGAGTTTAGAATTAAAAATGTGAAAGGTTGAATTTTAGAAATATATTATGTAGAAAAGAAAGTTTAAGGACAAAGAATATATATATATTATAATGTTAAGTTAATAGAAATAATTAGTATACTTAAAAGTATACTAATAGTAAGAAAAGTAGTAGTATGGAAGAAGATTGATTAATTATGACTTAATTATATGAAAAAGTTTAATGTATGCGATTAGTTGAAAATACTATGCTTGAACAACTTAAGAAAAGAATACAATGTTCAGATAAAGGATGCAATGACCCGAAAAGACTTAAAATTCTCATAATAAAAAGTTTAGGCAAAATTTGTCTAAACAAAACCTAAGAAATGAAAAAGAAAAGAAAGAGAAATTTTAGTTAGATAAATAAGGAATATTGTATATGTGTACTAATGTTATCAAATAATTAAAGGTACATCGAGAAAAGGGAAGGCAGTTAAGGAGGAACAGGAGGAATAGTAAAGCTTACTGACTAAAAACGACAGGTGGGCTTTCGAACTAAATAATAGCACGTGCTAAATTATATTGTTTCATTATGTATATTGCATGACTTCTAAATTTATTGACTTGCCAAATGTTGAGCATGAGCATGATACATTGCCTGTCCACGGAAAGAGAAAGAAAGAAAAAGAAAGAATGAAAGAATGTACCGACGTCGGATAGCGACCTTCGGGTCATAGCGTGTTTGAGAAGGAGGCCTACTTCTCAACACATAGACAGAATCCGTGGATATGCGAAGAGAAAGATGTCTGCAGACAAAGATCATGCATATGCATTTGTTTTAAAATTGTGAAAATGAAAGCAATTAAGTAATTACTTTGAAAAGCATGCACAGGTTTTTCACTAAAACCCCTGTGCATTGCAAAGCGATGGCAAGTCAATCTTATAGCTCTAAGAGCAAATTTTTAACTATTTTCGGCATCGTCCACCGAGTGCTTATACTCACGCCCGCATGTATTTCTAAACATGCGAGTTGAGCTTCGATTCGGAGATGGAGTTGAAAAGGAACAACGTGGTTTTTGTTAGTAAATGGGGTTATGTTGTGATTAGCCTTATAATCGAATCACTTTATGTTAATGTTGGTGATAATAGAGTTGAACTCCTTATTATATTATTCTTGAGAATATTCTTAGTTTGAATGGTCATTTTGATCTATGGATAAAGTTGATATCGAACTCGTTATATTCACAGTTATTGAGGTGCAATACGATTGGATTGTAGTCATGATTCTTGGAAATTGTTGAAGTTGAAATTGTGTAGTTCTAATTTGTTGAAAGTTGTCTTGGAAAATCGTTATCCATTTTGTTGCCTTGCCGATAAGTAGAAACCTTATGTAAATTGTTATACTTTGTTGCGGAGTTATATGTCTTCACACATGTAACTCAACTACCCTTCATTGCCATACTACGACTTGAGAAATGGTTATGTAATTATTGTTTTGTGAAAAGAAACCCTTCCATGAAAAGATTGATTGTTGTTGATCATTATATTTCCGTTAGTTCTTGTGTTCATTTGATTCTATGGAACCTATTCATACTCTTTGAACCAACAATTATCTCCCGAATTATGGCCCAACTTCCTTGAAATTCTTACTTCTCATTAGTCCTAAACTTTTATGATAAGTCCCCTAGGTCACAGCCTAATCTCTTGGTTAAGGAATAAAACTCACATATATTCGTAAATCAAAAGCTGAATATTTTCGTATGCTTACAAGCCTTTATATAGGCTGAAAAATAAAGAACCCTAATAATCCTTGTCAAATAAGGATTCCTAATCAAAACAGGAAAATAAAGAACCATAATCCTTGTCAAAGAAGGATTCCTAATCAAAACAGGAAACTAATTAATATAAGAGACCTAATTAAACTAGGATACTATTTAATCTAACATTTAAATGGGCTGCGAAAATAATTAAAACTAAAAACGTGGCCCACAATATCAAGTAATGGGCTGAAATATCGGACTCCATCATTCCCCTCCTCTTGAGAAGGATTTGTCCTCAAATCCAAGTCATCACCTATATCAAACGAACTCACCCACTTCAATTCACTAGCCCTCGCAAGATACCAAATGTGAGAATCCAGCCTTATATCCGACTAGGATAAGCCTCCATGGCAATGTGGGACGCATCATCCCCACCCCATAAGACCCGATCGCCTTAGTCGGCGATCCGCGAACCCTATGAGACACCGACCGGTGGAAGGTCAGCCGATACCAAATGATACGATCCTCGCTGATGCGAAGGTTCTATCGACACGCAAACCGGAAGAGCGAACAAGATGGAATATCCCAAAACCTCGAATCTAACCCTCAAGTGATATAGGTCAAGATTTCGCCTATACCCCAACTAGATAGTTGACGTGACAACTCGGGGACGATGAATGACACACGAGCGAGGGATGGATGTCTCGTCGATCGTCGATAATTGAATTTCTTGGCAAATGCATGAAAATTCAAGAGCTAATGAAGAGAATAAAACTCACATATATTCGTAAATCAAAAGTGAATATTTTCAGATGCTTACAAGCCTTTATATAGGCTGAAAAATAAAGAACCATAATCATTGTCAAATAAGGATTCCTAATCAAAACAGGAAAATAAAGAACCCTAATCCTTGTCAAAGAAGGATTCCTAATCAAAACAGGAAACTAATTAATATAAAAGACCTAATTAAACTAGGATACTATTTAATCTAACATTTAAATGGGCTTCGAAAATAATTAAAACTAAAAAATGTGGCCCACAATATCAAGTAATGGGCTGAAATATCGGACTCCATCATTCCCCTCCTCTTGAGAAGGATTTGTCCTCAAATCCAAGTCACCACCTGCGCGCCCGTTTGCCTTGATCCGACGCTCGTTTGTGAGATAGTGCTTTTTCTGAGCGAGCGCTCGGTCTAAGCCGGCGTTCACCTTGGGAACATAACACTCCGCTCCGCGCTCGCTCTTCCACAACCGGCGCTCACATTCACTTATTATATATAGGCGTTAGGTCACAATTTTGAAGGGTTCGGATTTTGGACGCGCCGCTGTTCTATTCTTTGACGAGGAAGCTTTTCAAGTGACGACGAGAAAGAGATTGAACATCATTTTACAATATTTGATTTCTGTTTCATCATTTCGATTGTTACATTCAGTTTTACTGTGGATTTACGGATTCTAGCATTGATTTCTGTTGGATTGGATTTATAGTTCAATTTGATTTAAAATTCCTGCCGAATCCCTTTCGATCGTTTACGTGCTCTGCTGTATGATTATTGTGAGATTGAATTACATAATTGATATTGGATTTTAGTTATATGTTGAATCTTTATCCTATGAATTTTATTGCTTTATGTTGATGATCTAGTTTAGTTGTTCTTCGCTTAGGCTTCGCGTATTTGTGTTTATTTAGGTTCTCCACTAGGGATTGACAACCCCTAGTTAGATTGCTTTCTTAAATTTATATTTCATGTTAGCATTTCAATTCCTATTTTCTTCAAAAACCCATGCTGGTATTAGAGTGTTTAGGATTTAATTGCTTTCTGTGTTTGACACGAACAACAGCCCTGTTAAGTTTTCCTGAGAGACGACTAGGGTTAACTTTCCCTACTATAACACCTCATTCGATTATGAGTCAATTAAGCACTTTTAGTTGAAACACACTGCTCGAGTGTAGAGACAGTGGACCGATCATAGGGTATACCTTATGAGACAAAGGTGGTCGCGAGGCATGTTCGAGGGCCGATCCAGATTGATGACAGGAATGATATTCCTGAGGAGCCATTGGGAGAGCAGCCATCGCTCAGACGATCGCCAGTGCGTCAGGATACGCCGATCACTACCCCTCCATCTATGACCCTCACTTTCGAAGGACCCGGAATGATTTTGAAGCAGGACCCTCCCAGGTGAGAGAGATGATCCATCCATATGTGGCAGAGAAGAGGCCCAAGATAAGAATTTCAGTGCCACCGGCTAGTATTAGGTTGGCCACCCAGGAAGGAGATTCCGAGGAGGAGGAAGACCCAGAAGAGGATGAGGAGTAAAGTGATGATTAAGAGGATCTGGTAATTCGGATAGTGGATGACTCGGATGAGGTCGAGCATATAGAGGAAGGGCAAGTGCCGGAGACTGAAACCCAGGAACAATATTCACCTGAGACCCAGGCAATCAGAGCACTAGCAGGATCACTTTACCGAGGCAGCAGCCCGAGTCCGAGCACTGATAGGAAGAGAGAGAGAGGAGGAGGAAAGACAGAATAGGAAGGATGATGTGAACATGGAACAGTAAGTGGGTATGGAGGACAAAGATCTAGGTGGTCAGTGTGAGCGATGAATGCCGCATGATGCCTTTCGCCGCACGAGGCAGGCGATATCTTTTGGCGAGAACCGAGTCGATTCTTTTGCTCATATCTGACCTTTTTGACTGACATACCTATGATCATGTATTTTGACAGTCCTTCATGGACACTTGGATAATTATGATACTAACGCTGTCTATGACAGGATGTTTATGTTTTAATGCTTATATGTGATATGAGCTATGATGTGATGATGTGTGATGATGTTATGTGAGATGCATAACGATTGTGTGTTGACAGGATTGCATGGATATATGTGATCATGATATGTGACATATGTGATGATATGTGATTATGGGTGATGATGTTTGTTATGCGATGGTATATGGTTATCCCTGCGAACGTGATTCTAACATTTCAACGTCGGTACAGAATGCCGAGAACAAGAAATCAGTGGAACAATAACGTGGAAGAAATTCGAGAACCACCCTTGGTTCAGCGGCATGCGATCGAGAGTTTTCACAGGCAGAATCCCCCTACATTCAAATACATCGGCTACGAAGAAGCAGAAAAGCTGAATTGCGCGATCTTTCAACTAACCAATGAGGCTAATTTCTGGTGGGAATCCGTGGGAAGGATCCTGACACCAGGACAGTGGGGAAAGTATACGTGGGAAGATTTCAAGGAAGAACTAATGGAAAAGTAAGTGCCTGGCGTTTACAGGCAGAGAAGGCAAAACGAGTTCTGGAATCTTCGCCAAGGAAGAAGGACGGTAACCGAGTACTATCGCTCGTTCAATCATTTGTCGCGTTACGCTACGCACCTGGTCGGCACAGAGGCTGCCAGGCGGCGAGTTCGTAAGAGGACTCGACCGGATATCGAATTTCGATCGTCGATCGGGGAGATCGGCGACGCTCGATCCATGAACCGGGCATTAAACATTGATCAATGTTGCCGATCGAGCTAAAAACACACTCAAATTTACTCGCAATTACGAGGTAATTGTAGCGTGATAAGTTAACCCAAGTCGTCTCTCAAGGAAAACTTAACAGGGCTTATTGTTCATGTCATACACATAAAGCGATTAAATCCTAAACATTCTAATACCAACAAGGGTTTTGAAACATACGGGAATTGAAATACATGAAATAAACAGCAATCCTAAGCTAGGGTTTGTCAATCCCGAGCTAAACTATTAAAACAATAAATCTAAACCATGGGTTGTCAATCCCTAGTTGAACTATGAAAGCGATAAATCAAAGCAATAAACAAAAGCAGGAGCAATCCCATTCTTAGGGTTTGTCAAGCCCTAATCTGAATGTAATTGCAAATAAACCATAATCATCAATCATCCAACAAGAACATGAATTAATCGAAAGCAGGAGATCATTAAGCGATGTAAATCGAAGGAACATGAAAATCCAATAATAATCGATGAAACGAACAGATTAATCCAACAGCGTAAAACAATAAACTACATGATTCAATCTAAGAAATAAAAGACATGAATTAAAACTAAGGCGTATACGTGTTGTTGCTCAAGAAAATCCGGAATAAAAGCGAATAGCAAGCTTGTGAGCTGCGTGAGATCAAAACTGAGAACTCCGCCCTCTTTTATAAATGACCTAGCGCGTATATAAATATTAAATTAGATTGAGCGCTGGTTGAAGGTGAGCGCCGGCTCATAAAACGTTCTGCCTTGATAGAGAACGCCGGTTTGCAAATGTTTCTATCTCATAAATGAGCGCCGGCCGAGGAGAGAACGCTCGAGGGGGGAAAATTATGAACGCGCGCTTGGAATGAAGCGTCGGATGGCGAGGATAGCGGCGTGAGTGGGCGTGAACAGGTTGAACGCCGGATGAGTGAGGCAGCGGCGCGCGAGCGCCGGATGGGTGAGGAGTGCCGAGCAGCGTGCAAGCATTCAGGGGGAACAGCGCGAAATGTGGGCGAGCGCGCATTCGAAGGGAGCTGGCGCTCGGACATGGAGATCCCACGCTGAGGCACAGCGTCGGACGTCGCTGGGCGCTGGGTGCTGGGCAAAGCTGGAGCAAGAGCGCACGGAGATTGGGCGCGAGGGTGGCGTGGGTGGCGCTGCGTGGGCAGGTGATCGGCGATGGGCGATTGGCGAGCTAACGCCGGCTGGGCGAGCAGCGCCGGATGCAGCGGCGAGGATGGTCGGCGCCAGTGGTGGATCTTTGGGCGAGGCTTTGGAGGGTCATGGTGGCGCCGGATTGGGCGGCGCTTGGGGCGTAACGCGCGCGAAGATGCGCTGCGCGGCGCGCGGGCGCACGCGGGCGGCGGCGGATCTTGTGAGCGGCGCGGGCGGGCGCTGGGCATGGGCGTGCGACGCGCAGGCGGCGTGGGCTGTGCTAGTCTTGGGCATTGGCGCGCTCGGGCGCTCGTCGCGACTTTGACGTTCGCTCTGTTCTCTCGCGTCCGAACTCCGATTACGATCCGTTTGTGCCTATGAACTCCTATCGCGATGCTCTTCAATAAAATTTATCCTTGGAAGATCTAATTCATCATAGTTTAATGCCGTTTTACTACAAAACATAGAAACAAACCAAGTAAGTCCGAATCGATAAATATTAATCAAACTAACGGCATAAATAGGACAAACTATTCCAAATGACATGTAAAAAAATACCAAGAATAAGCACAAATTCGTACCAAACAACTCCCCCACACTTATCCATTTGCTTGTCCTCAAGCAAACTCTATACCAATAAGAATATGGAAGAATTCATATAATTTCACTCTTAGTCTAATCAATCAAACCTTATTTCTTTTCCCCCACACTTGGTGTTTACGTATTCAAAGATAATATGAAATAAATCTGGGACGACAATTGATTTTCGATAAATAAAAGGGAAAACTCTGCTCAGAACCAACTCTCCGTTAGGGGTGAATTAACTAATGTGGTCACCTTTAGCAACAAGTTTCTTTGATAACATAGAAAGTATTAACAGATTTTGGAACAATGTTCGAAAGGTGAATCTCGATAAACTCGAGTCGCCTATCGTGGTTTCCCATGCCCATTTCTCAATGTAGGAGAAAGAGGGGCATAATCTCATCCTCCATTTATACAATCTCAACAATATAGTGGAGTTTCATTCTCCTTTTTTTCTCTTCTTTTTCACACTTTTTTTTTTTTTATTTTAAGAAACAAGTATATAGATGGCCACAATGTTAACACTACCCCTAACATTAGTCGGACAAATCACATCAATTTCCCCCTATTCATTTTCTATCAATCACAATCTCGTCAATTCACGTTACACTCAAATCATATATCACCAAAAGTCTCGGAAATTCAAAATCAATTTGACCAATACCACAGAGTTCAGTTGCACAAATCAAAATCCTAACTTATTCGCATAGGCACAAAGCTTAAGTCCAAACAATCAAATGCACAAGGGCACATCATTAAGCATACAAAAATATATATATCACGCCCACAAAACCAAATACTCTCTCCCCCACACTAAATTCGAGCAATGTCCTCAGTGCTCAAAACATTAATAACACAAAAATAACCAATAGAGGAGGAGACTTCCCTGATAATAGATGGCAGTGGTAGGGTTGGAATGTGAGCATGCACGGCAGAATCGGAGTATCACGGCTACACCTCACGGCTGACGATGTTCCAATTTCGAGCAAAACAAACTCATCGACAATAGACAGATCAACAAGAACAACGAAACAAAACAAAAAAGAAAGAAAGAAAAAGAAAATAAAAATCTGTGGGTAAACTCCCACGTAGTACTCAGTTTAATGTCGTGAGCTCGACGTATTCCGGTCAACAACGGACTATCCATAGTCCTTTACCTGCAGGAATACCATCTCAGTCAGAGCATCAGTAGTAACCATATAAGAACTAATAGAGTCTGAGGTTCAAGTTTTTTATAATTATTTTTGCAGCTCATTTAGTTATTAGATTAAATAGTTTCCTAGTTTAATTAGATCTCTTCTATAAGTTAGTTTCCTAGTTTAATTATGACTCCTTCTTTGATAAGGTTTAGACTTCATTTTTCAGCCTATATAAAGGCTTGTAAGCATACGAAAATATTCAGCTTTTGATTTACGAATATATGTGAGTTTTATTCTCTCTTCATTAGCTTTTGAATTTTCTTGTGTTTGCCAAGGAATTCAATTATCGACGATCGACGAGACATTCATCCCTCGCTTAGTGTGTCATTCATCGTCCCCGAGTTCTTTGCGTCAACTATCTAGTTGGGGTATAGGCGAAATCTTGACCTATATCACTTGAGGGTTAGATTCAGAGGTTTTGGGATATTCCATCTTGTTCGTTCTTCCGTTCGCGTGTCGATAGATCCTTCGTACCAACGAGGATCGTATCATTTGGTATCAGAGCAGGTTCGTCGTCCATCCGTTCGTTCGTCCATCCATTCGTTCGTCATCCATATCGTTATCCATATCATTATCCATATCGTTATCCACATATCATTATACATATCGTTATCCATATCATACATTATCCATATCGTTATCCATATCATACATTATCCATATCATTCATTATCCATATCGTTATCCATATCATTATCCATATCATTATCCATACTCGTTATCCATTCAATATCCGTATCTTTATTTTTTTCGTTCTTGAGATTTTCTCCATCTACGTTCTGTGAGGATTCGAAAAAAAAAACAAAAAACAAATTTTGAGTGATGTACACGAGTGCTGAGTGACTCATTTTAAATAATACACGAGCGTTTGTGAGTTGGTGAGGTTCCTGTTATTTTTTTCTTTTCTAACATTTTCTGCAGCAATGTCTAAGAAGGTGGAGTCAGATGGATCATGTCATAAGGACGACGATGATTCTATCAGTCGTCAAACAAAATTCATGATGGAGGCCTTGCGTTCTGAATTGGGAATGATAATCACAAAAGAGATGGAGGAGCTGCATGATCGAATCACTACACTTGAGGAGAGACCTCGTGAGAGGAGCGATGTCGGCTAGATCTATTGTGTATCAACGAGGTGGAGAGCGAAGAGAGGCGGGAGGCGTAAATTTTCATCGAGATAATAGATACGAAGAGGTGAAAATGAGGAAGATGAGTTTTCGATTTTGATGAAAAGCGGCCTAGAGGAAGAGATCGAGAAGATAATAATCGAGCAAAGATCAAGATGAACATCCCTTCTTTTCAAGGAAAAATGATCTGAACTATACTTGGAGTGGGAGAGAAAGTTGGAGCTCATGTTTGATTGCCATAATTATTCCGAGCTCAAGAAGGTGAAGTTAGCGACAATAGAGTTCTCGATTATGCACTTGTTTGGTGGGATCAGTTGGTGAGTAGTAGGAGGAGGAATCAAGAGCAGCCTATCCACACATGGGACGAGATGAAGTGCTGTGATGAGGAAGCGATTTGTGCCTAATCATTATTATCGTGAGTTGTACAACAAATTACGTAATTTGAGGCAAGGGTCGGCGTGTGGATGACTACTTCAAGGAGATGGAAGTAGCCATGATACGAGCCAGTATTGTTGAAGATAGAGAGGCGACTATGGCAAGATTTTTGGCTGGATTGAATTGGGAGATTCGCAATGGAGTGGAGTTGCAACATTATATCGAGTTGGAGGATATGGTTCACATGGCCATAAAGATTGAGAACCAACTCAAGATGAGGGGTAATGGCGGTAACACGAAGCAAAATCAGTCCAATTGGAGGCAGCCCCAAAATGTTAGTGGTTCTTCATCAAGAGGGAACCAATGGAAGAAAGAGGAGCATCCGAATGGGGAAAAGTGGCTGTTTGAAAAGCCAAGAACAGATCCTACGAGTTACACAACTCAAGCCAACCCTGACGGTACCCGAAACCGTGATTTGAAGTGTTTTACTTGTCATGGAATTGGACATATTGCTATAGAGTGTCCGAATAAGAGGGTGATGATAATTCGGGATGATGGAGAGGTGGTGATCGATGATGAAGGAGAGGCTACTAATCCAGAGATGCCAGTCTTGGAGGATTCCGATGTTGAAGAGATTGAAGCACCGGATGCACTCATTTTTGTTTCTAGGAGAGCTTTGAGTGTATAGAAAGGAGCGATACAGAGCAACGAGAGAACATCTTTCATACGGTGTCATGTCAAAGATAAGGTATGGAGCGTGATCATCGATGGTGGGAGTTGTACCAACGCGGCTAGCATGACCATGGTTGAGAAGTTAGGGCTACCATTAGTGAAGCATCCCAAGCCATATCGGTGGCGGTGGCTAAATGATAGTGGCATTGTCAAGGTGTGAAGCAAGTGAAGATTAGTTTCGCATTGGAAAGTATGAGGATGAAGTTCTTTGTGATGTGATTCCGATGCAGGCGAGCCATATTCTATTGGGATGACCGTGGCAGTTTGATAGAAGAGTGAAGCATGATGACTTTACGAACAAATACTCCCTCGAGTTCAATCAAAAGAAAGTGTCACTTGTTCCTCTTACTCTAAAACAAGTTTATGAGGATCAAGTGCTGTTGCAAAAGGAGTCGAAGTTGGTGAAGTCGGTTGGGCAAAGTGATGGAAGTAAGGAGAATGGAGTAATCCAAAGTCTTGTCTTGCGAAGGCTAGTGATTTGAAGTGGGTGGTAAATAAGGAGAAGCCATTGGTTGAGAACTAATATACAAGAAGAGTTTGAGTCCGTTTGATATACGTGACGACTTGAATTTGAGGACAAATCCTTCTCAAGAGGAGGGGAATGATGGAGTCTGAGGTTCAAGTTTTTTATAATTATTTTCGCAGCTCATTTAGTTATTAGATTAAATAGTTTCCTAGTTTAATTAGATCTCTTCTATAAGTTAGTTTCCTAGTTTAATTAGGACTCCTTCTTTGATAAGGTTTAGACTTCATTTTTCAGCCTATATAAAGGCTTGTAAGCATACGAAAATATTCAGCTTTTGATTGATCAATAAATGTGAGTTTTATTCTCTCTTCATTAGCTCTTGAATTTTCTTGTGTTTGCCAAGGAATTCAATTATCGACGAGACATTCATCCCTCGTTTGTGTGTCATCATCGTCCCCGAGTTGCTAGGTCAACTATCTAGTTGGGGTATAGGCGAAATACTGACCTATATCACTTTGAGGGCTAGATTCAGAGGTTTTGGGATATTCCATCTTGTTCGTTCTTCCGTTCGCGTGTCGATAGATCCTTCGTACCAACGAGGATGGTATCAAGAACAGAGGACAGTAAAGAAAGCAAATAATGCATCATTTAAGCTCAAATCAAACATCCTATTCTCCAAAGAAAAATAGATAATTTTAATTCCCAAAGCACAATACTTTGGTGAATTAGGATGTTGACAAATTATTGATGTTACCTCAACCTTTGTCCTCACTTTGTCCTCCTCTGGGAACACGTACTTCTATTGTGGAGGCAGTTCTTTCACTTCCAGAGTGGGCTTTGGCATGCTAGAAACTTCACGTGCCCACTCTTGCTTCATCATCTTTTCATCCTCCTCCAAGTGTTTGGGTAGTTCTTTCACCTCCAGAGTGGGTTTTGGCGTGTTATCAATTTCATGTGCCCACTCTTCCTCGTCAGTCATCCTTGTAAAAACTTCCTCGTGCCTCTGATCCTGCTTCTCATCCTCACGTGCCCATTCTTTCTCATTTTCCACCTTCTCTGGCTGCAGCGACTCGTCAGGTGTCTCTCCCACCCAATTCTTAATAATTGATACGGACGAAGGACCCGTTGGATATAAGATCCAAGAACCCCACGTATATGAGTTAGGCAGCGGTCTCCCTAGATCGAGAATCCAGTTTGATCACCCCCAAGAGCGTAGAAACCTCGACCCGTTGACTATATATGCAGCCAAGAACCTCGGTATGGTTGAACGCCACAAGACCTTGCTCAAGTATCTTGATAAGTTCATAAACAAGTGAAATACTCTACAAAGAGGATTTAACTCACAAAGCAAATGCTATTTTCGTTCATATATCAATTGTGTCCCCTTACAAATGATTTACAAGCCTATTTATAGGCTGCAAATAACTCTTGAGTTCCTCACACTCATAGCACTACTTAGGACTCTTAAATGACTAATTATAACTCCTAAATGACTAATAATAACATAATTATAACTCATAAACATAGGTATAACTCTTGGACTCCAAAAGTCACTTTATTAACACACACTTAATTAGCTAGATAGACTCTTCACTTGGCCTCCTCTTCATGCACGAAAATTCAGCCATTTTATTCTTCAATTGGGCCTCCAAATGTGATGTAATTGTGAGCCCACACTTCAAGTATAAGTCAACCCATCAACTGAATAATATTCACCATTTGGCCCAATGTAGATTGGTCTTGGACTTGGGCCCTTATTTCAGCTAGCAACAACATCATGGACTCCTTTATCTTCTTAGCTCTAGCCCTTGTAATTGGCCCACTTGAATAACCAATGGGTCCATCTTCATGTTGTTGGACAGCTCGTTGGGCAGCTGGATGCATCTCCATCATTCCTTCTTCTTGAAAGAATTCGTCCTCGAATCTAGATCACCAAAATAAGGAGATAAATCAGCAACATTGAAAGTAGCACTTACATTATACTCACCGGAAGGTCTAGTTTGTAAGCATTATCATTCACTCTTGCGATCACTGGAACGGTCCATCTCCCTTGGCTGCAACTTGGACTTTCTTTTTGAAGGAAATCTCTCCTTTCTCAAATGAAGCCATACCCAATCTCCGGCTCAAAGATGACTTGTTTTCGCCCTTGTTAGCTTGCTTGACATATTGCGTTCTCTTCTCAATGTTGAGCCTCACCTTCTCGTGCAACTTTTTCACCAATTCAGCCTTAGCTTTCCCATCAAGACTCGCACGCTCTTCAATTGGTATCGGGATCAGATCTAACGGACTCAATGGATTGAAACCATAAACAACCTCAAAAGGAGAAAAATTAGTAGCAGAATGAACACTTCGATTATAAGCAAATTCAGCAAATGGTAAGCATTCTTCCCAACTTTTCAAGTTCTTTTGGATCAAAGTTCGAAGTAATTGAGACAAAGTTCTATTAACTACTTCAGTTTGCCCATCAGTTTGAGGATGACAAGTAGTAGAAAACAAAAGCTTAGTTCCCAATTTGTTCCACAACACACGCCAAAAATGACTCACAAACTTAGCATCTCGATCACTCACAATTGTTCTTGGAACACCATGCAAACGAACAACTTCTTTGAAGAACAAATCAGCAATATGAGATGCATCATCACTCTTATGACATGGAATGAAGTGTGCCATTTTAAAAATCACAACCACCACAAAATTGAATCTCTACCTTTCCTTGTTCTAGGCAAACCCAAAACAAAATCCATGGAAATAGCCTCCCAAGGTGCAGTAGGAATTGGTAAAGGTGTATACAAGCCATGTGGATGAGATTTAGATTTCGATTGCATGCAAGTGACACATCTACTACAAATTCTTTCCACATCAACACGCATTTTAGGCCAAAAGAAATGTTCGTGCAAAACTTCTAAAGTCTTATGGACTCCAAAATGACCCATTAAACCACCACCATGAGCTTCACGCACCAGCAATTCACGCATAGAACACTTAGGAATGCACAACTTGTTTTCTCTAAATAAATAGCCCTCATGCTTATAGAACTTGTCAAATGCAGCATGCTCACAAGCTAAGTAAATAGAAGCAAAATCAGAATCATTGGCATACATCCCCTTAATCATTTCAAAACCAAGAAGTTTAGAACTCAAAGTAGTGATCAAAACGTACCTTCGAGACAACGCATCAGCCACTATGTTTTCCTTCCCCTTTTTGTACTTGATCACATATGGAAATGATTCAATGAATTCCACCCACTTAACATGTCTCTTGCTAAGCTTACCTTGACCTTTGAGGTATTTGAGAGATTCATGATCCGTGTGAATTACGAACTCTCTAGGCCACAAGTAATGCTGCCACGTTCCCAATGCTCTCACCAAAGCATACAGCTCCTTGTCATATGTTGGATAGTTCAATTGAGCTCCTTTCAACTTTTCGCTAAAGTAAGCGATTGGCTTTCCATCCTGCAACAAAACAGCTCCTACACCTACTCCCGATGCATCACATTCAAGCTCAAACATTTTATCAAAGTTAGGCAAAGCAAGAATAGGTGCAGTAGTTAATTTCTCTTTAAGGAGATTAAAAGCATACTCTTGTTTATCACCCCAATGAAAACCAACATCCTTTTTGACAATTTCATTCAAAGGTGCAGCAATTGTGCTAAAATTCTTAACAAACCTCCTATAGAAACTTGCAAGACCATGAAAACTTCTTACTTGTGCCATGTTTTGAGGAATTGGCCAATCTAAGATAGCTTTCACTTTTCCTTTTCCATTTCAATTCCATTTTCACTTACAACAAAACCAGAAAAACAACTTTATCCATGCAAAAGAACACTTCTTAAGATTAGCATACAACGATTCATTTCTTAAGGTGTCTAAAACAAGACGTACATGATCAAGATGTTCATCCACGCTTTTGCTATAGATCAAAATATCATCAAAGTAAACAACCACAAATTTTCCAATGAAAGTTCTCAAAACATGGTGCATCAATCTCATGAAAGTACTAGGTGCATTAGTTAATCCAAAAGGCATCACTAACCACTCATATAGACCATATTTTGTTTTGAAAGCGTTTTCCATTCATCTCCTTCTCGAATTGAATTTGATGATATCCACTCTTCAAATCAATTTTGGTAAACACAACAGCACCATGTAATTCATCAAGCATATCATCTAGCCTAGGAATAGGATAACGATATTTTACCGTGATTTTGTTGATTGCTCGACAGTCCGTGCACATTCTCCACGATCCATCCTTCTTGGACACAACAATCACCAGTACACACATGGACTCATGCTCTCACAATTTTACCCTTCTTCAACAACTCTTCAACTTGTCTTTGGATCTCTTTCGTCTCCTCGGGTTAGCTCTATAAGCTGGTCGGTTGGGTAGGACGACTCAGGAACAAAGTCTATTTGGTGCTCAATACCTCTTAAAGGCGGTAATCCACTGGGTCTTCCTCGGAAAGACGTCTTCAAAATCCTGCAAAAGAGACACAAAAGTACTAGGCAAAGATTGGGTTAGCTCGTTAGTGCTAAAGAATGACTCCTTATACACTAAGATCAACACACTCTTTTCTTCAACTAGTGCACACTTGATTTCTTTAGCTCTCACATAGAAATTCTTTTTCTCTTCCTCATTCTTGCTTTTCTCTCGACTCTTTTTCACTCGACTCTTTTCACCGACTCTTTTCAACTTCCTCACTTTTTTGCCCTCAACCTCACGAGCCCTCCTTGAGTGAGACAACTTCAGCTGGTCTTCTTGCACTTGTTGTGGTGTCAATGAAACAAGCACGATGGATTTGTTGTTGTGCTTAAAGGTGTAGTGATTGCGAAATCCATCATAAAGCACCCTCCGGTCGAACTGCCATGGTCTTCCCAATAGAATGTGACTTGCATGCATTGGAACTACATCACAAAGGACTTCATCTTTATAGTTGCCAATGGAAAACGAAATTAGAACTTGTTTTGTCACGCGAATTTCTCCACATTCATTCAGCCATTGAAGCTTGTACGGAGTGGATGTTTCTCGGTTGTTAAGTTCAATTTCTCCACCATTTCGAACTTGCAACGTTAGTACAGCTCCCACTATCAATAATCAACATGCAAAGTTTACCTTGGACCAAACATCTTGTGTGGAAGATGTTCTCCTTTGCTGATCGTCAACTTTGGTTTGCACGTTGAGAGCTCTTCGCACCACCAACAGCTCTCCATGTTCGGTACAATCTCCTCCAATGGAACATCTTCACCATCATCATCATCTTCATGCTCACTTTCAGATTCTATCTCTCCATCCGACTTCAAAACCATCACCCTTTGTTTGGACATTGTGATGCAAAATGCCCAACTCCTCGACATCGAAAACATTTGATATCTCTATTTCTAACATTAGAATTAGAAGTAGAAATACCTCTCCCTTATCACCTTCATTGTAATTCGTTTTGGACCTTCATTTTGAGGTTTAGAGGCTGTCCCAAAGATGATTTAGATGATGTCCACCTTTGACTTTGAAGATTGGGAACTTGTTGGAAAATTCTTTTGGAACGTTCCTTCTTCTTCAATTGCCGCCCACTTTCATTGCCACATGCACCATATCCTCAGCTCCACACAATGTTGAAGCTCCACGACATTAGCAATCTCCTATTCAGCCCACATAAGAATCGAGCCATGGTTGCTTCTCGATCTTCATCAATATTTGCTCTAATCATGGCAATCTCCATCTCTTTGTAACTCATCAATGATTTAGTGCCTTGATTCATAGATTGTAACTTTTGATACAATTCACGAAAATAATGAGTAGGTACAAATCTCTTACGCATTATAGCTTTCATCTCTTCCCAAGTTGAAATTGGTCTCTCTCTATAACGCCTTCTATTTGTTGTCAATTGATCCCACCAAACTATAGCATAATCCGTGAATTCAATTGCAGCAAGTCTAACCTTTTCTCCTGAGTAGTTGTGACACTCAAAGATGAGTTCCACCTTCGTTCCCACTCCAAATAAGCTTCGGATCACTCCTTCCTTGGAAAGTTGGAATGTTCAATTTGATGCTTCCAAGTTACGATCAACTTCATTGTGATTTCTTCTTGTACCTCTTCCTCCTCCTCGCCTTGAACCTTGATGTGAGGATGCTGCATCATCTTCTTCTTCGCTCTCCTTTCTTCGTCATGCCTCCGATTCCTCCCAAGTTCCAACCTCTCCATGCTCTCCTAGACTTTCCATAACATTTGTCACCCGTGCAAGATGTTGTCGAGGCTTGTAATGTAATTTGATTTGCATTTTCATTATTTGGATTGTTCGCCATCCTCACAATTCACTCGTGTATCACTCAAAATGATCCTCACAATCACTCGTGTATCACGTTGGCTTTTACCTCCCCTCTAATGTCCTCACCACTCAAGCCTTTTACCACTCAAATCTCACTTGTAGGTATTCAAATGAATAAGAACAAAGCAAGATAGAACAAAGCACACACCACACTTAGCCCCTTTTGATGAAAGAAGAACAAAATTTGAACGTAGTAAACAATGATGAACAATGTAATTGATTTTTTTTTTCACCTTTTTTTTTTTCTTTTTTTTTTCGTTTTTTTTTTAATCTCTTTTTTTTCACACTATTACAATGAGGAATAGATATAGAAGAACTTGCTGAACGTTTTTTTTTTTGTAAGAAATAAAGAAGATGAAGATAAGAACAATAAGATAGAGTTTGGATCAATACCAGATTGCTCTGATACCAAATGATACGGACGAAGGACCCGTTGGATATAAGATCCAAGAACCCCACGTATATGAGTTAGGCAGCGGTCTCCCTAGATCGAGAATCCAGTTTGATCACCCCCAAGAGCGTAGAAACTTCGACCCGTTGACTATATATGCAGCCAAGAACCTCGGTATGGTTGAACGCCACAAGACCTTGCTCAAGTATCTTGATAAGTTCATAAACAAGTGAAATACTCTACAAAGAGGATTTAACTCACAAAGCAAATGCTATTTTCGTTCATATATCAATTGTGTCCCCTTACAAATGATTTACAAGCCTATTTATAGGCTGCAAATAACTCTTGAGTTCCTCACACTCATAGCACTACTTAGGACTCTTAAATGACTAATTATAACTCCTAAATGACTAATAATAACATAATTGTAACTCATAAACATAGGTATAACTCTTGGACTCCAAAAGTCACTTTATTAACACACACTTAATTAGCTAGATAGACTCTTCACTTGGCCTCCTCTTCATGCACGAAAATTCAGCCATTTTATTCTTCAATTGGGCCTCCAAATGTGATGTAATTGTGAGCCCACACTTCAAGTATAAGTCAACCCATCAACTTGAATAATATTCACCATTTGGCCCAATGTAGATTGGTCTTGGACTTGGGCCCTTATTTCAGCCTAGCAACAACATCATGGACTCCTTTATCTTCTTAGCTCTAGCCCTTGTAATTGGCCCACTTCGAATAACCAATGGGTCCATCTTCATGTTGTTGGACAGCTCGTTGGGCAGCTCGGATGCATCTCCATCAATAATCGGGTCACTTTCTAGAATAGTGACCGCCTGGACCTGATTGGATTGGTTTGGAAGTTCCCTTCATTGTTGCACCAGCTCATCAAGCAGGCTATTAACATGTCCCACTTGTGTCTCCAAACGTTGAAGTGAGGCGTCATAAGCATCCAAACTTTTGACGAACTTATCATCCTAAGTTGGCATTTGAGGGTAAGGTGGCTGCTGCGGGTATGAATACTGAGGTGGAGGTGGTTGTTGTGAGTACGGATACTGCGGCAGAGGTGGTTGATCCCAGTATGGATTGTAGGATTGATCCTCATACTGCGGCGGAGGTGGTTGATCCCAGTATGGATTGTAGGCTTGATCCTCGTACTGCGGTGGAGGTGGTTGGTCCTAGTATCATAGGCTTGTTGCTCAGGGTAGGGATCGTAGGCTTGATACTCATGGTTTGATGGGTATCCCTCAGAAAAGTCGAACTGGGCTTCGTCTTCGTAAGAAGAATTTGCAGCCCAATACGACGAACTTTCCTCCCCCAACCTGTTTGACCACATTCGTACTGTTGATACCCCTGCATTAACAGACACCAACAACAAAAACAAGATCACACGCACCGGGGGAGAAAATAACCAAACAGAACGAAAAGAAACACAGAAAACAAACAACACAAACAATACGCCTAAAGTGTTCCCCGGCAACGGCGCCAAAATTGATCGAGCTAAAAAGACACTCAAATTTACTCGCAATCGTACGAAGTAATTGTAGCGTGATAAGTTAACCCAAGTCGTCTCTCAAGAAAAACTTAATAGGGCTTATTGTTCATGTCATACACATAAAGCGATTAAATCCTAAACATTCTAATACCAACAAGGGTTTTGAAACATACGGGAATTGAAATACATGAAATAAATAGCAATCCTAAGCTAGGGTTTGTCAATCCCGAGCTAAACTATTAAAACAATAAATCTAAACCATGGGTTGTCAATCCCAAGTTGAACTATGAAAGCGATAAATCAAAGCAATAAACAAAAGCAGGAGCAATCATATTCTTAGGGTTTGTCAAGCCCTAATCTGAATGTAATTGCAAATAAACCATAATCATCAATCATCCAACAAGAACATGAATTAATCGAAAGCACGAAATCATTAAGCGATGTAAATCGAAGGAACATGAAAATCCAATAATAATAATCGATGAAACGAACAAATTAATCCAACAGCGTAAAACAATAAACTACATGATTCAAACTAAGAAATAAAAGACATGAATTAAAACTAAGATTGTATCTGTGTTGTTGCCTGAAGAAAATCCCGGAAGAAGACTGAAGAGCAGCGCCGCGGCTACGTGAGATCAAAACTGAGAACTCCGCCCTCTTTTCTAAATGACCTAGCGCGTATATAAATATTAAATTAGATTGAGCGCCGGTTGAAGGTGAGCGCCGGCTCATAAAACGTTCTGCCTTGATAGAGGACGCCGGTTCAGGGTGAACGCCGGTTTGCAAATGTTTCTGTCTCACAAATGAGCACCGGCTGAGGAGAGAACGCGTGAGGGAAAATTGTGAACGCGCGCTTGGAATGAAGCGCCGGATGGCGAGGATAGCGACGCGAGCGGGCGCGAACAGGTTGAACGCCAGATGAGCGAGGCAGCGACGCGTGAGCGTCGGATGGGTGAGGAGTTCCGAGCAGTGTGCGAGCATTCAGGGGGAACGCGCGCGGAAAATGTGGGTGAGCGCGCATTCGAAGGGAGCCGGCGCTCGGACCTGGAGATCCCATGCTGAGGCACAGCACCGGACATCACTGGGCGCTGGGCAAAGCTGGAGCAAGAGCGCGCGAAGATTAGGGCGCCGAGGTGTGGCGTCGGGTGGCGTGCTGTGGGCGCTGGTGATACCAGCCGGATGGAAAGAAGCGGGCGAGTTGAAAGCCGGCTGGACGACAGCGCCGGATGCAGCGCGATGATGGTCGCCGGTGGTGGATCTCGAGCGGCGCCGGGCGAGCGCCGATTTGGGCGGCGCGCTACCGAAATTGGCGAGCGTCTTGGGGCGTAACGCGAGAAGATGTGTGCAGGCGAGCGTGCACGGGCGAAGGGTGGACGTGCGGGCACGGGCAATGCCGTGGGCGCTGGGCACGTGCTGTGCGGGCGTGTGGCGCGGGGCGAGTGCGGGCTATGCGAGTGCTGGGCATTGGGCGCCGGGCGCTCGTGCGCGACTTTGACATTTCGCTCCGTTCTCTCGCGTCCGAACTCCGAATTACGATCCGTGTGTGCCTATGAACTCCTATCGCGATGATCTTTAATAAACTTGATCCTTGGAAGATCCAATTTATCATATTTTAATGCCGTTTTACTATAAAACATCGAAATAAACCAAGTAAGTCCGAATCGATAAATACTAATCAAACAACGGCATAAATAGGACAAACTATTGCAAATGACATGTAAAACAATACCAAGAATAAGGACAAATTCGTACCAAACAGTTGCCCTAGGAAAGAATGATGCCACCCGGACCGCCAGCTGACGGAGGAAGAGGCAAAAGGAAATGGGAAGATCGAGGGAGAGGCAATCAGGTGTTCCAGAACCAGGCGGTCCAGTGATTCCGAGGAATCTGGGTATTCAGGAAAGAGAAAGGCAATCTTGGGGAAGAAATTTCCAACCCATGCGGCAGTGGGGACAAGGTATGAAAAAGCCTTGGTGCCAGAAATGCCAGAGGAATCACTTGGGCGGGTGCAGGCAAGGTAACGTTGAGTGTTACCGTTGTAGGAAGTCTGGACACTACACTCGAGATTGCCCATCGATAGGAGGACCGGTGATGCGGCCTTGATGAGACAAACATCGAGGCTCGTAGAGGTAGAACCAGGCTCCACCGAGGATGAACCACGGAGCAGGAGGTTATCCGAGGCCAGCAAACCAAATGCCGCCACAGCAAGCCAGGGTGTACACCTTGAGTCAGCAGCAGGTAGCACAAGCTTCCGGAAACCTTGCAAGTATAATCCATATGAGTGATATACCCATTTTCACTTTGTTTGATACATGAGCCTCACATTTTTTCGTTTCGAGAGTTGCATGTCAGAGGTTGGGTTTGGTACCCAAGAAATCATAGAGTACCCTGGAAATTAGCATCCCATCAGGGGAAGTGCTAAAGACAAAAGAGATTTGCCCGAACTAGGAGGTAGAAATCTGTGAGCAGAAGGTCTTTGTCAATTTGCATGTCATCGGAACGGAAGATTTCAATGTCATCTTTGACATGGATTGGTTGGAAAAGCACAGGGCAACTATACGTTGTCTCGAGAGAGAAGTTGCTTTTCGAACAGCTAAAGGAGTGGAAGTTTGCTTCCATGGCATAAGGATTGGTGTTTCCGTGCCAATGATCTCAGCACTGAAGGCAGTGAGAGGATGATCAGGAAGAGAAGCTGTTAAACTTTCTTGGTAAGTTTGACAGGGCACGCTGAAGAGCGCAAACAGTTGCAACAGAAGCCAGTGGTGTGTGAATATCCGGATGTGGACTTGTCAGGCTTGCCGCCTGATAGACAAGTGGAATTCACTATTGATCTGGAACCAGGAGCAGCACCAGTATCAAAGGCACCATACAGAATGGCACCTAAGGAATTGCAAGAACTGAAAGCGCAGTTGCAGGCGTTGTTGGATCTAGGTTTTATCCAACCTAGCGTGTCGCCGTGGAGAGCGCCAGTTCTGTTCATAAAGAAGAAGGATGGTTCAATGCGGATGTGCATTGACTACAGAGAGCTGAATAAGCTGACGATCAAGAACAGATACCCTCTTCCAAGGATCGACAATATGTTTGACCAGCTCAAAGGAGCAAGTGTCTTCTCTAATATCGATTTGAGGTCAGGCTACCATCAGTTGGAGATCAGGAAGGAGGACGTTGCGAAGACCGTGTTCAGGACGAGGTATAGGCACTACGAGTTCATCGTGATGCCGTCTGGTTTGACCAATACACCAGCAGTCTTCATGGATCTGATGAATCGAGTTTTTCATCAGTATCTGGATAGCTTCGTCTTGGTTTTTATCGATGATATTCTCGTCTATTCCAAGAATGCAGAGTTACATGGAGAACACCTCCGTACCGTTCTTGAAAACGTTGAGAGTAGAGATGTTGTATGGATAGCTTCGTCTTGGTTTTTATAGTAAGTGCGAGTTTTGGCTCAAAGAAGTGATGTTCCTTGGACATATCGTCTCTGCAGAAGGAATCAAAGTCGACCCAGTGAAGGTTGAAGCAGTAAGTAACTGGAAGGTTCCGACTAATGCCAATGAGGTTCGAAGCTTTCTAAGCTTGGCAGGGGTATTATAGACGTTTCATCGAAGGGTTTTCGAAGTTGGCGAGGCCGATGACGCAACAGCTCAGGAAAGGAACCAAGTTTTCATGGTCAGAAGCTTGTGAAGCAAGTTTCCAAGAGTTGAAGAGGAAGCTAACAACCGCTCGCTCCAGTGTTAGTTGTGCCACAAGAAAACGATGGTTTTGTGGTCTACACCGACGCATCCAAGCTCGGATTAGGTTGTGTTCTTATGCAAAACGGGAAGGTTATATAGCCTACGCATCTCGTCAGTTGAAGCCGCACGAGTTGAGCTACCCAACTCACGACCTGGAGTTAGCAGCAGTCGTTCATGCATTGAAGATCTGGAGGCACTATCTCTACAGAGTCAAGTGTGAGATCTTCACTGATCACAAGAGCCTAAAGTACTTCTTTGAATAAAAGGAGTTGAACATTAGGTAAAGGAGATGGTTGTAGTTAGTAAAGGATTATGATTGCTCTATCAGCTATCACCCAGGGAAAGCTAATGTTGTGGCAGATGCCCTTAGTTGCAAGTCGAGAGCGAAGTTGGGATATCTTCTTACGCAAGAGAATGAGCTTATTCGAGATTTCGAGAAGCTCAGCTTGGAAGTGATTCATCCGTCGGAATCAGTTCAAGGTTTCATCGCAACTCTGACAGCTGAACCGGACCTGAGAGAAGCGATCGTGAGCGCATAGCGAGGAGATAAATTCCTAAAAAGGATGCGTTTGAAAGCGAGACTAAAAGGTTATGTGTGCCACTCAATAGGGAATTGGGAGATAAGATCACATTAGTGAAGCTCATGAGGCACCATATATAGCTCATCCAAGAAGCACCAAAATGTACAGAGACCTTAAAAGGAACTTTTGGTTGGAAGGGATGAAAAAGGATGTAGCCACGTTTGTGGAACGTTGTTTGGCTTGTCAGCAAATGAAAGCTGTGCACCAACGTCCGTCAGGTTTGTTGCAACCGCTACCAATTCCGGAGTGGAAATGGAAGCATATGGGTATGGATTTTGTGGTGAGTTTTGTCAGCTCGAGGAAACACTGCTATATGGGTTATCATCGATAGACTGACGAAGTCAGCTTATTTCTTACCGATTCGGATGACGTACGGGTTAGATAAGCTTGCTCAGCTTTACGACAGAGAGATCGTACGGTTACATGGTGTGCCGGTATCGATTACGTCAGATCGTGACCCGAGGTTCACATCAAGGTTTTGGAGGAGTCTACAAGGAGCCATGGAAACCAAGATGAATCTAAGTACAGGCTTCCATCCTCAGACAGACGGTCAATCAGAAAGGATGATTCAGGTCTTGGAGGATATATTACGAGCAGTCGTGGCCAACGGAGGAGGAAATTGGGAAGAGATACTACCTTTGGTGGAGTTTACATATAACAACAGTTATCAGGCCACCATAGGAATAGCTCCCTATGAAGCATTGTACGGAAGGAAGTGCCGATCGCCACTTTATTGGGATGAAGTGGGCGAGAGAAAGATGTTAGGACCAGAGATAGTTCAGCAGACGGTCGAGGTTATCCATCAGATCAAGCGGAGGATCAAGGAAGCTCAGGACAGGCAGAAGTCCTATGCGGACAAGCGTCGTACGGATCTTCAGTTCATGGTCGGAGATCGCATCTTCCTTAAGGTTTCCCCGATGAGAGGAGTCGTCCGTTTTGGGAAGCGAGGTAAGTTGCGACCGAGGTTCGTTGTACCTTTTGAAGTTCTCGAAAGGATAGGCCCTATTGCCCATAGGCTAACGTTTCCACCTAGCATCGAAGATGTGCATGTCGTGTTTCACATTTCTAAATTGAGAAAGTACGTGTTCGACCCAAAACACGTGATCAAGCATGATCAGGTAATCTTTGCTCATGATTTGAGTTACGAGGAGAGACCAGTGGCTATCCTGGAACGAGAAGTCAAGGAGTTGAGGAACAAGCAGATTTCGCTGGTGAAAGTGTTGTGGAATCATCATGGCGAGGAGGAAGCTACGTGAGAGTTGGAAGACAAGTTCAGGGCTCAGTACCCTGAGTTGTTTCCGCCACGTGCTTAAAATTTCGGGGATGAAATTTTTTCTAAGGAGAGAGGGAATACCCCGTCTTTCGTAAGCTTCAGGTTTGCATGGTACGTTTTTTTAAGAAATATCAAAGGTTGACTTTTTGTTTCGATGATACGACTGTCACGAAACCTCAGGCGTTGTGAAGAGTGTCTTATGAAGAATTTATAGATAATAAGTATGCAGGTTTTCGACCACCCACGAAGGTTTGGCACTCTGGGGAAGTTATCAAAAAACCAAACTTTTCATGGGTCTTTTAAAAGCATATCTTCTTTATAGTCGTTGTATCTGGTATTTTATTTCGAGTCCATGGGTACCAAGTTTGGTGATTTTGGAGTCCGTTTGCAAAAGATGCATCACTTTTTACGTTTTCCAAAAAGGGTCGCTTGCGCAAGCAGTTGCGCAGCCCCCTGCCTTTTCCTATAAATAGAGGGCTAGGGCCTTCATTTTCAACGTTCATTTTCTCCGTGTCTCTGTGTTTATGGACGAGCCAAGCAGCTTCAGGTACGCAGCGGAAGCATTGGAGGAGTGGGGATCGAGCCGGGGAAGCTCGGCGGCGACGCCATTACGCTGCTGCAGGCCACCACCGCCGATCAGCCCATCCCCGGCAGCCCTGTTTTTCCATTTTTGTCCTTTTCTTGTTTTGATTCCGCCTTTTAGTAGATAGCATAGCATAGAACTCGGGTTTCTAAAGGAACGGCCGGGACGCGAAAACGGCCAGAGGCCAGCCTATTTGGCCAAAACCGTCGCCGCCTTACCGTCGCCGTTGTGAGCCAGTTGGCCGTCGATTGGTGGCCGATGGGCCACTTTTTGGCTATGGGCACTTTAGGTTTTGAGTTCCGGGCTATGTATTCTACTAAAGTACCGATTCCATTTTTTCGTTTTTCGTGGTTTTGCATGTCGGGATATTTTCCGTCGTTTCGAGTTTCTAAAGGAAGTACATGCCCGGGTTATCCATTTTCAACCTATTTTTCATTCCATGTTCCTCGTTATGTATATTGCTTATGTTTCCATTTTCATGCATCGGTTTTGGATGGTTTATCCTGGATTTGAGGATAGGCATCGATTTTTGAAGCTTCTTCGCTGCTAAGATTTGTGTCAACTCGCATGCATGCATATTTGAAGGTACCCTATTATAGGTCTTGATGCCCTGAATATATTTCCCTTCTGCATCGAGTTGATTTGAAAACCCGGAGAGTGCCAAATGTGGGTTCAGAAAGTCGAAAACCCCCGTTTCGCTTCGATCTCCGGTTGGGTCACGTTGTTGCTTTGTTTTGTGGAATGTGACTCCAAAAGTTATTCGATCTTGTTACCAGGTACCTACCAGTGCGATCGGTGAGGTCGTTGGATCTGTGGATATCTCCCAGTTGACGTTTTCGACTATTCAGGTTGGGTTATATATGCTTATTTTGAGTTATTTACTATG
The DNA here is from genome assembly GCA_036937905.1 of Salvia rosmarinus. Classification (NCBI taxonomy): domain Eukaryota; kingdom Viridiplantae; phylum Streptophyta; class Magnoliopsida; order Lamiales; family Lamiaceae; genus Salvia; species Salvia rosmarinus. The sequence goes on from CM072821.1 coordinate 35,529,230, forward strand.
ATATTTAAAAAATAAAACATGTGCGTCGTGAAAATGTTTTAACGAAGTTATTACTATTCTCTGCTTCGAGATATGGTTCTATTGTGATTGTGCACGGATCTCTATTCGGTGGGTTGATCACCATCTTGAGTATTGATCGTAAGTGGATAGACCTCGAACTCGTGGTTATGGTTCTGAAGGGGATAGACCCAGGAAGTCCACGCGGAAATGATAATGAAGTGGTTATGGTTTTAACGGGGATAGACCCCGAAAGGCCACACTGATTTAGCCGGCTGGATACGTTTCGGGAGTGGACTGACTTGATATGTTCTGGGCCGAGATATTGTGGGCTGGCTGGATATGTTCCGGGCCGAGATATGATGGGCTGGCAGGATACGTTCCGAGCCGTGGTTCTGTGATGGGAATAACAGTAATAACGGGTCAGGTATCAAAAAGGAAAATCTCTTTTTGCTTACTTAGAAGTGGCTTTACGTTTTAAAACCTTCTAAGGTAAGTGCTCTGAACACGGTATCATGGATTTTGTTTTATGTTAAAAACCCCAGCTGAGTGCGCTAGTACTCACCCGAAAAATCTTTTCAAATGTTTTCACAGATGGAGGAGGGCTGGACAGGCGATGCTGAGGGGTTGAGCTGCGGGTTCTTTCATGCTTTCTGCTTCCGCGATGCTGCATTATATATGTATTTTGTTGTTGATGTATTCTTGTCCCTTTATTTTGCTCTCTGATTGGGAACAAAGTTCGCTATGATGTTATTATGTTGTGAGTCTCGATAAGAGCATGCTATGTGGTTGACCGGTCTAGTCAACAGGATGTAATGCTATTTTGTTTCCCTGCATTACTAGTATTTAATTAAGATCACGTTCATTGAAGTTATGATGTTGATATAATTCTGTTGGTGGATTGTTTGCTCACCCTTCCCCTTCAGGATATGTCCTAGTTATAGAGGAGATGCTACCCGATCTTCTAGCCATATCTTCTTATTATGTATGCTTTATGTATCCCTCCTTCTTCTTCGCTTCTTAACCCCCACCCCTAATCACACCCAGGCATCCGTGCCTTCCCTCGGGAATTGGGGCGTGACAATACCAATCCCCATATTTTCTCCTTTGATAAATCCTCTTCTCCTAGCTTTCCTTTTCTGTTCTTACACAGAAAGCTTCTGATCATGAATTTTCTACAGACAATACACCATCCTTATTTCACAATAAACATCACTATAGACTGCAGCCTTTAAAATTTCTGTATTAATTGAGTGGTTAATGCCCGAGGCCAAAGGTCTCGGGTTCGAGTCCACCGTGACGCAGCCTTTAAAATTTCGGTATTAATTGACCAAAAAAAAAATCACTATAGACTGCAAAAACAAAGATACCACCTCTAACTCAGTTCCGTTCTAGCCTTAGATCACAAGAACCAAACCAAAAATTTTACAGTAAAATAAAAAAATTCACAGAGAGAAAAAGGTAAAAACTTAAGATGAAACCCTGTGACTATCGCATTCTTCTTTGTGCAAGAACTTTCAGATTTAAAATGCAGAAAAATCTATGAACATAAAGAAACATTGTTATGCTCCCTGCAGTACGCCACTTCTAATCACAGAACATGCCAACATTCTTTCCAAGTATATACATGTATTGCATAATCTGTATTCCTACAACCTTATTCTAAAGTGAATCTATACATACATATATATATATATATATGTAGTTACTAACTATCACTATGAGCAGGGGCTGGCAGTGCGATATCGTAGGAGTCGATACTGCTACGACGGCAAGGAGAAGGAGGCATCGAAGGGGTTTAGGATCAGAGGAGGGTTTTGGTTTTGGGGATTCCCAGAGAAGGATAGAGGCAAAGAGATGAATGAAAGGGAGGCGGGAGAAGAGGGGAGCAAAGGCAATCGTCCGTCGCTGTCACTGGTGGCAGACGGCGACGGTCTTGAGGAAGAAAAAAAAGGGAGAGGTTCTAGAGAGAGAACCGAAGAGAGAGAGAGAGAGAGAGAAAGAGTTTATGATTGAGAGAGAGTGTTGTGGGGTTTCTTTTATTTATTTATTCTTTTTAGATGTGCCTTATCTATATTTTTATTTATTTGAAGTTTTGGGCTCAAATTTTTGTGGGCTTATCTCTCTAATGGTTTTATGTTCTTAATTTTAAGCCCTCATACATAAAAGAATGTTTGATTATGAGTTATAATTAATTTGAGAGTAGTTAACAATCGTGCCTCGAGCTAACTACTTGTTGAGGTAGTACACGGAAGTCCAGGCTAGGTGAAATTGGCCAAGTTCCCTAGTCTTGGCGAATGAGGCCATTAGTGGAACGTTGTTTCCTCCTATGGTCCAGTAGGTAGCACAGATGTGATGAGCAATGAGGTATATCGTGATACGAGCTTTGCTCAGAAAAAACTGTGTTTTGCATATATAGGGTCAGCCTTTTTCTTTTTTTAAACCCGCCTATGATATGTGTTTAGCATGCTCTTTTCTTGAACTGTTTATGAACTTTAATTTCTCAAAATAGGTCATAAGGTCCCACTGAGTATGCTAGTACTCAATCCAAAACTCTTTTCAAATATTTTCAGGTTGAGGAGCTAGCATGGCCGAGCGAGACGACTACGACACTTGGATATTGACTGGTCAAGAAATCCAAAACTCTTGGTAGTCTAGTTCATAGGCCCATATATCTGGGATGCCATTTGCATCATCCTGTTTTAGTGTCAAGATTTTGACTATTTCACTATTTATTTGAATTTAATTCCCTTTTAAATTGTCTATTCGCTAGGATCTCATCATAAGTTCTTTGCTCGACAAATATGTGTTATATCTATATATATATATATATATATATATATATATATATATATATATATATATATTATTATTTATGACTATCTTCCGTTTTCTTTGTCCTTTCTTTATTTCACTCATAAAACCCGTGATATCCCTCTGTCCCGACCAGACTAGTCAGTGGGATATTACAGAATTGTTAGTGGAATACGATCATCTTTTAATCCTTGAATAATGATTTCAACTTTGGAGTTGTGGTTTTTCATGTAGTCATCCTCCAAGAATCGGGCATTGGTGCTAATAACGACCTTCTGTTCATTAGGACTATAAAAATAGCCACCTTTCATTCCTCTAGGATATCCTATAAACAGCCTTGCATCAGATCTAGCCTCCAACTTGTCAGTCTTCTTGTTCAGCACATGTGTGGACTACCCCATATCCTTATATGGCTTAAACTAGGGTTATGCCTAAACCATAACTCGAAATGGGTCTTGTCGACTGACTTGGACGGTACTAGATTGATCAAATAAGACGTTGTTTCTAATGCATAACCCCAGAACGAAATGGCAAAGTTGCATAACTCAACATTGAAGTAACCATCTTTAAGAGAGTCATATTTCTTCGCTCTGATACACCATTTCGCTGTGATGTGCTCGGTGTAGTGAGTTGGGATGTAATCCCACACTACACCAGATAGTCCATAAACTCACATCGAGGTATTCGCCTCGCGATCAGACCATGATGACTTGATACTACCTAGCAACAGATTCACTTCCGCCTTAAATTCTTTGAATTTCTCAAAGCATTCAGACTTGCGGTGAAGAAGGTATATGTATTTGTACATTGAGTAATCATCAATGAAAGTGACAAAATAATCTTGCCCTCCATGAGCTTGTGTAGACATCGGTCCACACAGGTCAGAATGGACTAACTCCAACACCTCTTTGGCTCTATACACCCCTTCGCTTTGAAGGATCTGGTCGACATATTTTCCTCTATACAGGATTCGCAGACTGGGAACGGAGTAACTGTAAATTCTCCCAAGGCTCCATTCTTAGCCAGTCTTTGGATCTTATTTAGATTGATATGACCTAATCTAAGATGCCAAAGATATGTGGTGTCATGTTGCGAAGAAAACTTCATCTTCTTATGGTTTGATGTAGTGGATTCAACATAATTATAGGTATTATGCTTAGCAGAAATAATATAAAGAGAATTACATAATGTGCCACCACAGATAAACTCGTCATTTCTCATGATAGAAACACCACTATCAAAAATAATAGAAAATCCATGCGTAAATAGTTTGGAAACCGAAACAAGGTTTCATCGAAACTACGGCACATATAAAATATCTCTTAAAACTAAAATTGTCCTATCAAAGCATAACGTAACATCTCTGACTGCAACGACCTCGACTTTTACTGCGTTGCCCATGGAGATCGTTATCTCGCCATCACTCAGTTCCCTTGTCCACAGAAACCCCTGCAAGGTGTAACAAACATGATCAGTCGTACCCATATCTACTACCCATGAATGAGTAGAACAAGTTGATAAACATGTTTCCTTTACACGAGCTAATGGCGTACCTTGAGCCTTGAGCATAGGAAATTAGCCTTGTCTTACCGCACTTGATGCACATGCCCTTTTCCTTTGGCTTTTTCAAACTGCTGGTAGAGCCCTTTCTATTACTCCCACTATTTTCTTTAGTCTTAGCATCTCTTGAATTCCACTTTACTTTTTCATCTTTCGATGAAGCAGTGGTATTCCTTGAGGTGCGTATGAAAGACTGTGCACCTTTGCCCATCTTACCTTCCTCTGTTACCAGATCATTTTGCAATGAATCTAGAGTATGACTCTTTTCATATAGGATCACGATATAACGGAAGTCATCAAAAGATTTGGGTAAAGTATTGAGGACTATATCGATCTTGACTTCGTCATCAATAAATCCTCCAACCAATTTGAGCTCTCCAAAGAGATTGATCATTTGCTCTACATGGTCATGCACTGAATCGCATTCCATCATTGAACTTGACATGATTAATTTTGTTAAGTTATGACTAGCAATTATGTCTGACTTCCCATACAATTTCATGAGATTTAGCCAGATGGTGGATGCATCATCCATCTCTTGATGCTGGAGTTGCAAGGACTCGCACATGGTCACCAAAAGAAGGCACTTTGTTATTCTATTTGATTTATCTCATTTCTCGTGATCCTTGCGCTCCTCATTGGTTGATGAATTGTCTATGGGCATTGGACGATGTGTAGTGAGTAAAAATAAATTTTCTTCGGTAGTAAGAACAATCTCAATGTTTCATTTTCACTCGATAAAGTTCGGATCGATAAGGGGTTTTGGCAAGCATACTGATAATCGGAGTAAGAGGCATATTTGAAAAGTAATGTAAACACATAAGCATATGATCACACACAATTTGTAACAACAATATTGTAACCTTTGATAAAACAATATTAGTTGAAACCTCCAATTACCCAAGGAATCCCATATGCAAACCACGCGTGTGGACGTTTACACATGAACCCCTCGACCAGACTAAAATAAACCTTTTAGTCATCTAATTTCAATCTATGTCAACTTATACCTTATGATAAATGAAATTGGACCTTAACTAGACAACATCACTATCACAAGAAGGGACTTCGCAGGAAGTTGTACCTGAGGTGATGTAGAGCCTTAACCATAATTTTGACAGCAGAAATCGAATTCTTAGAATTAGCATACTCACTCGGATCATACCGCTTCCAATTTCCATTTCGTTTGTCATCTCATTTTAAATCTATCTCTAGAGAACTTATGGAAATCACACATGCAAGCCACGCGTGTGGACGTTTCCACGTGAAACTCTCACTTCTCAATAGATTAAAATGTTTTATTTAGAAATATCATCTAACAAACTTATGATAAACAATGCAAGCAAGCCACGCATGTGGACGTTTATTCACAGTGCGTATCACTTTGTTTAGAGATTAAAATATGGAGGTCTTGACGTTTTTAATTTAAGAATTAATACGTCGGGTTTCTTGCCTAGTCTTTTATTTCAAAAGTTTTGTACATGCAGATCACGTAGTTCTAACATGCTTTATCTAGAACTCAACATGTAAAACATACTTGCAGAATTCTAAAACATGTTTTAAAACGCGATAAACCTAGCATGCTTGCTAAACGCAGTCAATCATGAAAACATATATCCATGTTTATCTATGTAATTAAATATATATTGCATGCCACTGCATAATTTAAACATCCACGACATGCTATGAACGATAAAAATAAAATAAAAATCGTTCTTCGTGGCCCGTTTGTGGATCTTGTACTTCCCTACCTAATTTATTAAATAAATTTGCAAAGTACAGATCTTCAAAAAAAATTTGAAACGGGCCTCGATTCTACGGGCACAAACCAAACTAGTCAAAATTGGGCCGAAACAATGATTTGCATAGGGTCGGGTTGAAAAAACTGGATCGGGTGGGTCGGCCCAAGTGGGATGGGCCACGCGTATTGATGCAGATCCAAGGATGGCTTGCAAGGCTTAATTCATGAAGTTTGGGCTCAAGAATTAATGAAGAAGCCCGTTGGAGTTGGCGGATCGAGCAACCCACGAGTTATCAACTTAATTGAGTGTATTGTCAAGATTGAAGAATGTGTGCAATTTATTATATTTTGTTTATTTAAGAATTATAGCCGCTTTATTTTTGGGCTTATTTCTGTTATTTAGTGGGTTTGAACCATAACTTGACTTTGGGCCCATTATTTCCTAGTTTAATTAGGTTTAGGGAGTTTTTATGGTGCAGCCAATATATAGGTCACCATATGGACGAATTTCATTCAGTTTTTGATCAATAATATTATCGTGAGTTTACTCTCTCATATTTTCGAGTTCCTCTTGATTTTTCCAAGATGAATTCTTTATCGACGTATCAATCGAGTTCATCATCCTCGTTTGTGTGTCTTTCATCGTCCCCGAGTTACTTAGACAATACCGGTTGGGGTGTAGGAGCTTCGTCTCGCCTATATTACTCGGATTCGATCTAGGAGGTTTTGGGATATTCCACCCAGTTCGAGTTTCATCCTTCCGCGAGCGTGAGTCTTACGGATCTACCAAGGTTCGTATCATTTGGTATCAGAGCCTGGATCGTCGTCCAGGTTTCGTGTTTCTATTTTCCGTGTTTTTATTTCGTGTCAAGGGTAGGGTCTGGATCTGTTCGTGTAATTCGTGTTCAGTTTTCGTTGAAAGTATCATATTTTCCGTCGATCTGTTTAGTATTTATTTTTTCAGAATTTGTGTTGATTTATCTCGTGTCAAGGGTGGCATCTAGGGTTCGTGGATAGCGGCTAGGGTTTCGAGTCGTATTTTGGGGATCAGTTTAGGTGTTTCCTTATCCAAATCTACATCTAACCGTGTTTATCATATCTTTCCTTAGACGAGTCTATTTCGTTTCTATATATACCTTTTCTGTCATTATCTTCCAGATTTCATCCATAAAACCCACGAGTTACCATATTAGAATTAAGAGCCATATCCATACACCCATAAAAAAACATCATATTAGGGCTCGTACACATTCCTTACCCCATCGTTTTATGACCTCGTTTAAATTATTCGTAACTTTCGCATACTTCATCTGTTTGAGTTGGGATTAAGATTTTTGGAATGTATAGAATTTTCAGAAATACGGTTTGTGCATTTTGGTTCCTTGGAGTCCTGGGGTCGTGAGGAGTCGTTTGGGGTGTGTTATACTTGCATTTTTTCTGACTTTGGGTTAAACCTAGTAGTGTTTTCTGGAGTCGTTGGGTCCGGTAGAGTCGTCTGGAGCACTTTCTGTGTGCATTTTTTCCGATTATCGGTCATACCCCGTCGTGTTTTCTAGCATCCTTGAGTCGTGTAGATCGTTTTGAGTCAGTCTCTGCACAACGTCATTCCAAAAATTTTCCTTCGTGTCTTTCGCTCCTTTGAGCCTCGTGATTCGTTGGTATTGAGTTCAAGTGGTAGATTGAGAGAATTCGAGTGGAAAAAGGCAAGAGAGTGAGCTTATTAGAGGGTAAAAGCCAAATATATTGAGTGAAACACGAGTGTTAAGTGATTCATCACCGAGCGATACACGAGTGGTTGTGAGGTGGTGAGGTTCCTGTTTTATACTAACGTTTGTTTTTGTCTTTGAAAAAAAAAAAAAGATATAGCAGGTACTCACAAGAACCAGTCCGGCATTGATACACCGACGGATCAACCAGAAATTGATCCAAAGATCAAGTTCCTGTATGATGCTTTGAGCGCAAATTTCAGGAAGATGATGAGAGAAGAGATGGAGGAAAACATGCAAGGATCAACGAAGTGGAACAGAAAAATCAGTTAGAGTTTGCTCAGGGCGGAGGCGGACGAGGTGGTAGAGGTAGAGGTCGTCCAAATAACCGAAGAACTAACCCAGAATTTGAGTTTGATGGTTATGAGGAAGACGCAGAGTTAGAAGGAGAAGAGGGCAGTTGGCATAGAGGAATGAGGAATGGTCAAGATAACAATCTGGGAAACATCAAGATGAACATTCCCTCATTCCAAGGGAAGAACGATCCAGAGTTGTATCTTGAGTGGGAGCGAAAGGTGGAGCTGATGTTTGACTGCCATAATTATTCCGAGCTCAAGAAGGTGAAGTTGGCAGCAATAGAGTTCTCCGATTATGCTCTTGTTTGGTGGGATCAGTTAGTCACCAACAGGCAGCGGCATGGAGAGCATCCGATTGAGACATGGCACGATATGAAGACAGTGATGAGGAAGCGATTTGTGCCTTCTCATTATTACCGTGAGCTGTACAACAAGCTACAGAATTTGAGGCAAGGGCTGCGGAGTGTGGATGATTACTATAAGGAGATGGAGGTAGCCATGATTCGAGCCAATATTGTGGAGGATAGAGAGGCAACGATGGCAAGATTCTTGGCTGGTCTGAATTGGGAGATCAGAAATGGAGTGGAGCTGCAACATTACGTTGAGCTGGAAGACATGGTGCACATGGCTATTAAAATAGAGAAACTTAAGAGGAGGGTAATAGAAGAATAGCAGTGTAACCAAGGCAATTGGAGGCAACCCCATGCTGCAAATAGTGGTTCCACATCTAGAGGGAACCAATGGAAGAAGGAGGAGCAGTCGAGAGAAGAGAAGAAGACGTTAGTGAAGCCGAGAACTGAAACTCCGAGTCCTGCAAATCAAGGCAAACCGGCAGTTCCTGATGCTCGTAATCGGGACTCGAAGTGTTACAAATGTCAAGGATTCGGACATATTATGAGTGAGTGTCCGAATAGGCGAGTTATGATCCTGCGAGATGATGGTGAGGTAGTGACTGATGATGAGGTCGATCCAGAGATGTCGGCCTTAGAGGAGCCTGATGAAGAGGAGATTGAGGAGATTACGCCACCCACCGGACTCATTTATGTGGCAAGAAGGGTTCTGAGCGTCCAGAATCAAGTAGAAGAGACAGAGCAGCGGGAGAACATCTTCCACACGAGATGCCACGTAAAAGATAAAGTGTGCAGTGTGATCGTTGATGGAGGGAGTTGCACCAACGTGGCTAGCATTGCCATGGTCGAGAGATTAGGCATGCCTGTGTTAAGGCATCCCAAGCCTTATAGGTTGCAGTGGTTGAACGACAACGGTGTCATCAAAGTTACCAAACAAGTGAAAGTACCGTTTCGCATTGGGAAGTATGAAGATGAGGTGTTGTGTGATGTGATTCCGATGCAAGCTAGTCACATTCTTTTGGGACGTCCGTGGTAGTTCGATCGACGTTATTCATGATGGATTCACCAACAAATACACCTTTGAGTATAAGCGTAATGTGGAGAATAAGAAGAAGGTGTAAACTAGTGATGCTCTTACCCACTAAACAAGTGTATGAGGATCAAGTCCAGATTGTTGAAGGAAGCGAGATATGGTGAAGTCCAAGGATTCAGCCGAGAATATGGAGAATAAGAAGAATGGGTTGATGCTATTTATAGGTTGCAAAAGTCCTTTCTTACAAGGACTAGTGATTCGAATTAAAAAGTGGGCGGTGCATGAAGAGGCCTATGGTTGTACTTTGGTACAAAGAGAACTCGATTTCCACTAACGATCCTTCTACTCTACCCCTTCTATTTCTTCTTAGGAATGCACAACTTGCTTTCTAAATAAATAGCCCTCATGCTTATGCTTTGCTAAGTAAATAGAAGCAAAATCAGAATCATTGGAATTTGATGATGTCTTTCAAGTAATGCTGCCACGCTTCCAATGCTCTCACCAAAGCATACAGCTCTTTGAGGATACACCACCGTGTTTACCACCAGTTAAGCACGTACATGATCAAAATGTTCATCCACGCTTTTGCTATAGATCAAGATATCATCAAAGTAAACAACCACAAATTTTCCAATAAAAGTTCTCAAAACATGGTGCATTAACCTCATGAATGTACTAGTGCATTAGTTAAACCAAAAGGCATTACTAACCACTCATACAAACCAAATTTAGTTTTGAAAGTTGTTTCCACTCATCTCCTCTCTAATTCGAATTTGGTGATACCCACTCTTCAAATCAATTTTGCTAAACACAACAGCCCCATGTAATTCATCAAGCATGTCATCTAGCCTAGAATAGGATAGCGATATTTTACCGTGATTTTGTTGATTGCTCGACATCCGCGCACATTCTCCACGATCCATCCTTCTTGGACACAACAATCACCGTGACAAGCACATGGACTCATGCTCTCACTAATTTTACCCTTCTTCAACAACTCTTCAACTTGTCTTTGGATCTCTTTCGTCTCCTCCGGTTAGCTCTATAAGCTGGTCGGTTGGGTAGGACAGCTCCGGAACAAAGTCTATTTGGTGCTCAATACCTCTTAAAGGCGGTAATCCACTTGGGTCTTCCTGAAAGACGCCTTCAAAATCTCGCAAAGAGACACAAAGTACTAGGCAAAGATTGGGTTAGCTCGTTAGTGCTAAAGAATGACTCCTTATACACTAAGATCAACACACTCTTTTCTTCAACTAGTGCACACTTGATTTCTTTGCCTCACATAGAAGTTCTTTTTTTCTCTTCCCTCATTCTTACTTTTCTCTCGACTCTTTTTTTCACTCGACTCTTTTCAACTTCCTCACTTTTTTGCCCTCAACCTCACGAGCCCTCCTTGAGTGAGACAACTTCAGCTGGTCTTCTTGCACTTGTTGTGGTGTCAATGAAACAAGCACGATGGATTTGTTGTTGTGCTTAAAGGTGTAGTGATTGCAAAATCCATCATAAAGCACCACCTCCACGAACCGCCACGGTCTTCCCAATGAATGTGACTTGCAATTCGCAAAATATGATATATTATGAGGAATAGAACATCAGTTGATTTTGTGCCTTCTTAGAGCTACACTTCCAAATAGGCCATGCATCTCCATCTTATCGAACCAATCAAGGAGGAGACGAAGGAGTTGGAGAGGCAGATTGGAGAGTTGTTAGCAAAGGGGCACGTGAGGGAGAGTTTGAGTCCATGTGCAGTTCCAGTGTTACTCGTACCTAAGAAGGACTCGACAATGAGGATGTGTTGTGACTGTCGTGCCATCAACAATATCACGGTAAAGTATCGACATCGTATTCCTCGTTTAGACGATATGCTTGATGAGTTGCATGGGTCTTGTGTGTTTTCTAAGATTGATTTGCGTAGTGGATATCATCAGATTAGGATTAAAGAGGGAGATGGATGGAAAACTGCCTTTAAAACTAAGCTTGGTTTGTATGAGTGGTTGGTTATGCCTTTTGGGTTGACTAATGCTCCTAGTACGTTTATGCGTCTTATGAACCATGTTTTACGTGCTTTCATTGGCAGATTTGTTGTTGTCTATTTTGATGATATCCTAGTGTATAGCAAGAGTCATGATGAGCATGTTAAGCATTTGAGGTCAGTTTTAGATGTACTTAGGAAGGAGAAGTTGTATGCTAATCTAAAGAAGTGCATCTTTTGTACGGACAAGCTTGTGTTTCTTGGTTTTGTTGTTAGTGCACAGGGTGTACAGGTTGATGAGGAGAAAATACGAGCTATCCAAGAGTGGCCGAGTCCGAAGAGCATTGGAGAAGTTAGGAGTTTTCACGGACTTGCTAGCTTTTATAGGCGATTTGTGCCACATTTCAGCAGTGTTGCAGCACCATTGACGGAAGTCATCAAGAAGAATGTTGAGTTTCATTGGGGAGAAGAGCAAGAGAAGGCGTTTCAGCTTTTGAAGTACAAGTTGACTCACGCCCCGGTATTATCTCTTCCTAACTTTTCTAAATCTTTTGAGGTTGAATGTGATGCTTCTGGTGTTGGTATTGGTGCAGTACTGATGCAAGAGGGGCGACCGGTGGCATACTTCAGCGAGAAGCTAAACGGAGCAACGTTGAGCTATCCAACGTATGATAAGGAGCTGTATGCGCTGGTCCGTGCAATGCAAACATGGAAGCACTACTTGTGGGCCAACGAGTTCGTCATTCACACCGATCATGAGTCGTTGAAGCACTTGAAGGGGCAGCACAAACTGAACAAAAGGCATGCTAGGTGGATGGAGTTCATTGAGACGTTTCCATACGTCATCAAGTACGAGCAAGGTAAAGAGAATGTGGTGGCAGATGCACTTTCTCGGAGGTATGTCTTGATCTCTACTTTAGATGCTAAGTTGCTTGGTTTTGAGTGCATCAAGAGTTTGTATATGAGTGATGATGATTTCTGTGAGATATATCGAGCATGTGAGAGATCTGCTAGCGGTGAGTACTTTAGGCATGATGATTATCTGTTTAGGAAGAATAAGTTGTGTGTTCCTAAATGCTCATTACGTGAATTGTTGTTGCTTGAGTCTCATGGTGGGGGATTAATGGGACATTTTGGAATGGCTAAGACGTTAGATGTTTTGCAAGAACATTTCTTTTGGCCACATATGAAGCGTGATGTCGAGAGAATCTGTGGTAGATGTGTTACATGTAAGCAGGCCAAGTCTAGAGTTAATTCCCATGGACTGTATACACCATTGCCTATTCCTACAACACCTTGGATAGATATTTCTATGGATTTTGTGTTAGGTTTGCCTAGGAGTAAGCGTGGTAGAGATTCCATCTTTGTGGTTGTTGATAGATTTTCTAAGATGGCACATTTTATTCCATGTCATAAATCTGATGATGCATCTCATGTTGCTGATTTGTTCTTTAGAGAGGTTGTTAGGTTGCATGGCATGCCCAGGACTATTGTTTCGGATAGGGATTCTAAGTTTTTGAGCTACTTTTGGAAGACCTTGTGGTGTAAGTTAGGTACTAAACTTCTATTTTCTACTACTTGTCATCCACAAACTGACGGTCAAACTGAAGTAGTGAATATGACTTTGTCTACTTTGCTTAGAGCTATTATAAAAAAGAACATTAAGTCTTGGGAAGAGTGTTTGCCTCATGTTTAGTTTGCATATAATCGCTCTGTTCATTCTGCTACTCAGTTTTCGCCATTTGAGATTGTGTATGGTTTTAATCCCTTGACTCCATTGGATTTATCTCCTTTACCCGAGCATGAACATACTAATCTTGATGGCCAGAAAAGGGCTGACTTTGTGAAACAGATTCATGAGAAAGCTAGGATGAACATCGAGAGGCGAATAGAGCAGTACGCCAAACAAGCGAACAAAGGTCGTCGCAAAGTGGTGTTTGAACCCGGCGATTGGGTGTGGTTGCATATGTGCAAGGAAAGGTTTCCATTGCAAAGGCGTTCGAAGTTGCTACCGCGAGGAGATGGGCCTTTTCAAGTGTTGGAGCGCATTAATGACAATGCCTACAAGTTGGACTTACCAGGTGAGTATAATGTCAGTGCTACTTTCAACGTTACTGATTTGAGTCCTTTTGATGTAGGTGACGACTTGAATTTGAGGACAAATCCTCTTCAAGAGGAGGGGAATGATGCGGTCCAAGGATCGTTAGTTCCAGACCCGGTTCGTATCCAGTTGGACCAGTTACAAGAGCTCGAGCTAAGAAGTTCAAGGATGGCTTGCAAGGCTTAATTCATGAAGTTTGGGCTCAAGAACTAATGAAGAAGCCCGTTGGAGTTGGCGGATCGAGCAACCCACGAGTTATCAACTTAATTGAGTGTATTCGGGCTCAAGATTGAAGAATGTGTGCAATTTATTATATTTTCATTTATTTAACTAGCAGCCCACGTTTATAGCCCGAAAGGCTTTATTTTTGGGCTTATTTCTGTTATTTAGTGGGTTTGAACCATAACTTGACTTTGGGCCATTATTTCCTAGTTTAATTAGGTTTAGGGAGTTTTTATGGTGCAGCCAATATATAGGTCACCATATGGACGAATTTCATTCAGTTTTTTGATCAATAATATTATCGTGTGTTTACTCTCTCATATTTTCGAGTTCCTCTTGATTTTTCCAAGATGAATTCTTTATCGACGTATCAATCGAGTTCATCATCCTCGTTTGTGTGTCTTTCATCGTCCCCGAGTTGCTTAGACAATACCAGTTGGGGTGTAGGGAGCTTCGTCTAGTCTATATTACTTCTGGATTCGATCTAGGAGATTTTGGGATATTCCACCCAGTTCGAGTTTCATCTTTCCGCGAGCGTGAGTCTTACGGATCTACCAAGGTTCGTATCATTTGGTATCATCGTCGTCCGGGTTTTGTGTTTCTGTTTTCCGTGTTTTTATTTCGAAAATCTCAACTAAAGAATAAGGATTATATCGATTTTCTCACACCTTATATTTATAATGCATTCCTAGAATCCTATTTAGATAGGATCCCTGCATATCTAATAAATATAATCATATCTTTGCAGATAAATCATATATAGAATAATTATCTCTTGATATATAATGATATCAGATAATATCTCTTGATATCTAATAATATCAGATAATATCTATCTAGATATTGGAGATGTATTAAAATAATACATTAATCAGAACAAAGTCCTAGTTCGACTTTACTAGGATGAGCGAAAATAACAGCAGCAACATTGCCTCTTGATAGGCCAACTTAGGGATCAAATGCAAGGAATAAAGATGGGCCAAAAATGAATTAATTATCTTATGTTCAGCCTAGAACATAAATTAATTCATAAACATTTATTCATTCCATTAGAGAATAAATGCTGACTTGTCCCTTTATTACCGACATTGAGTCGGGCTTGCACTTAGACTTACGAATCCCCGTATTTAAGATATCGCACGTCCATTAATTATTTATAGCATTCTAACTGCTTAAAATAATTAATCTATTTAATTCTTAGGTAGTACCACTCAACCTTATTATTGTACTTGAGCTAACTCAACAAACCTTTTGAGCTTCTTAAGGGGACGTCATCATCCTAAACGGATACGATGACTCGATACATGTAGTCTCCAATACTGAGTAAGAGCAATCTTTGGAGAATACTGCAAAATCTCGCCTCCTACTTGTTTCATAGAGATTTTCAAAAATCTCAAAACAAATGATAGGATTATTTTTGATTTTCTCTCATATTGTACTTATAATACATTCCTAGAATCCTATTTAGATAGGATCCTTGCATATCTAATAAATACAAAATATATTTGAAGATAAATCATATCTAGAATAATTATCTCGATATCTAATAATATCGATAATATCTCTTAATATCACATAATATCATATAATATCTATCTTGATATTGTAGATGTATTAAAATAATACATAAATCAGAACAGAGTCGCAATGGACTCTACATAGGGTGGGCAAAAATAACAGCAGCAACAGGCTTTGATGGGCCAGCCCATGGATCAAATGCAAGAAATAAAGATGGACCTAAAATGAATTAGTTATCTTATGTTCAGTCCAGAACATAAATTTATTCATAAACATTTATTCATTCCACTAGAGAATAAATGCTGACCCCTTTATTACCGAAGTTGAGTCGGGCTTGCACTTAGACTTACGAATCCCCGTATTTAAGATATCGCACGTCCATTAATTATTTATAGCATTCTGACTACTTAAAATAATTAATTTCTTTAATTCCTTAAGTATTACCACTCAACCTTATTGTTGTACTTGAGCTAACTCGACCTGCCTCGTTTAGTACAATAAACCTTTTGAGATCTTTAAGGGGACGTCATCATCCTAAACGGATACGGTGACTCGATACAGGTAACTAGCATGACATACAAGCACTGCCACCACCCAAGATGCGGAGCATCTTGGGTTATCTTATGTAACCATCACCCATAATAAGTTAAAGTGATGGTCAGTAACTCATACTCACCTAAAACCTTATCGAGGTTTAGATCAACGTTACGTCACCGAGATCTTGGTTCTTCACGACAGTCAAATAAAAGAACTCATCTCATTGTGATCCATCAATATGTCAAGACGTACTAGCATAGACAAGCAACCAAGTCAAGTAAATTCTTATCTATACTGCAGCCTATACCGACAACTCGTCCTCAAGTTGTCTCAATTGTGATCCTTTTTATATATCTCAACTAGCTTAACTATTCATGCAGACTTCTGTGATCTTTTGCACATTGTATAATCTAACTTTTGTATGAGATAATGAGACAACATATGCAATCAAGTAAACAATTCAGATAATAGATTGTAGTAGTGGTGGTAACAGGAAATATTGTATACAAGTTCAACCATTCTGCTTTCAGTATACAAATTCAACAAATTATCCATTATAAGTGTATAATGAACTTTACAAAAACTCACTACTTTATCAAAAAGATAAAATTGGACACTTTGAGTCGAAAGTTATCTATGAAAATACAAAAGACTTCCTCACAACACTTTTGTATAAAAACTGACACATTTCTAAAAACAATTGGAAGTTACTCGTGCTATAAGAAATGTTATGAAAACATACTCAAAGACAGAAACAAATCTTCAATGATTTCTTCAAGAGTTGCGTATCTGACTACTGTCGATCTACCTCTCTTATATAAGAGTTGAGAGGCCTTCGACTAAATGTTTTGGACCACGTCCTAGTCCACTGGGATTGAGTTGATTGTGGCGGTTAGCAGCTCCAACTAGCTCATGGAATATAGGGACCGAACAACTGACTCCTTCATCCTTATCTCTTATGATTTGCTTCTCATGTTTCTATATATATTACCATAACATCCAGCATGACACCCGTATCCTGCACACACCAAGGTGAAGAAATGGCAAAACCATAGACTAACTAATTCCATAAAATGAGGAGGTTCGTTTTAGAGTTCAACAAACTTCAACAAAATGGATTGAGTGTGGGTAAAAGTGTTGACTTTTGCGTGGGGTCCACGTCTATAAAAGGAAAGTGAACGAATTTTGTGGACGTACCGAAATGAAATTAAATGAACGAATATCAAGGACTGAATGAGTATATCTTATGATTTAAGTTATTTTTGCTCATTAACACAAGAGAGAGAAATTATAATCCCAAATTGATAAAGTATATGTAGGATATATCAAAATTCATAAAAATATGCACAATAAATCCATTCCAATTAAAATATTATAAATGTCTATATCACTCCAAGTTTCGAAAAAAAAATCCAAATTTTGAGAGAATCTCTGCATAATTTTGAAAAAGGGAAAGGAAAATAGTGAAAGGGGAAGAAAATTTTGGAGATTCCTTTTGACCACTAATTAAAATTCTTCCAAGTTTGAATTTAATTTTTTTTCTATCCCTATTTATACCACAACCGAACGGTAAACTCATCAGAATTGAAAGCATCTGGATTTATCTTCAAAATTTACTCCTTATTCTCGAAACCTTATTAAAGTCTTTTTCCTTCGATATTTTTCCAGATCACTCACAAAATTATATCTCAACAAGTAAATTATTTGAATTTTGAAGTTTTGGGTGGATTAAATTTTGATTTATTGTGAATATTTTTTGAATTATCGTGAACCCAATCGATAAAACCGATCAAATATATATTTTTCGCGTAAAATCGGATGAATTTTCCTAGAAACTAGATGAATTTTTAGGAAATGGGTAATGGTTTATGATATTTTCAATCGGTATTATCGAAAATTCAATCGGTTTTATGCAAAAATTATAATTTCTTCCGGTTTTATCCATAATTGTTGTTTGTACGATTTATTGTTTAGATTAGATTTATTATTGTTGTGTCTGGTTATTAAAATTGGTTTATATTATTTTGTCATGTTCTGTGTTATTGATTATTGTTTCGTCTGATATTATCGAGACTTTAATTATTTCATTAGGCATCTCATAGCTATTCACGAAATTGACCGGGTTTAGGGGAATTAAGTCCGGTTTTAGGGGGAATTTCGATCGGTTTTCGGGGAAATTCGATCGATTTTAGGCAATGTCGATTGGTTTTAGGAGAATTTCGCTGATTTTGGGGAATTTTGTCCGGTTTTATTGGTTATTGTTTAAATCTATTCTTGTTTATTTGATAGGGTCACAAAAATATGATAATTTTTCTTTATTGCTAAATATAGATTGCTATTTTTCTTAATTGTAGCGACAATTTTAGTGTAAATGAATAATATTGTATGATAATTTTAATCTTAATTTATGTAAATAATTTGAATTATGATGAATATAGTAATTAATTATGCATCTTTTGTCAATAATTTTAACCATGGATAATAATTAATAGTTATAATTATTTATATTGTTTTTATTGTTTCATTTTTTATTTTTATTTTTATTATTTATTGTTTATTGATTAACTATTCTTATTTATTGTTTATTGATTAATTATTCTTATATTGTTTATTGTTTATGGTTTAGATTGCACTATTCTTATATTGTTTATTGTTTATCAATAATTATTCTTATATTTTTTTATTGTTTATTAATTAACTATTGTTATATTATTTGTTGTTTCAATTGCACTATAAAACATGATCATATATTTTTGAGACCCGACACAATTAATTTAAATTCGCTAGTCACCACTTATTATAGAGTTGAATATTTGCTTGAAGTTGGTGGTAAAGCATTGCTTGATAGATTCTTAACAGATTGTTTTTGTCACCTAATAGGTTATAAGCCAGGGAATCAATGCAGTTTTCCACCAGATAGAGAGCTCAAATCAAGAGTTGTGATTTTTTATAAATGAGAGAAACCGATGTTTTTCTATTAGAGATCATGTGCTTCTGACCGGCCTGCAGTTTGGATCGTCTTCATTTGATATCTTAATAGAGTATGACCTCGCAACATTGTGAAGTCTATAGGATTTTTGTGGTGGCCGACAGATGATAGGCTGAGAACTATTAGATAGGTTCTGCAACACTCACATTAATGACCATGATCGTGATTTATACCTTCAAGTTGCACATGTTCTAGTGCTTTATGCCATGGTGTTCGTGTATAATGCTACAAGACCTTCGCTAACTGGGTTGGGCTTTGCTTGATGACTTTGATGATTTTGGACGATTTCTGTGGGGTGCATACTCTTATCAGATTTTGAGGTACTAATCGAGGCATTGCAAATCAACTACGACGTATCATTTTTACGGACCAACCTGGGTGTTATACGTTTGGTTGCTTGAGGTCATACCAGAGTTGGGTAGTATAGAGGGAAAATATATTGATGTGAGCTTGCATCCGAGATTCCGAAGGTGGAGGTTCTGGGGTAGACCTGAAGTTGCTAGATTACAATCCCAATATGAGCGAGAAGTACTAAATATATTATTTTAATTTTAAAATAAATATTTCATGTTGTTATATATTTATTATTCGATTTATTGATATATTTTAATTTATTACATTATTATAGGTTAATTTTTATTGAGATCACGGCCGACGAGACAGAGCTTGTCTCCTCTTACTTGCAGTCCATCTCGTACCCTTCTTCACTCGGTGTGCACTATGAGGTGCCGAGCAACCCATTGAGAGAGGGAGGGTAGTTCACTCGTCGACCCGTCCGTCCCGTGATGAAGAGTTATCAGTCGAAAGTAGAGGCTCCACGTTCAAGACACAGTCAGAGGATGTCGTCAGCTGAGCTCAGTGAGATTGAGGTTGCTGAGGAGCTATAACATCAATCTGTGGAAAGACGGGATATGGAAAATCATGCCAGACAGCTATCTTCTTCTTTATCTTCTTCTTTATGCCAGACAATAAACGCGCATTTTACACGTTTATTGTTGATATTTAAAGATGGGTTTAGATCATTTAATGTTCGTTTATGTATCGATTCTTAATGTTTCATCTATTTCTAGAAGATACTGCTCTTGGGTGTTCCTTTGACGTTTTATAGGTTTATATGTTGATAATCGAAGCAAGGAACGAAAACGAGCCAAAATGACGTTCTGCCCAGTTCCCAGCGACCAGCCTAGCGACCGCTAGGCTGGCAGCGAGGCATCCAGCGAGCGCCCGGAGGGAGAAAGCAGCCGCGAGTCGTGGGCGCGAGCAACCGCGCCTAGCGCCAAGAAGTTACTGTACGATTTCTCGCGGTCATGGCTAGCGATCGCTAGCCAGACCGCGAGCCAACCATGCGAGCGCGCAGAGGTGACCGCGAGCGAAGATTGCTGTGAGACATACCGCGATCGAGCTAGCGATCGCGAGGGTGGTCGCGGCGCGGCAGATCAGAAATTAGGGTTTCCATCCCTATCTATAAATAGGGGATCAACCCCACTCGCGCCTCCTCAGACCTAGACGCCCCCAGACACGTTTTCATAGCTTTTTCCTCAGTTCTTACAGATTTTAGACTTTAATTTTCATCCCGTTTAGTTCTAGCTTTAATTTTCCGTTGTTCTAGTTTAGTTCTTCATTGTTATCGATTCGGAACGTTTTGTCCGATCGTTTTCCGTTGTTTTTCGTTCTTTCGCTTGGGATTGGATTCAAGACCAACCATTGTTCATCCAACGCTTCATCACGGGTTTTATATATTTAATTTCCGTTTTTATGGTTAAATCGTATTTTATTCCGTTTATTATGTCTGGCTAGTTTTCCGTTCTAATCCTAGGGTTTGCATGATCCGATCCTATATGTTGTGATTCCTGTTATCGCTATTTACCTTCCAGGCATTGATTCGTGATTCTTGGTGCTTTATTATATGTGTTGATTTCTGATCAATCTTGATGCATATCTAGTTGTCGGTTAATTACGTAATTGTATTAATTGTCAATCGATCTTGAATGCATGATACGAATAAGCCTTGAGTCGTAGCTGAGATAGGATATTCGTAGGAAGCATATTCTTAGTGATCCTTTTGGAGTTACTTGTTTTCACCTAGAATGATAGGGAAAACTCGTAATCTCTCGCCATAACTGTCGTAATTGAAGTTGTTGGTTATATCTGTGATCTTTCCATCTTGTCTGGATTAAAATTGGCTAATAGGAACAGGATAAACTTACGTTGTGGATAGGATTAATGCATCCCTAGGGTTAGACTTCCTTATCTGTTTTTACCATCCGAGTGTTTATTGCTTTCTTTTATTTTCTGTTTGATTACATCTGCTTCGGATTAAACTCCAAAGCCCTTAAACCTCTCACCCAATTTCTCTGCTTGAATAATGATGAATTATCGTTGAGCTAGCTTCTATGTTTTCGTGATACAATCCCTGTGGATACGATACTCGACTTACCTATATACTTACACCTTTTACGTGTGAAAAAGGGAGCGATCAAATTTTGGCGCCGTTGCCGGGGATTGTTAAGATTGCATAGGAATAATTTGACGATTTGGATTTATTAATTCAAGTTATATATTATATTATTTATTTATTGTACCAGAGTGAATTCTCTTTTCTCGGGTAGTTTATGCGACAAGGTCTCGGGGACCTCCGAAATATTACTAGATCCCGAGATCGAAAGCTCTCAAAGGAGAAGAGGGCGAGAGAAGAGACGGGCTGCAATGGCGGCTTATCCACGTAGCAGGGGCATTCCTCCCGAGCAAGCCGCACGCATCTTAGCCAATTTCAGCGAGATGCGGCGCGGATGGCGAATATGTCCCTCCTAGTCCCTACTCCGAGACGAGACCTCAATTATATGTACCGACGTCCCACCGAGCAATTCCAAGGAGGCGGATGGGGCCCTAAGTCAATGCAAACAATTTCGAGTTAAAGCCGCCCTAATCAAGATGGTACAAGGAGAAGCGGTTTGGGGAGGAGTCACAGAGGACTCGAATGCGCATCTTGAGACATTCTCGACATTTGTGACACCATCAAGCGAGAATGGGGTGCCACAAGACACGATCCGGATGCGCATGTTCGGATTCTCTCGTGATCGAGCGAAGGAGTGGTTCAAGAGTTTGGACCG
Source organism: Salvia rosmarinus (assembly GCA_036937905.1). NCBI lineage: Eukaryota > Viridiplantae > Streptophyta > Magnoliopsida > Lamiales > Lamiaceae > Salvia > Salvia rosmarinus. The sequence goes on from CM072821.1 coordinate 35,551,236, forward strand.
ACGGGCATAAGCAGTTGGGGATCTTTGCGAAAAGTTCCTCTCAAAGTATTTTTCGCCACCAAAGCCCGTAAAATCATCGCCGAGATCTCCCACTTCTCCCGGCTAGAGATGAGTCATTGTTCGAGTCGTGGGAGCGATTCGGGGCCTATTGAGAAAGTGCCCACAACACAGATTCTCCAAAGAACGCAGATCACCTTGATTCTACGGTGGGCTGGCATGGCATACAAGGAGCATAGTTTATGCGTCAGCAGGTGGATGTTTATTGAATCTTCGTGTAGAGGAGGCCAGTCGCATCATAGAAGAGATGGCGACAAATAGTTATCAATGGCCGACGGAGAGGACGCCAGTGGTTAAGGCAGTGGCCGTAGAGTCAGATCACCCTCTTAAAGAGTCAGATCGAAACGGAGGACATCAATTTTATCAATCAAAAGAATCGTCCTGGGGACAATCCGGCGTACAACCCAAACAACAGAAATCACCCAAATTTCTCGTACGCCAACCCCAATAATTTTCAACAGCCTCCGCCAGGTTTCTCAGTTCAGAATGGAGTGATTCAAGAGACGAAGAAGCCGAGTCTAGAGGACATGATGCAACAGTTGGTTGTAAGCAACCAACAATTGACAACGAACCAGAATTCATTTATAAGCAACACCGGGCAGAAGATTAATCATTTGGAGTCCACTGTGACAGCTATGGGAAAGCATATGAAGATTTTGGAAAATCAGATTGGTCAAGTAGCCGTACAGTTGAATGCACTACAAAAGACGGGCCAATTTCCGAGTAATACGGAGGTGAACCCGAAAAATCAATGTTTCGCCATCCAGACGAGGAGTGGACAAGCTTATCCAAGCCTTACGGAGCAAGAAAGTGAACTGGAGTAGAAACTCGTGACCGAGCTCGCGACCATGAGCCCGATCACGGGGAGTCCCAAGTTTTCCCCACAGAAGCTCGCGACCGAGCATGCGCCCGCGAGCCTGACCGCAAGCCATCAGATTGTGCGCGCCCCAGATTTGTTTGCGAGCTACCCAGTGCCCGCAATCTCGAACGCGAAGAAGGATTGCAGCGACGGGCAGCGACGCCGCGCGACCGCTTCGGTGATCGCGATGTCGACCGCGAGGCAACCCCAGAAGCAAATCCTCGCACGTCCCATTTCCGAGTTGACTAGTCAAGTCGAAATATGACGAGGAGTTTGCTCGTTTCAAAGAGATTTTTCAAAAAGTTGAGATCAATTTACCTCTCTTTGAAGCGCTGCAAAACATGCCGGATACATGAAATTTTAAAAGGCGCTTGCAAGCAAGAAGAAATTGGGAAATTCAAAAATTACCATATCCGAAGAATGCAAAGTGCAGATTGCGAGGAGCTCCTCCGGCGAAGGATCCGGCGGTTATCGTTAGAATGCGAGATCGCCGAGCAAACTTTTCCAAATGTATTGTGCGACTTGGGGGCAAGCATCAATCTGATGCCTTTGAACGTTTTCAACCGGCTGCACCTTGGAAAGATGAAGCCGGCGAAGATATCGCGATGATGGTGACGATGTCGACCACATATCTAAAGGTATCGTCGAAGATGTGTTGGTAAGAATTCGGGACTTTGTTTTTCGACCAATTTTGTGATTTTAGATATTCAATTCAAACAACAACCGCTAATCTGGCGGACCTTTTCTAGCAACCGGTGGTGCTTTGATTGATGTGCAGGAAGGTAATCTCACGTTTCGTGTTAACGATGAGGAGCTCAAGATTTCTATATATGACGCCATCAAGCAACACGACAGTGAAAAGCCGGAAGATTGCTACTCGATCACAACTGCTGTTGCCGCACACGTCGCGCGCTTAGTGGGTACTTGCCCAATCGACGGGCATGATGCAAGGAAGAAGTGGACTCGGCATAAAAATCCGAGCGATTCGTTCAAGCTTTGTGGAAGCCATTGTGATGCCAATTGGTGGTCTGTTGTCAATGCCAAGTATAAGGGCAAATTGAAGTTTGGAAAGACCACGGTTGCCAAATCGCCTGATTGATAAGAGGTAACGTCGAGCTAGCGACGATAAATCCAGCACTGGTTGGGAGGTAACCCAACATTTTACGTGCTTTATGTCTTTTGTTTTGTTTTTCTTGTTTTCGTTGTTTTCTCTTGTCTTGTTTGTTTTTAAGTCCCAATGTATATCATCAATGGTGAGGATTATATCGACCGCCGGAGTAGCGCGACATATGAGGTACGGTCTCTCTCAATCACTCTCTTCTGCAAACATTATTACCTCCATTGCACACTGTTGACAACAAGTTTGGGGGGGAGTGGTCGAGTGTGATGTGATTGAGAGTCCTTGTTATGTTTTGCGTTGTTTTGTTAAGTTATTATATGTTGGGGCTTTTGTCGGGTCTTTTATACATCTTTTTCGTGTTGTGTCCGCCGATCAACGAGTTAAGTGAAGTGTGTTAATCCATGTGGCCAATGACGATAGAAGTTTTTTGTGAAATTTAATGATAGTGCACATGATATGTTAGAAAATGACGCATGAATGACGTGAGAGTGCTTAGGCTTGTTGTTTTTCACCATTTGCTTAACCCGTGAGACTTGAGCTTCACTGTATAAACATCTTGATACAGTTTCTTTTAAATTGTGTTATATCATGCATGTGATTATCTTCTAGAACTTGCCGTTTTTCTGTGTCGAGACTGAAATATGTGTTTCGAATTTGGAAAGGATAAAAGGCCATCTTTGTTTACCACATATTCACCCAAACACTAACCCGATGATGTATACCATTTGTCGCCTTCTTTGAGCTTTTATTAGACTTATTCTTTCGATTATGTAATAACCCGCAGTTTTAAAAGCCTAATTACGGTCTTTAAAACCTGTAAAATAAAATTTTGCCGTAAAATCAAATCACATATGAAATCAAGTACGATTTCAATTGTTTACAAGGAATAATTTCCTGTTACACACTCACTCGAAGTTAGTGAATGAAAGAAATCGAAAGTATTAACTTTTATCGACAATACGTTTTTAACGTCGAATGCATATCGACTATGAAATGTCACGATATTTCTTAAGCAATCAAGCTTGGAATTACATTCCATTATTAATGGAATATTTTTTATAATGAGATTACGAGTATTTACGACCATTTTAAAAATGAGTCGATACGTAACGTTTTGAGACGTTTTCAAACGTCAACGTTTAGAGATAAGATGAACGATAGTTTTAATGATTAAGAAACTTTAGGAAATTATTTCTTATGATATTTTTATGATATTACAGTACCAATAAGCATTTAATTAATGCTTGAACATTAGAATTAATAAAAATATCATAACTAGGTTCGAAAACCCTAATTTTTCGAAATTAGGGTTTCCTTCGAAAATAAATGCTCTTTTTAATTATCATATGCTATAATTATTATCTAAATCATATATTATGATTTATATATCTATAATTAGCATGAAATAGGAATTTTATCCTATAGTTTGGCCAAATGGCCGAGAACTACATATATAGTTATATAAATCCTAATTGTTTCATTTATCTCACATTTGCATGTATGTATGTATAATTTCAGATTTTATACTTGAGTCTCCCACTAAATACATATACTTTACCTATTTCAAGATATCTTGTGTAAGCACTAATGATTGAGAACCCATTAGTGAATAAAATAGCATTAAAAGTTGAAAGGTCTCTTGTGTGTGCAAGAGGGAGAGGGCCGAGCATAGGGGGGGTTATGGGGGTAGATATTCAGATTTTCTCATTACCTCACTCACTCAAACACTTAAACACTCCAACTACATCATCCTCTCTCTAAAACCTCTCACTTCTCTCAAGAACATCTTCTTCCCTCTCCATTTTTCTGAAAAAGTCGAGAGCTTCCATTAACATTTACCAAGCTTGATTTCCTTCCTATCTCCCATACCACACCTTGATATTTTGTATATTGTTCACTTAATCTATATCAACAAGGTAGGTGTCGATTCAACATGCTTGTTCTTGTTTAAAAAAAAAAAGCATCGAACATGGTGCGAGGGCATTGCATGTGTTCTTGACTTTTATTTTGAAAGATCTTGTGTACATATATTAGTTGATGATATGTAAATAGGAGTGCTTGTGTTCTTATTCCTTCTAAGTCTTGCATGTATGATCTAATGTGAAAACTTTGAATCCATGGCTATGTGATGTTCTAAGAGGTATAGCATATTATTTGGAAGCCTAAAACTTGTTTTAAAAATTTATGTGAATTTGTATGACAAATGCAAGATATGGCCGAGTGCTATAAGGAATTGTTTGAGCATGAATTTGTAACCTATGATGTTTTATAAGTTCATAGAAATTATTTGAAAATTTTAGAAAAAAATCCATGCCCAACCTCTCATTAGAACCGAGAGCATATAAAAATTATATGTAGGTGTATGATTTTAGTTTGAACATGCAAGATCATATTCTTGATTTATGAGGTATTGAGAGTGTTTATAAGTTATTTAGGAATTTTTTAGAAAACTCATGTTTCTTTTTAAAATAAACGAGACATATATGTATGTGTATATTGATGAATGATTTTTATTTAAGGCATGCAATTACATGTAATGAATCTATGATATTATGTGAGTTCATAGACATTTATTTGAAATTTTTGGAAAAATCCTACCTTTTCCTTTTGAAATTACCGTGAGCTATGTATATATATATATGTTAGTGTATGAATTTATTTCATGACATGCAATAGAATATTATTGATCTAGGATGTAAATCATGCACTATATGTTTTGTTTTGAAATTTTGGAAAATCATATCCATTTTTATAAAAAAAAAAGCCGAGACATATACATGCTCATACATTGGTATATGATTTAAATTTAGGACATGCAATGGTGTTCTATTACTCTAGTGTATGAATTTTATATCCTATGACTTAATTGGAAATTTTAAGGAAAATCCTATCAATTATTTTGAAGAAATACCGAGGCATATATGTATATATATATGATGTATGATCTTGATTTGTAACATGCAATGTTATATTGTTAATATTGAGTATGTTTTATGCATCCTATGTTTTTGTTTGAATTTTTAAAAATCAATTACAATTTTTATTCAAATAAACCGAAAGCCTTGAGCTAAGTTTGGTGATGAATAAAATTATTCTTGATGTATTTTATAGTGTTACATTGTTACACTATAGTTTATGAGCATATTGTGATTTTTGGAAAATTTTATAAAATTATTTGTTAAAGTTTATGAAAATACCGAGAGCTATGAGGTCAATTACATGATATAACATTGTTATATAGTGGATTATGTGATATAAATATGTTATAGAATAATGTTTGGACCTTGTGTTAATTTATTGGAATTTTAGAAATTTTTGGACATTTATTTTGTAAAAATGTCGAAGCCTTGTAAAATAATAAGGTGATGATTGAACAATGTTTAATTGATCTTATGACATATTAATGACCATAGTGTATATTAATACACTATATAATATTAGAAAAAAATTTAGACATCATTTGGTAATTTATTATAATTACCGAGAATATTTAAGGATTTTTAAATCCTTTTAAATCAAGTTTATTAATAAATTATATGTCTAATATTACTTTTGGACATATTTAGAAATTTTGGACAAATTTCGAAGATAATTGGTTGGAAAAACCCAAAATAGCCGTAAGCTATTTTAAAAATAGAAATAAGGATTTTAAATCCTTAAATTCATTATTTATAATGAATTATATGTTTAAAAATTATTTTTTAAACATATTAAAACAGTTTATAAAAAGAAATCAATTAGAAATTGATTTTCGAAAGAATTTAATATTAAAATAAGACTTAGTAATTAAATTACTAAGGAAAAGTCAAAATTGTTGACTTTTAAAATCAACGTACGAAAGACGTTCGATAAATACGCTAAAATGCGTAAGACGTATCATTCGCTAATGATATCATGTTAATATGAAAAGATTTCATATTTAAAGTCATGAAATCGAAAAGCGTGAAAAGCGTTGGACCATTTACCAAGAGAGGTAAATTGGTCATTTCCAACACATATCTCGTTTCTATCAAAGAACGAGAAATGTTATTTTGATACGCGTTTGAGAAACGAATTAAATTCATTAAGGAATTCAATTCACGTCGATATGAAATATCGAATTTGATGATAGACTTTATAAGTCTCGAACTACGTAAACGACGTACTAAAGCATCCTTTTTATATAAAGGTGTGGACGCTGACGCACCAGCTGGACGTTGACGAGTAAGGAAAACGTTAAAGACGATCAATAATTTCCAGGTGGGCTTTATTACCAAAATAGAACAACTTTGCTGCTCTTTTCAACTGTCTTTGTTTTCAGTACTTTTCAACTAATGCTAAAATTCTTTAAATAATTACCTGCCAAAATGTTTACGTTTTTGTGTATCGTATCCTATCCATGTATGATGTGATGTTGATGGGTTATTCCCAACTTATGAATGAAAATCGATATCGGATCCTATCTTGGGAAGGCTTATACAGCTAGGATTAACGTGTACTGTGATGGTATTGTGTCTTTGTAAGGACAATTCACGGCCGGTCACGGGGTCGTAGAAGGAGGCCTCCTTCACGACTTTCGACTATGATAACATGATGGAATGATAATAAGGGATATGGATCACGTACACCAAGAAAATGCTTGGCCAAGCAACTTTTATAAACTCATGAAAATATTTTAGTAAGCACAAGGCATTTTCAAATAAAACCCTTGTGTCTTACCACTATATTGGCAGAGTAATTAAACGAAAATGAAATGTTTTCGGCATAAGTCCACTGGGTACAAATTTTGTACTTAGCCCTGCATGTTTGTTTTTAAATGTGCAGGTTGAGCTCGGTTGCTGATGATGGAGGAATGTTGAGAAAGCCATATGTCCTTGATGTTCGTTAGAAATGGATAACCTTGAATACATATCGTCATATATGTATTCACACACTTTCCGCTGCAACTCTGAACTGTTTTATTTTCACGTTGGATATTATAACAAAGTGAACTATGAAGTCTTCGGATCGTTATATCCTTTGGATCATTGGCTAAACCACTTTTGAACTGAAATGTTATAAGTGTTTGTTTAATCTTAAGTTCTATATTCTCATATGACATGTCCTATCGTGACAGTCGTCCGTATCCTTGAATACTATTCTTAGTATTAGTCCGCCCACTCCGGGTTATCCTGAGTGGGGTCGTGACAGAGTGGTATCAAGGCGGTTACTCTTTGAAACCCCATTTCCTTCTAAAACTAAGTCAGAATTGAGTCACTAGACTTCTAGAAAATCTCTGGCTATTCTCAACACTCCATCACATCGAGCTCAGCGGGAAAAGGTAACTAGTTTCATTTGAGCTTATGAGTGAAAATTTTATATGATGACCAAATTTGAAAAGATTTTTGAAGTAAAAGGGAAAAAGAAAGTTGTAATGTGATGATGATTGAAATGATGAGTTATGAATGAAAAATTTTCAAAAATCCTAAATTTTGAAATTTGATAGCAATGATAAGAAGTGGATAAGTTGAAATGTATGTTTGAAATGAATCATGATGATTTAGGATGAATGTATGAAAACAAAATGATATGTACAGTTATGTATGAACGAAGAATGATGTGATTTGGATGTTATGCTTATGAATTATGAAATCTATGTTGATAACAAAGTATGCTATGCTCTTGAGAAGAACGTAGACGATATAGGAAGTATGTTCCCATAATGAAGGAAAACAAAAGAATGATAGGAAGCATGAATGTGTCTTCAATTCCGGGTTTGAACGGCGAGAGTGGAACGTAAAGATGATCGGGAACGACGTTGACTATGAAGAATGAAGAAGGTGGATGCTGTATCACAGTCAAAGTGAGCGATCATAACCATAATTTTCAACTTGCGTGACTGAGGACCGAGATTTCAGAACGGCAAGCCTCAATTTGAAGACGTGGACGTAATAGTTATACTAAGTCGGCAGCAGCCGTAACGCGTATGATGTCATTATTGGCACCTTCTCGAAACGTCGATATAATCACGAAAATTTTCTGCACTGCGCAGTAAATTTGTTTTTAACCGTACTCCCTCGATAGGACTCCGTTTTACGCATGGTTTTCGCCTGCGTATTCCTAACATTCTGAACTTCAATTGTTATGAAGGACAGAATCTCTTTTTCCAGCTCCCAAATACAATAGAGTCTGGGTAAAGTTCAGCTTGAGTTTTAGATAGAACCGAGGAACCTATAATACCTCGTGTAGCTTAACATAGCAATAGGAGTTTTGTTTACTAGACGGGTTAAGAATGTTTGGTTATAGGTTAAATAGTTTATCCTAGTTGATTAATCGAAGTACTAAGCTACCCTATCTGCTATCAGGTATTAGTAGTGTTTAACGGTTAGTTTTTGATCGTGACAGATGGAGGAGATGCGTTATATTGCGAGGAGGAGGATAGGACCTAACCCGACTCCTGAGGAGACTATCCGTATTTATCGGGAAAGCTGGATGTGTGCCGGCGAAGATTTAGGAGAGTTCCTGATGTATTACTTTAGACTGTGGAGGAATGCGAGAGTTTATGGCGTGACGGACTACGACGGCATTAAGCGTCTTCTTACTATACTTCCATGTGATTGGGAAGATTATGCTCGTGAAGTTTCTGGGGATTACATTTATCGTGCGACTGGAGGATATGACTTGATAGGTGATTTACCCAGGTTCATCAGCCACCTGACATACGTATATAGCATCTATGGCGCAGCACCGAGAGGACCTTATCTCCCTCCACGGGAGTATACATGGCGTGATGAGTCACCTGAGTGGCTATACACCGAGGTTCCACGGATTGTTGACCCGGTGGTACCACGATATCGGATTGACGACGAGACTTGTTCGGCGGACGGAGCGGCCGGGCTGAGCGTTGGGAGCCCTGTTTTCCCACCCTGATATTCGGACATCCGGTGCGCTCACCACTTCCGCCTCTACCACCGATGACAGCACCCTTACCGCCGATTGAGAGTTTCCGTCGACAAGACGGATTAGTGTGCGGTACTCTTGATGGGTATAATCCCATCCATGGCGACTACTGATCCGATTCGTGTGGATTATGGTCCTGCGTGACATCCCGATGGTAGAGAGTAATGGGCTGGACCTCTAGAGCATATGGCGGTGATGACTCGGACGAGGAGGAAGAGGATCCTGAGGAAGATGAGGAAGATTCTAGGAGTTGATGTAGCTAGTGATGTTGATGTAAAGTTTGAAGGATTATGTTATCTATTTTTATGTATGTTTTATTTATACTTTTGAAAAACTTGAACAGTGGGGGAAACTGAATTTTTGTAAGGCTATAAAGCCATCGTGCATGACTTTAATTTTTGTAAAGCCTTAAGGCCGATATGTATATGGCCTTTTCCTTTTGAAACATTTTGGAAGCAAGTATGTGAGTAATCCTTGATGTAAGGACTTGTGGTTGCAAAGTACGTTATCTATGGTGCTTTTGCAATTGTATGTATGTGTGATCCAAGAGGGCTTTTACAACAAATTTATGTATGACAAGAATGAAATGTTTTATTTAAGTTATCGTTTCTAAAAAGGCAAAGAAATGAATTTGTACATATTGAGTTATAAAATGATACATGATCTAATGATATATTTTACACACAGAATGCCTCCTAGACAAGACCCCGAACGAGAAGTAAGAGGCAGAGGCAGACCTAGGAGACGAGGTAGAACTCCGGAACAGGAGGAACAAGCTGTACCTCAACCACCTCCACCTCAACCTGACCGCAGGATAGAGGAATTGTTCTTAAGACAAAACCCTCCAACTTTCAATGGGAAAGGTAGTCCGGAAGATGCTGAACAGTGGATGAGAATTATCGAGAGAATTTTCACTTTTCTAAGGTGCACAACACAAGAAAGATTATCGTGTGTAGCTTTCCAGTTAAATGGGCCTGCTGATTTCTGGTGGGAGGCCAGGAAGAAAACTTTCACAGCAGAGCAGATGGAGGAATTGACTTGGGAAGATTTTAAAAGAGAAGTGTACGATAAGTATGTACCGAAAAGTTACAAGAAAAAGAAGGAACATGAATTCTTCTTGTTAAAACAGGAAAAGATGTCGGTAACCGATTACGATCGCACTTTTTGCGAAATGTCTAGATATACCTTTGGATCAGTGGACACGGACTTAAAGATGGCGGAGAAATTTAGATCAGGGTTAAGGCCAGAAATAAGAATGTCTCTCGCTGGTCTTGGAGACATGACTTATACTGAAGCTCTTACACGGGCTTTGGACATTGAGGCAGCAATGCCAGAGGATAAGTCGGCATCAGTGCAGATGCAGAATACCATGGACAGAGGAAAGAGAAAATGGGATGCTAGTTTTGGTAATAGTAGCAGGGGAAGCTTTGAAAACAAAGGTAACAAACAGCAGTGGCAGGGGAACTCAGCAAATCAAGGGCAAGGATGGAGGAAGCCAGCCTTTATTCCACCAACAAGGGGACCACAAGAGCAGCGAAGGGCTCTTCCGTGCCCAAAATGCCGAAAGATGCACACGGGAATGTGCATGGCGGGCAGTGGAAACTGTTTTAGGTGCGGTATGAAAGGACATTACGCAAATTTTTGTCCGGGGATACGTTCGGAAACAATTGTAAGGCCAAACCAACCCGGTAATGTCCAACCGCTGAGGGCTATCCAATTTCAGCCCCAACCTCAACAGCAACTACAGCCGCAACAATGGCAACAACCTCCACTGCAATTTGCAATACCACAACAACAAATACCACAACAGAAGGACAACCACCTCGTGAAGAAGATAACAACCACTACGGCAACGCGTCGGTGACAGCAGCCAGGACAAAAACAACAGCCCAACAAAGGCAAGCGCCACGCCACCGAGTAGACTACCTCAAGCTAGGGCGTATGCTTTGCACCGCAACAAAGCGAACAGGACCGAAGAAACTGGCGGTATGGGAATCCTTCTCAACATGCCTGTTATAGTATTGTTCGACACGGGTGCTTCGCACTCTTTCATAGCAAAATCATGCGTAGATCTGTTGGGACTTAGTGCAATAAAGGCAAATCAGGATATGAGAATCTCTTCACCTATAGGAGGATTATGGTATTACACATTACGCTCGAACCTAGAGTTGAACTTAGGATCACTAAGGGTTCTAGCAAATAATCTGAACATAATGTCCATGGGTGACGTAGATATAATCCTAGGAATGGACTGGTTAGCTGCAAACCACTCCACGATTCTTTGCAAGGAAAGGAAAATATCATTTCATTTTCCTGGGCAAGAAGCAACGCATTTCCATGGAATCAGCATGGGAAAGAGAGTCCCAATTGTGTCCGCATTGAAGGCAAGGAAAATGATGAATAAGAAAGGATACCATGCTTTTTCGTTTACGAGCGGAGAAGAAAAGCGAAATTGAAGATAGAAGACATAGAAATTGTTAGGGAATTTCGGATGTATTTCTAAGGATCTACCAGATTACCTCACGATGAGCAGTTGGAATTTACCATTGACTTGGAACCAGGATCGGCTCCAGTGTCAAAGGCACCCTACAGAATGGCCCCAAAGGAATTGGAAGAACTGAAAATCCAAATCCAAGAACTGTTGGACCTAGGTTTCATTAGACCTAGTGTTTCGCCTGGGAGCGCTGTATTGTTCGTCGAGAAAAGGATGGATCCTTAAGAATGTGTATAGACTATCGAGAGTCGAACAAGATGACGCTCAAGAACAAATATCCTTTACCAAGAATCGACGATTTGTTTGATCAGCGCGAGGAGCGGGCATATTTTCAAAATCGATCTCAAGTCGAGATACCATCAACTCAAGTGCGACACGAAGACATAGCTAAAAGCGCATTCGAACAAGATATGGCCATTATGAATTTGTAGTTATGCCATTCGGATTAACTAATGCACCAGTTGTGTTTATGGACCTCATGAACCGAGTGTTTCACCCATACTTAGACAAGTTTGTATTGGTTTTCATAGATGACATTCTCATCTATTCGAAAATGAGGAAGACCATAAGGAACATCTAAGAATGGTGTTACAAACTTTGAGAAGCGAAGATTGTTTGCTAAGTTCGACAAATGCGAATTTTGGTGAAGGAAGTAATGTTCTAGGACACATCGTGTCTGGCGATGGAATCAAAGTGGATCCGACCAAAGTGGGCGGTGTAAGAATGGAAATCACCGCGAACTCGAATGAGATCAGGAGTTTTCTAGGGTTAGTGGTTATTATAGGAGATTCATTGAGGATTCTCCAAAATAGCAAGACCAATGACCCAATTACTTGAAAAGGAGTTAAGTATACTTGGGTGAGGAATGTGAGGCGAGTTTTCAAGAACTCGAGGAAAAGTTAACAAGTGCACGGTATTGGCGGTTCGGAATCGATAAAGAGTATGTGGTTTATCTTGGCCTCAAAGAACGGACTAGGATGCGTTTTGATGCAAGAAGGAAAAGTAATAGCATACGCATCACGATAACTTAGACCACATGAGCTAAACTACCCAACACACGATTTAGAGTTAGCGGCGATGGTTCATACCGAAAATATGGAACACCATCTCTATGGAGTGAGATGCGAAATTTATCTGATCATAAGAGTTTGAAATACTTTTTCGAGCAAAGAGATCTAAACATGAGGCGAGAGAAGATGGCTCGAACTAGTAAAGACTACGATTGTGGTATTAACTATCACCCGTAAAGCGAATGTAGTAGGCGGCGCCTTGAGTCGTAAGAATCAAACTCAATTGGGATATCTCGACACAAGAAGATAAACTTGTCGAGGAATTCAGCAAATTAAGAATTGAATTGATTAAACACGAGAGCGATCAAGAATTGTATTGCTACACTCACCATGACACGAACTAAGAAAAGGATCATTGAGAGACAAAGGATTGAGGAAAAGATAAGAGAAAGAGTGAGAACTGGCGAATTGGAAAATTTCCAGGAAGCATCAGATAATGCTTTAATGTTCAAAGGAAGAATATGTGTTCCTGATGATGTTGAGATTCGGAACAACATAATGAGTGAGGCTCATGATACACCTTATACCGCCCACCCAGGCAGTACGAAGATGTACCAAGACCTAAAAGAGAAGTTCTGGTGGGAAGGCATGAAACAAGACATAGCTTCTTTCGTAGAACGTTGCCTTGTTTGCCAACAGGTAAAAGCTTTACACCAACGTCCCTATGGGAAGTTACAACCATTGGGTATACCTGAATGGAAGTGGGATGAAATAACGATGGATTTCGTTACGGATTTACCCAAGTCAAAAAAAGGAAACACTACCATATGGGTAATAGTGGATAGACTCACCAAGTGCGCTCACTTCTTACCAATTCAAAATACATATGGAGCTGATAGACTAGCCCAAATATATGTAAAGGAAGTGATACGGCTACATGGAGTACCAAAATCCATTACATCGGATAGAGACTCCAAGTTTACATCAAAATTTTGGATGAGCCTACAAAAAGAGTTGGGAACAAAGTTAAACTTGATCTGACATTTCACCCACAAAGCGATGGGCAATCGAGAAAGGACAATCCAAACTCTAGAAGATATGCTGAGAACCGTAGTATTAGATCGAGGTGCTAAATGGGAAGACATCTTACCTCTTATTGAGTTTGCCTACAATAATAGCTATCAAGCGACGATTGATATGGCCCCATATGAAGCTTTATATGGCAAAAAGTGTAGATCGCCACTTTACTGGGATGAAGTAGGTGAAAGGAAAATAATAGGGCCAGAAGCGGTGAATGAAATGATTGAAATCGTCCGAGCAGTTAGGTAAAGAATCGAGGAAGCTCAAGATGAGCGAAATCCTACCGATACGCGTAGATCGGAGCTGCATTTTGAAGTTGGAGATAAAGTATTTCTCAAAGTCTCTCCATCGAAGGGGATCACGAGATTTGGTGTGAAAGGAAAACTAAGACCCCGCTACATAGGACCATATGAGATCCTAGAAAGAATAGGCTCAGTAGCCTATAGGTTGGCTCTTCCGCCCAACTTGGGAAATGTGCATAACGTATTTCACGTATCTCAACTAAGGAAATATGTGTACGATCCAAAACACATGATCCGTCAGGACGATGTAATTCTCAATCCAGACATGAGTTATGAAGAAGAGCCTATCGCAATAATAGACCATAAAGTTCAACAATTGAGGAACAAATCAATTTCACGATCAAAGTCTTTGTGGAATCACCACGAGAAGAAGAAGCTACGTGGGAGCTAGAAGATACGATGAAGGAGCGATACCCCAAATTATTCTGGAAGGTATACAAATTTGGGACGAAATTTCTTGTAAGGGGTAGGATGTAATAACCCATGATTTTAAAAGCTAATTACGGTCTTTAAAACCTGTAAAATAAAATTTTGTCGTAAAATCAAATCACATATGAAATCAAGTACGATTTCAATTGTTTACAAGGAATAATTTCCTGTTACACACTCACTCGAAGTTAGTGAATGAAAGAAATCGAAAGTATTAACTTTTATCGACAATATGTTTTTAACGTCGAATGCATATCGACTATGAAATGTCATGATATTTCTTAAGCAATCAAGCTTGGAATTACATTCCATTATTAATGGAATATTTTTTATAATGAGATTACGAGTATTTACGACCATTTTAAAAATGAGTCAATACGTAACGTTTTGAGACGTTTTCAAACGTCAACGTTTAGAGATAAGATGAACGATAGTTTTAATGATTAAGAAACTTTAGGAAATTATTTCTTATGATATTTTTATGATATTACAGTACCAATAAGCATTTAATTAATGCTTGAACATTAGAATTAATAAAATATCATAACTAGGTTCGAAACCCTAATTTTTTGAAATTAGGGTTTACCTTCATGAAATAAAATAAATGCTCTTTTAATTATCCTATGCTATAATTATTATCTAAATCATATATTATGATTTATATATCTATAATTAGCATGAAATAGGAATTTTATCCTATAGTTTGGCCAAATGGCCGAGAACTACATATATAGTTATATAAATCCTAATTGTTTCATTTATCTCACATTTGCATGTATGTATGTATAATTTCAGATTTTATACTTGAGTCTCCCACTAAATACATATACTTTACCTATTTCCAAGATATCTTGTGTAGCACTAATGATTGGGAACCCATTAGTGAATAAAATAGCATTAAAAGTTGAAAGGTCTCTTCTTGTGTGTGCAAGAGGGAGAGGGCCGAGCATAGGGGGGGTTATGGGGGTAGATATTCAGATTTTCTCATTACCTCACTCACTCAAACACTTAAACACTCCAACTACATCATCCTCTCTCTCTAAAACCTCTCACTTCTCTCAAGAACATCTTCTTCCCTCTCCATTTTTCTGAAAAAGTCGAGAGCTTCCATTAACATTTACCAAGCTTGATTTCCTTCCTATCTCCCATACCACACCTTGATATTTTGTATATTGTTCACTTAATCTATATCAACAAGGTAGGTGTCGATTCCAACATGCTTGTTCTTGTTTTAAAAAAAAAAAAACTGTCGAACATGGTGCAAGGGCATTGCATGTGTGTCACATCCCCTCAATCCTAAGTACGGATTAGCAGGGACTATAACTTTAAATATGAATGAACAAACATGGAGACTCTCTTTAATAAAAAGCGTAATACATATGTCATTTATATTTTGGACTATATTACATAATTTGGGGTTCTTGCAATGGAAGACATGTGATAAGTACATATGACGATGTACTATCAAGGTATAAACATATCGACAACATTCCTATTGCTCAACACTGCTCCATCCATCATCTGCTGTTGCTGCACATTTAAAAACAAACATGCAGGGCTGAGTACAAGAATGCACTCAGTGGACTCATGCCAAAAACATTTTATCATTTGAAGATTACACTGCCAACATCATGGTAAGGCACAAGGGTTTTAGTTGAAAATGTCTTGTGCTTACTAAAATATTTTCATCATTTCTCAAAATCATCGTCTGGCCAGGCATTTTTCTTGGTGTGTATGATCCGTATCCCTTATCATCATTTCATCATATCATCATAGTCGAAAGTCGTGAGGAGGCCTCCTCTACGACCCGTGACCGCCGTGAATTGTCCTTACAAAGACACAAATACCTTAGGTGTACACGTTAATCCTAGCTGGTATTGTCCTTGGCATAGAATCGATATCGATTTCATTCATAAGTTGGGGCGACCCAATACATTCATATCATTCATGTCATTCATATCAATCTCATGGATAGGATACATACACAAAACATAAATATTTTTGGCAGGTAATCATGTAAACATTTTATAAGCATTTCTTGTAAGAAAGCATCGTAAATAAAATATTTCAATAGCATTTCATTTTTGAGTAGAGTAAAGCCCACCTGGACTGTAGATTGCCTTAATCCCATTTCTTGGACTGTAAGTCCTAGCTTTAGCCTATCTAGTCTCGGCCTTGAGGTTTTGGAGTCGAAAATCCATTGGGTCTTAGAACCCATATTTCTATTTTAGTGTATATCGTGGTATGATATACACTCAATCGACCATGTGGTAGACTTCTAGTCAAATATTTCACGTTAAGGTATGCTTTCGTGAAAATATCGTATCATGATGTTTTATCATAATTGTACATCTTATAATGCTCTATCGCACTTGCGACATAACATAATGAATGCATCGATTAATAGCATGTTAGTCACATACCTTTCCAACACTTAGTCAAATTTCAGCAAAACAGCTTGAAACAACCCAAGTGACGTGCTTTGACGACCCATAACTCTCGATTCAGAATACGTATGGTCGCACAAAGATACATTCTGAAACCTCTAAACATGTACTACAAGTTCTAAGAAGGAATTAAATCCAAAAGAGTCGTGGTTCTGAAGATATAGGGTCTCAAAGTGGGCAACTCAAACTGACTTCTATACTTAGAAAATTTTCAGAATTTTCAGTTTTAGCTTAACGATGAGGGGTTTTATGAGGCTCGTAACTTTTGACCCGCAATGCCAAAATGTCTGTAGGCTACCAATTTAGAAACCTTGTAACAAGTACTACATATGTCATGAAGACCATACTGGAAAATATCTAACTCATCGAGAAATACATAAGTCCAAAGTTGACTAGTTGGAAATGGACAGTTTCCAGTAGGTGACTTTGGGTTGATGAATGGTATACCTATAAAACTTGGTTTGGGATCAAACTTTCCAGATCATAACTAGACATGGTGAGGAACATTTCTTATGAAGAAACCCAAGTCCAAATCGGACTACAAACGGCTTGAACATCTCACGTAAAAGTCATACTCGAACAGCCTATTATATGAAAAAATCACTAAGGCAGTTTGTCGAAAACAACTTACTGTAATGTATCAACTTCAAAAATTCACCGTGAGTTCATTATAAGGAATCTGAGAATGAAACCAATCATATTGAAAAGCCACTTAATTCTAGTTTAATTCAGAAAAATCCTCACTCAATGATTCAAAATAGATTGGGAGCTAAAAATATTTTACCACAAGCTATCACTCCCGTGACAGTTTTGTGCAGTTAACTTGTAAAATCTGGAATAAATAGTAAAACTTTTTAGAAACTTCTGAAAATTTACATACATCTTCTAGACATGCTGAATTATGTTTCTGCCAAATTTCAGAGTTTTATAATTAGCCAAACTTAAAACGAAAGCCACGGACTATGGGTGATGAACACGGCGATTTCACAGATTTGCGCGATGCTTTCGAAAAATACGATTAAAATAGCAAATCATGTTGGATGGACTTGAAATTTTACAGAGGTATATTAGACACATATATGTTCAACATATTAAAAATTCACAATCATCGGACCACTGTAACGTAGTCAAATAAATTCTTGAAGTTATTGATCGTCCAGATTAACAACATGCAATCACTTTCAAGTATAGAACCAACACCATCAAGCTTATTGATGAACATGCATGTGTATATTTTGATCAAAGTAACTTATGGGTGTAGGGATTTTACCTTGGATCAGATTTTTAACAAGGTTGAGGGAGATGCAACGAAGCTCGTTGTCCGGGTTTAGCTTCGATGAACCATTCGAGCTATAAGCTTGATTTCTCTTGATGGAGAGAACATAGGGGCTGCCATGGAGCAAGAGAGGGAGAGAAGAGAAATGGGGGAAAGAGAGAGGGAAGAGGGACGACAGAAATGAGGTGTGGGGTGTGTGTGGGGTGGTGTTGGAGAGGTATGGGGTGTTGGATGGTAGGCATGGGTGACATTTGTTAATACACTCACATGCATCTACACTTGTCACACACATGCACAACACTCTTACACTCCCTCTCTACACACACACACATGCACGATTTTATGCATATATATATATATATATAAATTTCAGTATTTAATTGTTTAATTATGATATATAATTAATCACATTGCCACTTAATAGATACATGTAATAGTGGGAAGATTAACAACACACTTTGTTATAGCACTTAGGAGCTCTCGGCTCTCACACTTGTAATAGTTCAAATTTTTATTTTCCATGCCATTAATAGACATATATATCATAACATATGGTTTAGATGATAAATAATATCATAGGATAAATTAATGGCATCGTTTTATGCGATAAAAATCGAGTTCGAAAATTAGGGTTTTCGAACGCTTGAAAATTGGTAACTATCGAATCTTGATGATCTAGCATTGATTTAATGCTAAATCATACTGTAATTACATATACTAATCATAGGAAATTAATTCCTATAATTTCTTGATCGATTAAAACGCTGTTTCATCTCAAAACGTTAACGCTTGAAAACGTTGCAAAACGCTCATTATCGCTCATCTCGAAATGGTCGTCATCACTTTATTACATTATTCCATTAATAATGGAATTTAATTCTAAGCTTAATTGCTTAGAAAATATCATGAATTTTAACTATCGATACGTGATCGACGTTAAAATAATCCGCCGATATACTTCATATACTTTTATTTCTTAATTCACAATTCTCGTTGAATATAAAATAGATTTCATTCCTTCGTAATTAATCAAGTCATTATTCAATATCATTCTGATTGAATATCTCAGCGAAAGCTTTGATTTACGGTTTTTAAATACCGTAATTAGACATTTAATTCTGCGGGGTATTACATCCTACCCCCCTTAAAAGAAATTTCGTCCCGAAATTTGCATACCTCATAAAGTATGGGTATCTTAACATCATAACATCATAACTTTCTATGTGCTTTTCTTTCGTCCATGGTTCTTCCATCGACTTTCATTATAAGACCCAAACTTGCTTCTTTAATCGTTGAATCGTACGATCAAATTAGTCGTAGATTTTCATCATAACCCATCTGAGTCAAAGGTCATGTCATCATGTTGGTTTTCGTGAATTGGGCAATTTTCGTATTTCCTTAATCGTGACACGAGAAAACATTTCGTACTTCCCTCTCAAATCTGGTGGAAGTATCAGCTATAGGCTACTAGGCTTATCATTTTTAGGAGCTCGTAAGGTCCTATAAAATGTGATCTAATCATTCTTTGTACCTGAATCCTTATAATTTCTCTAGATGGAGAAACCTTAAGAAATTTTAATTCCGCATTTAAAAAATGCAGTTTTAAATTACGCGTATCAGCGTAAGGCTTTTGTTTGTCCTAAGTTTTTCTTATTCCTTGCCTCGTTGGTAGATATCTTAATCGTTTCATTTACAACGTCAGGACTTTATACCTTTACTCACCTACTTTGTTACAATAAAGTGGTGGTCAACACTTTTTTCTAACACGCCTCATAAGGCTACATTGATCGTTATTTGGTAGCTTATGGTCGTACGTAAACTTACTAAGTGGTACAATATGTTCTCACTTGCATCTTGGTTTAACACTTGTGTTCTATCGTATCCTTAAACATTCATATTGTCCCTTTGATCGCTCTTACGCTCGTGGTGGACATCTATGTTAAGGCTCATCTCGTGTCTAACTCATTTTGTGAGTTAGTTCCAAAACTAGGGTACTCTTGAAGTCTCTATCCGAATCGATAGGTTTTGGTACTCCTTGTAAATATACGATTTCCTTTATGTACGATCGAGCTAACTTATCGGATCTATGAGTCATCCGAATAGCGAGACAAAACATAATTGGCGAGTCAATCCACTACTAGCCATATAGTAGTGCAACTTCTTTATGACTTTGGTAAAATCATCATAAGATCTATTTCTATATCATTCTATTTTCATTCGTATATCTCTAGAGATCATAACTTTATAAGGCATTTGATACGATGCCTTCACTTGTTGGCAACCGAGACATCGCCGACAATCATGGTTACATCTCATTCCATTTCTTGCCATCTAACTTTACTAGTAAATCATAATACATCTTAATAATGTCGGTTGGCGGTATGAGAAGGATCATGAAATTCATTCTTGGTTTTATTTCTAAGCTTATTATTGCTTGGGAATATATGTATATATTTATCTCTTAGACAATATAACAACGTCGGTATTCCTTAGAATCCTTCAGCTGAAGTTCCTTATCTTAATTCGTATTCTATTCCCATCTTCATTCTCTCTTTTTAGTCATATTTCACCTTGGTTGTGGGAATACTACTTACATTCGTCCCTGATTGCCCGACTATTACTGTTCTCGTTTTCTTAATCTTTCCGATGAGTTTTCCTTTTCTATAAGGACATACCATAATTTAGATTGAATTTTATAACTTAGGCATTAGATTCTACATTAACCTTCCTTAGGTGATTATTTATCACAATTATAATCTTTTACTGATTCGAGCCATCTTTTCTATCATGTATCCAATTTTCTTTGCTCGAAGAATAAGTTCAAATTTTTGTAAATTGTGAAGGGTTCTTAACTTATTGATATAGGAGTGATGTCCTCGCGACTTTGGTATTTATACTATCATCACTATCGAGGTAATAGATTTTGGCACTCCGTGAAGTCGATAATTTCCTTTACAAACAACGGGCTAACTTGTCGATCCATAAGTACTTTGGATTGGTAGGAAGTGAGCACTCTTGGTGAGTCTATCAACAATTACCAATATAGCGGTGTTCCTCTTTTGATTTGGGTAAGTTCAGAATGAAGTCCATCGTTATTTCATCCCATTTCCACTCGGGTATTTCCAACGGTGTAACTTTCCGTATGGACGTTGGTGTAACGCTTCATCTGCCGGTAAACAAGACAATGCTCTACGAAGAAGCTATGTCTCGCTTAATGCCTTCCCACCAAAACTTTTCTTTCGTGTCTTGGTACACCTTAGTATTATCGGGTGGGCGGTGTAGGTATTTCGTGAGCCTCACCCATTATTTTATTTTGAAGTTTTGCGTCGTCTGAACGATATTCTTCCTTTCGACAATAAGGCGTTGTCCGACGCCTCACGGAAGTTCTTAAATCCTTCACCTTACCCTTTCTGGATCCTTTCTAACTTTTCCTCCATCCTTTGTCTCTCGTGATCCTTTTTCTTAAATCGATTCTATCACTATTTCAAGTCATGAGTTAGGAAATTACGCTCATGTGGCCTAAGTCATCGTGACACATAAGTTATTATTTATCTCATATTAATACATAGCCTTACTTTATTAATCCGTGAGAATTGTGACTCTATTTTGGGGTAACTATCTTATTGGTCTTGTTACCTTAGAGAGTTCTTAATGGATCTCAATGTAAGTCAATTAATCTATAAAATTCATGATCTTATTTTAGGTCATCGACGCCTTTCATCATCCGTAATTGTTTTGTCCTTTGTCGATCTACATTGTTTTCTTCTAAAGACACTATGTGCCCGAGGAATATTTCTCTTTTCGAAATTTACAAAAGCAGAATTGGCAAAATTCGCCTGCTATTAAAAGTCGTAAGACGACCCTTCGATTTTCTTTATGTTCTTCTCGTCCTTTGAATAGATAAGAACATCATCTATGAGGACCGAGATAAAATTATCTAGGTATATGTGAAACACTGATTTTTGAGGTTCATAAATGTGGTTGGTGCATTGGTTAGTCCGGCGGCATAACTATTATCTCATAGTAACCATATCTTATTCGTAACAATTCATTTCGTATTTTGGATACCATTCTTCCGACCATATAATATTACATCATAATGCCTCGGTGAGGACTTTTCATACATTACTTACGGTGGGTCGGTCTCACCGAATTGATTGATTACAAGCGCTTCTTTTTTTTTTTTTTTACACTCAAAACTTTGACACTTCTTCACCATATTCATAAACTCTTCCAAACTACGCTTATTTTACATATTATAATCACATCATTTTCATCATAAACCATTATTTACATATAAGTCTCATAGGATCCTAAGATTCTATGTCTTTGAGTTACCTTTGTTAGAGTCGTACTCTCCTGGAAACTTGTCTTCTCCAAGCACGTTTGTTTTCATACTGATGGTCGTTCTCTTTTTAGAGCCGCGGTCAAGTCGCTCCCGCTTCTTCTTCAATACTAGAAGTTGGTGTTACTTTTATCAGAAAGTATGGTTGGGTTGGTAGCGGTAATTCTCCTAATCCGCGAGGGCGATAAGATCCTGTCCTTTTTGCCATTCTCGTCTCTTTCTGGTATAATTGTCACGACCACACTCAGGTTGACCCGGAGTGAGCGGACTACTATTAGGAATATAGAATTTAAGATTTAACATACACTTATACAATTTAGTTCGAAAGGGCTTAGCCAACAGATCCAAAAGATATAGTGATCTGAAAGACTTCATAGTTCACTTTGTTATGATATTCAACATGAAAGTAAAACAGTTCAGAGTTGCAGCGGAAAGAGTGTGAATACATATATGACGATATGTATTCAAGGTTATCCATTTCTAACGAACATGAGGGACATATGGCTTTCTCAACATTTCTCCATCATCAGATCGAGCTCAACTCGCACATTTAAAACAAACATGCGTGGCTAAGTACAAAATTTGTACCAAAGTGGATTTATGCGAAAACATTTTATTTTCATTTAGTTACTCGCTAATATAGTGATAAGACGAGGGTTTTATTTGAAAATGCCTTGGCTTACTAAATATTTTCACGAGTTTATAAAAGTTGCTTGTGGCGTTTTCTTGGTGTACGTGATCCATATCCCTTATTATCATGTCATCACATTATCATAGTCGAAAGTCGTGAAGCGAGGCCTCCTTCTACGACCCGTGACCGCCGTGAATTGTCCTTACTGAGACACGGTCACCATCGGTGTACACGTTAATCCTAGCTGTATAAGCCTTCCGGCATAGGATCCGATATCGATTTTCATTCATAAGTTGGGAATATTCCAATAAACATCACATCATACAAGGATAGGATATGATACACAAAACGTAAACATTTTGGCAGGTAATCATTTAAAGAATTTTAGCATTTATTGAAAAGTACTGAAAACAAAGACAGTTGAAAAGAGCAGCAAAGTTGTTCCATTTTGGTAATAAAGCCCACCTGGAAATTATTGTTCGTCTTTATCGCTTTCCTTACTCGTCAACGCCCGGTGGTGCGTCGTGATCACACCTTTATATAAAAGGATGCTTTAGTACGTCGGTTCGTAATTCGAGACTTATTAAGTCTTATAAGATAATTCGATATTTCATATCGACGCTGAATCAATTCTTAATGAATTTAATTCGTTTCTCGATCAGCATACCAAATTAACATTTCTCGCTCTTGAGAGAAAGCGAGATATGTGTTATAAATGACCAATTTACCCCTCTTAGTAAATGGTCCAACGTTTTCTCACGTTTTCGATTTCATGACTTTAAACATGAAATCTTTTCATATTAACGTGATATCATTAGTAAATGATACGTCTTACGCAGATTTGCGTATTGATCGAACGCCTTTCAGACGTTGATTTCAAAAGTCAATAATTTTGACTTTTCTTAGAATTTAATTACTAAGCCTTATTTTAATATTAAATCTTTTGAAAATAAATTTTCAATTGATTTCTTTTTATAAACTGTTTTAATATGTTTAAAAAAAATAATTTTTAAACATATAATTCATTATAAAAGAATTTAAGGATTTAAAATCCTTATTGTTATTCTTTTAAAATAGCTCACGGCTATTTTAATTTTTGCCAATCTATTATTTTCGAAAATTATCCAATAATTTCCAAATATGTCTAAAATATTATTAGACATATAATTTATTAACAAAATTGATTTAAAAGGATTTAAAAATCCTTAAAAATCTTTAAACAGTTTCGGTAATTACATTAATTTACCAAACAATGTCCAAAAATTTTTCTAATATTATATAGTGTATTAAAATAAACTATGGTCATTAATATGTCATAATATCACTCAACCATTGTTCAATCATCACTTTAATATTAATACTAGGTCTCGGCATTTATAAATAAATGCTTAATAATTTTGCTAAAATTCTAATAAATTAATATAAGGTCCAAACATTAGTCCATGACATATGTATGTCATATAAGTCATGATATAACATTTATATACCCTATAAATGGTATATAAGCTTCATTTGTTTCACTAAGTACATCAAACAATTTTTATAAAATTTTCAAACAATTATAATATGCTTATATATTATAGTGTAACAATGTAACACCATGAAATATATCAAGAACAATTTTATTCATCACCAAAATTAGCTCAAGGCTTTCGGTTTATTTGAACAAAATTTGTAATTGATTTTTAAAAATTCTAACAAAAACATAGGATGCATAAAACACATTTTAGAACAACAATATACCATTGCATGTTACAAAATAAAGTCACACACATATATATATACATATACATGTCTCGGCCTTTTTGAAGAAAATGGTACAAAATTTTCCAAATTTTTTTAATAATAACATCAAATGCCTAGAATTTATTTCAAGCTTATAATTTAGCATTGCATGTGTTAAAAAAAAACATACATTAATCTACACATATACATGCTTTCGGTTTTCTTTAATAAAAATAGGTAGACATTTCTAAAATTTCCCAATTAATTTGTATGTACTTTCAAAACATCATAGATCATTAATATCCAATTGCATGTACAAAACAAAAATCATACAACCACTTATATAATTCTATATGCATCGGTTTCAAGAGCAAACATAGCATGGATTTTTTTTTTTCTAAAATTCAAAACAAACACTATAGACATATATTACACCATAGATCATAAAATCAATCTCATGTAAACTTCCATAGGTCTCGGCCTTTTCATAAATTTTCCATACATTTTGAATAAATTTATAAAACATGCTCAAAGCTTCACAACTTATTGCTACATATCCTTAGTTCACATTATAGCCATGGATTCATAAGATTCTCATTCTAGACCATACATGCAAGACTTAGAAAAATAAGAACATATATTCAACATACTCCTTATCATCAATACACATGCAATAGCAAGGATAATCCAACCAAGATCATCAAACACACATGCAAAACCCTAAGCTACTCTTCGAAAATTTCGAAGGTTTCAAGAACAAACCAAGCTTTTGTTCAACTCCTACCTTGTGCTATGGATTAAAGAGACAAGGTACAATGTTCCAAGGTGTGGTATGGAAGATGAAAGGAAGAAAAATCAAGGCTTGAAGGGGAGAGGGGGTCTCGGCAATGGCTGAAGCTTGGAGAGAAAAAAAAAGAAAGAGAGTTTGAGAGAGAGAAATGGAAGAATTCAAGTGTTGAGTGTGAGTGTGAGAAGAGATGTAAGAAAATCTGAAAATTCCCCCTCCCTATACACTCATTCTCGCCTCTCTCTCACTTGCACACACAAGAGACCTTTCACATTTTAATAATATAATAAACACTAATGGGTAGCTAATCATGAAAGTCTTACACATAAAATATATCTTGAAAATAGCTAATATATCCCACTAATGGCTGAGCTAATATAATATATATATCACATTGTATATACATGAAGGTAGTGGGGAGATATACCACTTAAGAAAAATCGGTACCCATATATATATATAAGTGATAGAATAAAATTACACTTTGTTATACATATATCATAGCTCTCGGCCATTTGGCCCAACTTTATGTTAAAAATCCTATCTTATGCTAATCATAGATTTATAAATCATAATATATGATTTAGATGATATTTAATATCATAGGTTAATAGCATAAGTGAAGAAAACAAAATAATCCAACCTTGTGTACAAGAAATGAACTATCGGCTATTTGGACAATTCATAGGTTAAAAATTTCATTTCATGTCACTAATAGGTATATACACCATGGTATATGATTTAGATAATTATTGAAGCATAGGATAATTAATTAGAACAAAATTTTCGATGAAAACCCTAATTTTAAGATTTTAGGGTTTTCAAACCATGGTTGAGCTTTTTATTCATTCTAATGTTCAAGCATTAATTAAATGCTTATTAGTACTGTAATATCATAAAAATATCATAAGAAATAATTTCC
The DNA here is from genome assembly GCA_036937905.1 of Salvia rosmarinus. NCBI lineage: Eukaryota > Viridiplantae > Streptophyta > Magnoliopsida > Lamiales > Lamiaceae > Salvia > Salvia rosmarinus. Next base: position 35,577,638 of record CM072821.1, read on the forward strand.
TAAAGTTTCTTGATCATTAAAACCATCGTTCATCTTATCTCTAAACGCGTTGACGTTTGAAAGCGTCTCAAACGTTACGTGATCGACTCATCTTTAAAATGGTCGTAAATACTGTAATCTCATTATAAAATATTCCATTCACAATGGAATATAATTCCAAGCTTGATTGCTTAAGAAAAGTCGTGACATTTCAACGATCGGTATCGATTCGACGTTAAAATGATCACGATAAAAGTTAAAACATTCGATTTCATCATCCACTAACTTCGGTGAGTGTGTAACAGAAATTATTCCTTGTAAACAATTGAAATCATACTTGATTTCATATGTGATTTTATTTCACGGCAAAATTTTATTTTACGGGTTTTAAAGACCGTAATTAGCTTTTTAAAGCTGGGTTATTACATCCTACCCCTTAAAAGAAATTTCGTCCCAAATTGTATACCTTAATGTAATAAACTGGGGTATTGTTCCTTCATCAGATCCTCTAGCTCCCACGTAGCTTCTTCGCCGTGATGATTCCACAAGATTGACCGGTGAAATTGATTTGTTCCTCGCTTGTTGAACTTTATGGTCTAGTATTGCGATAGCTCTTCTTCATAACTCGTGTCGGATTTAGAACTACGTCGCTTTGACGGATCACATGTTTTGGATCGTACATATTTCCTTAGTTGAGATACGTGGAAAACATTATGCACATTTCCCAAGTTGGCGGAAGAGCCAACTTATGAGCTCTTGAGCCTATTCTTTCTAGGATCTCATATGGTCCTATGTAGCGGGGTCTTAGTTTTCCTTTCACACCAAATCTCGTGATCCTTGATGGAGAGACTTTGAGAAATACTTTGTCTCCAACTTTGAAAAGCAGCTCCGATCTACGCAGACAACAGAAGATTTGTCTGTCTTGAGCTTCCTTGATTCTTTGCCGAATCTGTCGGACGATTTCAATCATCTCGTTTATCACTTCTGGCCCTACTATTTTCCTTTCACCTACTTCATCCCAATAAAGTGGTGATCTACATTTCTTGCCATACAAAGCTTCATATGGGGCCATGTTAATCGTCGCTTGATAACTATTATTATAGGCAAACTCAATAAGAGGTAAACTGTCTTCCCATTTGGTACCTCGATCTAGTACTACGGTTCTCAGCATATCTTCTAGGGTTTGGATTGTCCTTTCTGATTGCCCATCAGTTTGTGGGTGAAATGCTGTACTGAAGTTTAACTTTGTTCCCAACTCTTTTTGTAGGCTCATCCAAAATTTCGATGTGAACTTGGAGTCTCTATCTGATGTAATGGATTTTGGTACTCCATGTAGTCGTATTACTTCCTTTACATATATTTGGGCTAGTCTATCAGCTCCATATGTATTTTGAATTGGTAAGTGTGAGCGACTTGGTGAGTCTATCTACTATTACCCATATAGTAGTGTTTCCTTTTCGAGACTTGGGTAAATCATGCTTGAAATCCATCGTTATTTCGTCCCATTTCCATTCGGTATACCCAACGGTTGTAACTTCCCGTAGGGACGTTGGTGTAAAGCTTTTACTTGTTGGCAAACAAGGCAACGCTCTCGAAAAAGCTATGTCTCGTTTCATGCCTTCCCACCAGAATTTCTCTTTTAGGTCTTGGTACATCTTCGTACTGCCTGGGTGGGCGGTATAAGGTGTATCATGAGCTTCACTCATTATGTTGTTCCGAATCTCAGCATCATCTGGAACACATATCCTTCCTTTGAACATTAAAGCATTATCTGATGTTTCCTGGAAGGTTTCCAATTCGCCAGTTCTCACTCTTCCTCTTATCTTTTCCAACTTTTCCTCAATCCTTTGTCTCTCAATGATCCTTTTTCTTAGATCAGGTGCCATGGTGAGTGTAGCAATACAATTCTTGATCGTCTCTGGCTGTTTTATCAATTCAATTCTTAATTTGCTGAATTCCTCGACAAGTTTATCTTCTTGTGTCGGAGATATCCCAATTGAGTCGATTCTTACGACTCAAGGCGCCGCCTACTACATTCGCTTTACCGGTGATAGTTAATACCACAATCATAGTCTTTTACTAGTTCGAGCCATCTTCTTTGCCTCATGTTTAGATCTCTTTGCTCGAAAAATATTTCAAACTTTTATGATCTCAGATAAATCTCGCATCTCACTCCGTAGAGATGGTGTCTCCATATTTTCAGTGCATGAACCACTGCTGCTAACTCTAAATCGTGTGTTGGGTAGTTTAGCTCATGTGGTCTAAGTTGTCGTGATGCGTATGCTATTACTTTTCCTTCTTGCATCAAAACGCATCCTAATCCATTCTTCGAGGCGTCAGTATAAACCACATATTCTTTATCTGATTCTGGGACTGCTAACACCGGTGCACTTGTTAACCTTTCTTTGAGTTCTTGAAAACTCGCCTCACATTCCTCAGTCCAAGTGTACTTAACTCCCTTTCGAAGTAATTGGGTCATTGGTCTTGCTATTTTGGAGAATCCCTCAATGAATCTCCTATAATAACCAGCTAACCCTAGAAAACTCCGGATCTCATTCTGAGTTCGCGGTGATTTCCATTCTTGCACTGCTTCCACTTTGGCTGGGTCCACTTTGATTCCATCTGCAGACACGATGTGTCCTAGGAACATTACTTCCTTTAACCAAAACTCGCATTTGCTGAATTTTGCAAACAACTTCTCACTCCTCAAAGTTTGTAACACCATTCTTAGATGTTCCTTATGGTCTTCCTCATTTCTCGAATAGATGAGAATGTCATCTATGAAAACTAATACAAACTTGTCTAAGTACGGATGAAACACTCGGTTCATGAGGTCCATAAACACAGCTGGTGCATTAGTTAATCCAAATGGCATAACTACAAATTCATAATGGCCATATCTTGTTCGGAATGCGGTTTTAACTATATCTTCAGGTCGTACCTTGAGTTGATGGTATCCTGACTTAAGATCAATTTTTGAAAATATGCCTGCTCCTCTCAGTTGATCAAACAAATCGTCAATTCTTGGTAAAGGATATTTGTTCTTGAGCGTCATCTTGTTCAGCTCCCGATAGTCTATACACATTCTCAAGGATCCATCCTTTTTCTTGACGAACAAGACAGGCGCTCCCCAAGGCGATACACTAGGTCTAATGAAACCTAGATCCAATAATTCTTGGATTTGGATTTTCAGTTCTTCCAATTCCTTTGGGGCCATTCTGTAGGGTGCCTTTGATACTGGAGCCGATCCTGGTTCCAAGTCAATGGTAAATTCAACCGCTCATCGGGAGGTAATCCTGGTAGATCCTTAGGAAATACATCTGGAAATTCCCTAACAATTTCTATGTCTTCTATCTTCAATTCCGGCTTTTCTTCTCCGTTCAGGTAAACGAGAAAAGCATAGTATCCTTTCTTATTCATCATTTTCCTCGCCTTCAATGCGGACACAATTGGGACTCTCTTTCCCATGCTGATTCCATGGAAATGCGTTGCTTCTTGCCCAGGAAAATGAAATGATATTTTCCTTTCCTTGCAAAGAATCGTGGAGTGGTTTGCAGCTAACCAGTCCATTCCTAGGATTATATCCACGTCACCCATGGACATTATGTTCAAGTTATTTGCTAGAACCCTTAGTGATCCTAAGTTCAACTCTAGGTTCGAGCAGAAATGTGTAACAGTCATAATCCCGCCTATAGGTGAAGAGATTCTCATATCCTGATTTGCCTTTATTGCACTAAGTCCCAACAGATCCACGCATGATTTTGCTATAAAAGAGTGCGAAGCTCCTGTGTCGAATAATACTATAACAGGCATGTTGAGAAGGATTCCCATACCGCCGAGTTTCCTCGGTCTGTTCGCTTTGTTGCGGTGCAAAGCATACGCCTAGCTTGGGGTAGCTGCGCCGACGTGGTGCTTGCCTTCTTTGCCGTTATTCTTTGTTATGCCGCTGTCACCGACGCTGCCGTTGTGGTTGTTGTCTTCGTTGTTGAGGTGGTTGCCCTTCTTTGTTGTGGTATTTGTTGTTGTGGCTGCCGCACTGTTGTGGAGGTTGTTGCCATTGTTGCTTTGTTGTAATTCTTTGTTGAGGTTGGGGCTGAAATTGGATAGCCCTCGTGGTTGGACATTACCGGTTGGTTCGGCCTTACAATTGTTTCGAACGTATCCCGGACGTAAGTTTGCGTAATGTCCTCTCATGCCGCACCTAAAACAGCTTCCATCGCCCGCCATGCACATCCCGTGTGCATCTTTCGGCATTTTGGGCACGGAAGAGCCCTTCACGCTCTTGTAGTCCCTTCTTTGGAGGAATAAAAGTCGCTTCCTCCATCCTCGCCCTTCGTTTCTTGAGTTCCCCACATCGCTGTTTGTTACCTTTGTTTTCAAAGCTCCTCTCGCTACTATTACCAAACCGGTATCCCATTTTCTTTCCTCTATCCATAGTATTCGCATTTGTACCGATGCCGACTTATCATCCGCATTGCCGCCTCAATGTCCAAAGCCCGTAAGAGCCTCAAGATAAGTCATGTCTCCAAGACCAGCGAGAGACATTCTTATTTCCGCCTTAACCTGGATCTAAATTTCTCGGCCATCTTTAAATCCGTGTCCACTGATCCAAAGGCATATCAAGACATTTCAAAAAGTACGATCATAATCGGTTACCGACATCTTTTCTTGCTTTAACAAGAAGAATTCATGTTCCTTCTTTTCTTGTAACTCTTGGTACATACTTATCATACACTTCCTTTAAAATCTTCCCATGTCAACTCTTCCATCCGCTCTCTGCTGTGAAAGTTTTCTTCCGGCCTCCCACCGTAAATCAAGCGAGCCCATTTAACGGAAGGCTACACGATAGTCTTTCTTGTGTTGTGCACCTTAGAAAAGTGAAAATTCTCTCGATGGTTCTCATCCACTGCTCAAGATCCTCCGGACTACCTTTCCCATTGAAAGTTGGAGGGTTTTGTCTTAAAACAATTCCTCTATCCTGCGGTCGGGGTTGAGGTGGAGGTGGTTGAGGTGCATGCTTGTTCCTCCTGCTCCGGAGTTCCCACTCGCCTCCTAGGTCTCGCCTCCGCCTTACTCGCTCGGGTCTTGTCTAGAGGCATTACATTGTGTAAAATATATCATTAGCATCATGTATCATTCTTATAACTTGAATATGTATAATTTCATTTCGTTGCCCTTTTTAGAAACGATATCTTAAATAAAACATTTCATTCTTGTCATACATAAATTTGTTGCAAAAGCCTTCTTGAATCACACATACATACAATTGCAAAAGCACCATATATAACGTACTTTGCAACACAAGTCCTTACATCAAGGATTACTCACATACTTGCTTCCAAAATATTTCAAAAGAAAAGGCCCATACATATATTGGCCTTAAGGCTTTACAAAAATTAAAATCATACACAATGGCTTTATAGCCTTACAAAAATTCAGTTTTCCCCACTGTTCAAGTTTCAAAAGCATAATTAAAACATACATAAAATAAATAACATGATCCTTCAAATTTTACATCAACATCACTAGCTACATCAACTCCTAGAATCTTCCTCATCTTCTTCCGGATCCTCTTCCTCCTCGTCCGAGTCATCAATCGGCCATATGCTCTAGAGGTCCAGCTCATTACTCTCTACCATCGGATGTCGCGATGGACCATAATCCACACGAATCGGGTCAGAATCGCGTGGATGGGGTTATACCCATCAAGAGTGCTGTCACACTAATCCGTCTGCCCGACGGAAACTCGGTGGTGGTAGGGTGCCGCCATCGGTGGTAAAGCGGTAGTGGTGGGACGACGGATGTCCGAAAATCGAGGTGGGAAAGCAGGGACTCCCAATGCTCTAGGTCTAGCTGCTCCGTCCGCTCGAACAAGTCGCCCTCATCGATCCGATATCGAGGAACCATCAGATCGACTACCGTGGGACCTCGCAGTACTGACCACTCGTGTGACTCGTCACGCCAAGTATATTCCGTGGAGGAGATAAGGTCCTCTCTACACTGCGCCATAGATGCTATATACGCACGTCGGTGGCTAATGAACCCGGTAGATCACCTATCAAGTCATATCCTCCGCTTGCACGGTAAATGTAATCTCCGGACACCTCACGAGCATAATCTTCCCAATCACATGGAAGTATAGTAAGAAGGCGCTTAATGCCGTCGTAGTCCGTCACGCCATAAACTCTCGCATTCCTCCACGCCTAAAGTAATACATCGTGAACTCTCCTAAATCCCGCCGCACACATCCAGCCTTTTCGGTGAGATACGAATAGTCTCTTCAGGGGTCGGGTTAGGTCCTATCCTCCTCCTCGCAATATAACGCATCTCCTCCATCTGTCACGATCAAAAACTAACCGTTAGACACTACTAAAACCTAATAGCAGATAGGGTAGCTTAATACTTCGGTTAATCAACTAGGATAAACTATTTAACCTATAACCAAACATTCTCAACCCGTCTAGCAACCAAAACTCCTATTGCTATGATAAGCTACACGAGGTATTATAGGTTCCTCCGTTCTATCTAAAACTCAAGCTGAACTTTACCCAGACCCTACTGTATTTGGGAGATGGAAAAAGAGATTCTGTCCTTCATAACAAATGAGGTTCAGAATGTTAGGAATACGCAGGCGAAAACCATGCGTAAAACGGAGTCCTATCGAGAGAGTATGGTTAAAAACAAATTTACTGCGCAGTGCAGAAAATTTTCGCGATTACAACGACGTTTCGAGAAGATGCCAATAATGACAACATACGCGCTATGGCTGCTGCCGACTTAGTATAACTATTACGTCCACGCCTTCAAATTGAAACTTGCCGTTCGGAAATCTCGGTCTTTAGTCACGCAAGTTGAAAATTATGGTTATGATTGCTCACTTTGACTGTGATGCAGCATCCACCTTCTTCATTCGTCATAGTCAACGTCGTTCCCGATCATCTTTACGTTCTACTTTCGCCGTTCAGAATTTGAAATTAAAACACATTCATGCTTCCTATCATTCTTTTGTTTTCTTTCATTATGTGAACATACTTCCTATATCGTCTACGTTCTTCTCCAAAGCATAGCATACTTTATTATCAACATAGATTTCATAACTCATAAGCATAACATCCAAATCACCTCATTCTTCGTTCATACATAACTGTACATATTATTTTGTTTTCATACATTCATCTTTAATCATCATGATTCATTTTAAACATACATTTCAACTTATTCACTTCATATCATTGCTATCAAATTTCAAAATTTAGAATTTTTGAAAATCTTCATTCATAACTCATCATTTCATTCATCATCACATTACAACTTTCCTTTTCCTTTTTCTTCAAAAATCTTTTCAAATTTGATCATCATATAAAAATTTTTGTTTCATAAACTCAAATGAAACTAGTTACCTTTTTCCCGTTGAGCTCGATGTGATGAAGTGTTGAGAATAGCCAGTAGATTTTCTAGAAGTCTAGTGACTCAATTCTAGACTTAGTTTAGAAAGAAATGGGGTTTCATAGAGCAACCGCTCTGATACCACTCTGTCACGACCACACTCAGGTTGACCCGGAGTGAGCGGACTACTATTAGGAATATAGAATTTAAGATTTAACATACACTTATACAATTTAGTTCGAAAGGGCTTAGCCAACAGATCCAAAAGATATAGTGATCTGAAAGACTTCATAGTTCACTTTGTTATGATATTCAACATGAAAGTAAAACAGTTCAGAGTTGCAGCGGAAAGAGTGTGAATACATATATGACGATATGTATTCAAGGTTATCCATTTCTAACGAACATGAGGGACATATGGCTTTCTCAACATTTCTCCATCATCAGTAATCGAGCTCAACCTGCACATTTAAAAACAAACATGCAGGGCTAAGTACAAAATTTGTACCCAGTGGATTTATGCCGAAAACATTTTATTTTCATTTAGTTACTCGCTAATATAGTGATAAGACCTGCGGTTTTATTTGAAAATGCCTCAGGCTTACTAAATATTTTCACGAGTTTATAAAAGTTGTCGCAAGCGTTTTCTTGGTGTACGTGATCCATATCCCTTATTATCATGTCATCACATTATCATAGTCGAAAGTCGTGAAGGAGGCCTCCTTCTATGACCCCGTGACCGGCCGTGAATTGTCCTTACAAAGACACAAATCACCATCGGTGTACACGTTAATCCTAGCTGTATAAGCCTTAGGCAGAGGATCCGATATCGATTTTCATTCATAAGTTGGGAATATTCCAATAACATCACATCATACAAGGATAGGATATGATACACAAAACGTAAACATTTTGGCAGGTAATCATTTAAAGAATTTTAGCATTTATTGAAAATCGAAAAAAAGGCAGTTGAAAAAAAGAAAGAAAGTTGTTCCATTTTGGTAATAAAGCCCACCCGAAATTATTGTTCGCCTTTATCGTTTTCCTTACTCGTCAACGTCCAGCTGGTGCGTCAGCGTCCACACCTTTATATAAAAAGGATGCTTTAGTACGTCGGTTACGTAATTCGAGACTTATTAAGTCTTATAAGATAATTCGATATTTCATATCGACGCGAATCGAATTCCTTAATGAATTTAATTGTTTCTCGATCGCACATCAAATTAACATTTCTCGTTCTTCGAGAGAAACGAGATATGTGTTATAAATGACCAATTTACCCTCTTAGTAAATGGTCCAACGTTTTCACGCGTTTTCGATTTCATGACTTTAAACATGAAATCTTTTCATATTAACGTGATATCATTAGTAAATGATACGCCTTACGCGTATTTGCGTATTGATCGAACGCCTTTCAGACGTTGATTTCAAAAGTCAATAATTTTGACTTTTCAAGAATTTAATTACTAAGCCTTATTTTAATATTAAATCTTTGAAAATAAATTTTCAATTGATTTCTTTTATAACTGTTTTAATATGTTTAAAAAAATAATTTTAAACATATAATTCATTATAAAAGAATTTAAGGATTTAAAATCCTTATTGTTATTCTTTTAAAATAGCTCACGGCTATTTTAATTTTTGCCAATCTATTATTTTTGAAAATTATCCAATAATTTCCAAATATGTCTAAAATATTATTAGACATATAATTTATTAACAAAATTGATTTAAAAGGATTTAAAAATCCTTAAAATCTTTAAACAGTTTCGGTAATTACATTAATTTACCAAACAATGTCCAAAAATTTTTCTAATATTATATAGTGTATTAAAATACACTATGGTCATTAATATGTCATAATATCACTCAACCATTGTTCAATCATCACTTTAATATTAATACTAGGTCTCGCATTTATAAATAAATGCTTAATAATTTTGCTAAAATTCTAATAAATTAATATAAGGTCCAAACATTAGTCCATGACATATGTATGTCATATAAGTCATGATATAACATTTATATACCCTATAAATGGTATATAAGCTTTCGGCTGTTTCACTAAGTACATCAAACAATTTTTATAAAATTTTCAAACAATTATAATATGCTTATATATTATAGTGTAACAATGTAACACCATGAAATATATCAAGAACAATTTTATTCATCACCAAAATTAGCTCAAGGCTTTCGGTTTATTTGAACAAAATTTGTAATTGATTTTTAAAAATTCTAACAAAAACATAGGATGCATAAAACACATTTTAGAACAACAATATACCATTGCATGTTACAAAATAAAGTCACACACATATATATATACATATACATGTCTCGCCTTTTGAAGAAAATGGTACAAAATTTTCCAAAATTTTTAATAATAACATCAAATGCCTAGAATTTATTTCAAGCTTATAATTTAGCATTGCATGTGTTAAAAAACATACATTAATCTACACATATACATGCTTTGGTTTTCTTTAATAAAAATAGGTAGACATTTCTAAAATTTCCCAATTAATTTGTATGTACTTTCAAAACATCATAGATCATTAATATCCAATTGCATGTACAAAACAAAAATCATACAACCACTTATATAATTCTATATGCATCGGTTTCAAGAGCAAACATAGCATGGATTTTTTTTTCTAAAATTCAAAACAAACACTATAGACATATATTACACCATAGATCATAAAATCAATCTCATGTAAACTTCCATAGGTCTCGGCCTTTTCATAAATTTTCCATACATTTTGAATAAATTTATAAAACATGCTCAAAGCTTCACAACTTATTGCTACATATCCTTAGTTCACATTATAGCCATGGATTCATAAGATTCTCATTCTAGACCATACATGCAAGACTTAGAAAAATAAGAACATATATTCAACATACTCCTTATCATCAATACACATGCAATAGCAAGGATAATCCAACCAAGATCATCAAACACACATGCAAAAAACCCTAAGCTACTCTTCGAAAATTTCAAGGTTTCAAGAACAAACCAAGCTTTTGTTCAACTCCTACCTTGTGCTATGGATTAAAGAGACAAGGTACAATGTTCCAAGTGTGGTATGGAAGATGAAAGGAAGAAAAATCAAGGCTTGAAGGGAGAGGGGTCTCGGCAATGGTCAAGCTTGAGAGAAAAAAAAAGAAAGAGAGTTTGAGAGAGAAATGGAAGAATTCAAGTGTTGAGTGTGAGTGTGAGAAGAGATGTAAGAAAATCTGAAAATTCCCCCTCCCTATACACTCATTCTCGCCTCTCTCTCACTTGCACACACAAGAGACCTTTCACATTTTAATAATATAATAAACACTAATGATAATCATGAAAGTCTTACACATAAAATATATCTTGAAAATAGCTAATATATCCCACTAATGGCTGAGCTAATATAATATATATATCACATTGTATATACATGAAGGTAGTGGGGAGATATACCACTTAAGAAAAATCGGTACCCATATATATATATAAGTGATAGAATAAAATTACACTTTGTTATACATATATCATAGCTCTCGGCCATTTGGCCCAACTTTATGTTAAAAATCCTATCTTATGCTAATCATAGATTTATAAATCATAATATATGATTTAGATGATATTTAATATCATAGGTTAATAGCATAAGTGAAGAAAACAAAATAATCCAACCTTGTGTACAAGAAATGAACTATCGGCTATTTGGACAATTCATAGGTTAAAAATTTCATTTCATGTCACTAATAGGTATATACACCATGGTATATGATTTAGATAATTATTGAAGCATAGGATAATTAATTAGAACAAAAATTTTCGATGAAAACCCTAATTTTAAGATTTTAGGGTTTTCGAAACCATGGTTGAGCTTTTTTATTCATTCTAATGTTCAAGCATTAATTAAATGCTTATTAGTACTGTAATATCATAAAAATATCATAAGAAATAATTTCCTAAAGTTTCTTGATCATTAAAACCATCGTTCATCTTATCTCTAAACGTTGACGTTTGAAAACGTCTCAAAACGTTACGTATCGACTCATCTTTAAAAATGGTCGTAAATACTCGTAATCTCATTATAAAAATATTCCATTCACAATGGAATATAATTCCAAGCTTGATTGCTTAAGAAAAGTCGTGACATTTCAGCGATCGGTATGATTCGACGTTAAAATGTCTTCACGATAAAAGTTAAAACATTCGATTTACATCATCCACTAACTTCGAGTGAGTGTGTAACAGAAATTATTCCTTGTAAACAATTGAAATCATACTTGATTTCATATGTGATTTGATTTCACGGCAAAATTTTATTTTACGGGTTTTAAAGACCGTAATTAGGCTTTTAAAACTGCGGGTTATTACAATAATTGACGGCATAGGACGTGGGGCGGCGTTTGGAACATCAGGGTACAACCACTCCTTTATGCCGTGTTGTGTAACTTGCCGAGGTCTGGGACAAGTACTTGTAGGTGTCGTTTTCTACGCATTATATATATACTTGAGCACGCTGACAAATCTGGTAAGTCTGTCTGCACTTTGGAATTTTCTCATGGAGAAATTATTCTTTTGATACTTCTTTTGTAAAATTCCTCCCATCGTTGGCAACCAATCGACACGTTGGGTACCATCCTCATTTGACACTCTATAGTTACGAGCATCCATCCGAGGTGCAAAATTTCTTCAAAACTGCTCAATGCTTAGTTCATAATAAAAGAGCCGATATGCTCGTGTGAGTTATAACCTTGTAGGCCTTGGGGTTAACTCTTACCGTTAAACTCTCTTTTCTTGTCATACGAAGCGGATATTTTTAGATAAACCGACTTAATTTAAGCAATGGAGGATTTCTAAACAAGAAGGATCTCTTAAAGAATTATACACTTTAAGACATATATAACCCGTAGATGACTCATGACTCTTATCTTAATACTCATTTTACGTTTACATCTTGATGATATTGCCTTAAAGATATTCGCATAGGCGAACAAAGGTACCGATATTACGTCGTGTGAAACCCCTAACGGAAAGGTTAGGCCCAAGTCACTAATCACATGAATGACACCATTTCAAATTTGTCTCTAAAATTATATCTACGTTCCACACGGATGTAATGATCCAAATCATTGGATAGCACTTTAGGCGATTCTAGGTTCAATTCTGAGCTTAAGTAACACTTGCGATGGTCATAATTCCGTATAGGTAAGGAGATTTTCATTTCTTGATTCGGTTACCCTGAGTTGGGTTCTATCGCTTCTACACATACTTGTGAGATGTCAAAAAGCGAAGCATTTACATTGAACAAAATCATACCGGTATTCTGAGAAATTTTCCTCACACCTATCCTGCCTTTTGGTTCTGTTTGATCTGTTTTCGGTGCGAGGTATAGGCTTTAGTCAACGTGTAATATCCCGCAGTTTTAATGCTTAATTACGATAATATAAATCGTAATTAGGGTTTTAAGTTCGATAATTAAAATCTTAATCAGTCAACGCTCGATTTTGACTAAGCATAACATGGTGAGTTCTATGTGATATTCACTAGTAAGTAGTGAATTACAGAATATAGTTTACGATATTCCTTCGAGAATATTGTTCTAACGTCGATTAAGTTCGACCGATAAGCTTCACGTCATTTTGATGACGAAGCTCAGAATTTCAATTCCTTCTTAGCAAAGAAGTGAATAAAGTGAGTATGATTTTATAATAAGTAATTTAGAGGCAATTCGATCTTTATCGTATTTAGACGATTAGAACGTCGATATTTTGATACAACGCAATAACTTAGCCAATCGATGAAGGAATTATAAAATATGAATTCCTATAATTATTTTATGTCATAATAGCATTATTTATCATTTAAAATAATGCTAGAGAATTAAGGATCAATTATTGATCAAAGTGAGCTATTTTCAAATTGGGGTTTGAAAATTAAGAATGTGACATAGAAATATTCTAAATATTTTTCTATGATTTAATTCATCATCTAGGACTTATATATGTCACATAGCTATGTGTTAGCTATATGTTACAAGAAAATAAAATATCTAGCACTATACACCAATGATTCTCAAAATTTGTATGTATAGTGTGAAATGGATTTAATTCTATCTTTTGAGGATGCTATGCATTAATTATGATAATGAGACATAATTAATGTATAAGATAAGGTTTATCATGATTTATACAAGTGGGAGGCCACTTGTACACAAATCTTAGAAAATTTGTAGTATTTTATGTGATAAATTGAAAATATCTTGATCCTATTAATTATGAGATAAGATTATGTTATCTAGATGATATTAGGTGTAAAGTAGAGTTTGTGATCAACTTAAACAAGTAACTATAACCTTTGTTTGCTAGTAGTTGAAAATGTTGACAATTATGTGAACATAAATAAATATCATGTGTTTATTTTTGACCTTTCAAAGTTGATATTTTCCTAAGGTATTATTATTGGATTATACCTTGATAATGACATCTTAATTCATGAATATAGATATGAGACAAAGAGAATTTATCTCCATTGTTTTAAAATAGCGAAGCTATGTAAGTAGTTTAATTAAATGTGAAGTTCTCGATTTTTCCTTGCAAGGATAATAGAATGAATATAATATATAAGGAAATATATATACATATTAAGATATGAGGACTATGAATTTTGTCTCATGAATAGCCAAATTGAATAAACAATGAAAGGAAAATTTTTCTTTATTACCTATGGGTGCCGACACCTACATATATAAATTAGTGAATTCTTAATTTTATGATAATTGTGGAAAGGTGTATTAATTAAAGTGATAAGAGGATATATTGATAAGGCTTAAATAGGATAAAATTTTGTCCTTTCTTACCACTTGAGTAGCCGAAATGTTTGACAAAATTAAAGCAAGGATTAGTTGTCATTTTAGGTAATTATTAATATGCAAGTGGATTAATTCTATAAATAAGACTTGGGATCAAACAATTCATCCATTTTGCTCCCATGAGAACCGAAAATATTAGAGAAATTGAGAGGGAGAGATTACTCAATTCCTTCCCAAAACTTAGATCAATAAACCTTCTCCGATTAATTCGACTCCGATTAAAAGGTTAGAAATCTTACGGGCTTCGTATACGTGTTAGAATTTTCGATTTTCATCCGTTAGAATTTATGTTATAAGCTTAGTTGTTCATGATATTTTCGAAAATTATGTAACTTATGCTAAAATATTTAGATATTGTGTTTATATGATATTATTGAGCATGTATTATAATTATATCACAAAATTAAACATGATATTAAAAGTTACATATGGACCGAAAATGTGTAAGCACAATAATATGTTGATGATTATGATTTTTAATTGTTGATTTGAGCATGAAATAATAATCTAGGGTATTAAATAAGCTTATATGAATTTATATAGAATTTTTGGAAAACTTTAGTACCTAAGTTCATGAATTTCGAGAATTATAATATATGATATGATATTGAGATATAATCCATATTTAAGTGTTATCATGTCATATTGATGATGTAGATTCATAATATATGGTTGTGTGAATTTATTGAAATTTATAAAAATTATTTGGACCTAAGTCAAAATTTTTGAATATGACTTATGTAAATTAAATTCGATAGTTCATAATAAATAACAATTATGTTATAATAAGGATAATTAAGGGTGATTAAGTATTATGTGAATTTATTGGAATTTTTGAAAAATGTTTAGTGGATGAAATAGGGTGACCGGAAATTATACCCTAAGTGTATTAATGTTATAAATTTATTTTATCAAGTATAATTACATAATATGATCTAAAATAATGTTTTAGATATAGTATGATTTTATAGGAATTTTTGGAACAAGAATTGTACATTAAAATCGAAAATTACATAAGAAATTTAAAAAGTCAAAATGTTGACTTTGAGTTGACTAAAGTCAAAATTGTTGACTAAAGGTTGACTTGGTCAAAATTGTTGACCAAAAACGTTGACCAAGGTCAAAGGACACGTAATTCGATAATACGTGATCTATGTGACGTAGTACGTTTAGTAACAATGTAACTTACGTTACGTAAGTACATTAAAACGTACATTATATATTAAAAAGGTAGAATATCTCTTATAAATTGAGAAAATTCATAATCGACATTAATTGATTAGGAAACGTCAAAATAAGTCCGGCGTTAGCCTTATTTGACACGTAGAACGTTATAGACTATGTTCGTCTCTCTCGAACGTGATCAACGTACTAAAATAGTTCTTACGTTAAGGTGGGACGTGGACTTGAGCTTTCAACTTAGAAAGGAACGTTATTGAAAAGCTACGTACCAGGTGGGCTTTATTCGAAAACCCTTTTATTTATTTTACCAAATGCAAAGTATTTATTTACAAGCTTTCAGTTGAGAAATGATGATTACCTGCCCAAAGTGTTTATGTTTTTATGTATGATCCTATCGAGTTGTTGGGCAAGCCAACTATGAAATTGATATCGATCCAAGCGGGAAGGATTATACCGCCAGATTGATCCGATGTGATGATGATATTATTATTTGTGGTGATGGTTGGAATGATGATATTATTATTTGTGGTGATGGTTGGAATGATGATATTATTATTTGTGGTGATGGTTGGAATGATGATATTATTATTTGTGGTGATGGTTGGAATGATGATATTGAAAGTTGTTGGTTCGCTACCAACGTATGATGATCCTGATGTGATGTCATACTATATGTGGAGTTGGCTGGCATGATGATATTGAAAGTTGTTGGTTCGCTACCAACATGTGATGATGTTATGTGATGATGTTATGATATTACTATATGAGAACTGATATGGATCATACAGACAAAAATATGTCTGGCCAGACGACTTTTGAAAAATGAGAAAATGTTTTAGTAAGCACAAGGCATTTTCAACTAAAACCCTTGTGTCTTACTTATGGGGCAGTGTAATTTAAAGAAAATGTTTTTGGCATGAGCCCACTAAGTGCATTCTTGTACTTAGCCCTGCATATTTGTTTTAAATATGCGGGTTGAGCGATTGATGTTGGATGTTGAAGTGTTGAAGCGGTTGGAGTCTTTTGTCGTTGATAAGTATAGCCTTGATTACATATCGTCATATGTGTAATCACATGTCTTTCATTGCGCAGTTATATAAGTTATAGTTTGAGTCGAACCCTTTTGTCAAGAGTCTAAACGATCCAGCCAGATGTACGATATATGTGTCACATTAAATGATATGAAGTTTAGAATTTGTCTATTATATATATCTCAGTTCCATAATTAGTGTTTGTTATTGTTGTTAATCCCGTCATTAGTAACAGCTTTCTACTAATCCGTACTTTGGAAAGCGCGGTATTACTGATTGGTATCGAGGCGGGTCGTACCTAAACCCAAAACTTTTTCAAAAGTTGAGTCTAGATGAGTCACTAGACTTCAGAGATCACCGATTATGCTCAACACTCCATCACATCAAGCTCAACCGAAAAAGGTAAATGATTTTCTCACGGTTTTGAGAATAAGGATAAGAAGTTGGAAAGTGAAGTTATTAAAGTGAAATGAATTTTCAAGAAAATGAAAGTTAGAATTAGAGAGATTCTAAGAATATGCGGATATGGAATGCATATTGAGGAAAACTCAAAGGATTCCAAGAATATGTAGGTATGGGACTACATATTCATGGAAAACTTAAAAGATTTAATAAGCGTGGAGTAAATGATTTTCTCAGATTGGAAATGAAAAAGTTTGAAAGTACATGCCCTTTTTTCAAAATTTTGAAATAAAAAGTTTGAACATGGAAAATGATATTTTCAAAAAGATAAAAATTATGAAAGGTATTTAAAAATGAAAGTAGTGAATAATGATGGAAGGAATGTTTATGAAGAGGAATGTTATATAAAGAGAATGTTACGTGAATGAAAGTTATGAATAAAGATTGTTGAAAGTAAAAGAAATTGCAAAGGTTGCAATGATGTTTTATGCTGTGAAGAGTTGAAAGTGATGTGAGACATCATTGACATTGATATGTCAAAAGAGAAACCTTTGAATTCGTGGAATTCAATAAGGATTTTTGTTGTGATAATTGTTGGATCATTACCAACATATTATGATGTTTGATGATGTTATAAGGAGAATGTTATGATTATGTTGTGATGATGTTCTATGAGAAAGTGTTGACATTGATATGTCAAAAGTGTTATATGTTGAATTCTTGAAATTCAAAGAAAGCATGAGTTATGTTACAGTTTTGAAATGTTTATTTCAAAGTTCAAAGTTATTTCACTGATGGGTATGATATCCCAAAAGAACATAGACATGATAAGAAGCATGATCACTATCGCGAGAACATAGAAGTAAGAATCTGAGAACTTTGGTTCTTTGCGAATACGAAAGTAAGTATCGACATGAGAACGAGAACAAAGATCAGTGAAAACATTACGAGTTTTCCAAAACGAGAAGAAAGAGATATAAGGTGAACCACATCGGCATTTTTATGCTCGACTTTAACATCGACCTTGCCAATTTCAACTTTGGCATCGACCTCTTTAATTTAGATCTTAGCAATTGATTCAACCTTGGTCACTGATTTGGTGCCAAGAAACTGCTCTTGCAGATGTTTTGACTTTAGCTCGTTCTCCTCGTTTGAATTCGATTCTGACGGTTTCGCCACGTACTTCTATCACAGTGGTCTATTTTATAAAGACCCAAATCCTTGATTCCTTCTTCAGAATTCGTGAGAATCAGTTAAAGACTAGTCCTATGATGTTCATGAAACGAAAACCTTACAGTATAGCAAGAATATTAGAATGCTGCTAGAAAATAAGATTCCCAGTAGTACAAGAAGAGATATGACATACATGAGAACTTTTGTAGATGACCTATTATGAGCTGTATAAGGTTTCAAGTTCTACTCAGTTTCTGTCATCGAGATTAACTCTATGACCTAGTCTCAATTGAGAAATCACTTGCGTTTCTCATTTTTCTTGGAAAGAAGTTTACAAAACCAAAATTTTATACAGTGTTCTTTGAAGCCAAGCCTTGTGTGACTGAGAAAGTATTTGTGACGGATGGCCACCCATATGACCAAAGAAATCTCGAGAGTCGTCATTCGGTCTTGGACCCTATATCCCAATTATTCGAGTTCAAAAGTATATTGATTCAAATCTTGAGGTTGTCATCAGGAGTTGTAAACCAATACTTCTTTTAAATTGTCATGACGAATTCTTCTTCAAAGCTTGAAACCAATAAGTATGAGACAAGATTGACTTATTCCGTCACCTAAGTTTTCAAATCAGTAAAGTGATAGACATCAAGTTATGATGTAAAGAAGTTCTCAAAGGGACGAGATATATTCTCTTCTATGGTGCACATTGATGCAATGACCCTTAATGGGCGTCTGAGATTGAGGATAACGATGAAAGTTATACCTCCGTGAGAGTATGATGATTAAGTCATGAACGAGATACTTTATAGCATTGAGTGCTAGAGTAAAATCAAAGAGAAGTATATTATATATCCTTGGGATATGCCCTCCTCTTATTATATCATAATAAGAAAGAATACAACTTATCTTTAAAATAGTTGATTGTCCCTAAAACCTCGTTAGAAGGTCGGACCTGTTAAAAGTATGGAGATAAATAAGACACAGTTGATGGATATAAAGGAATGAAAGCATCTCCATTAATAAGTCTCTCGCTTCATCCCTAAATCAATAAGATTATGTTTAAGTGGAATTGATTCCAAGAACTTGAGACTTTGGTTAAACCAAAGATAGTATGATCAACGGGTCAAATAATGAGATATGTAGGCTATTCCTAGTTTTAAACCAAGAAAGAGAGAGATACCCGAAGTTGAGATTTGGCAATAGGACATTGGTACTTGGAATATAAGTTATGATGTACAAACATACTACCTTACCAGTCTAGATTGTAATGATGACGGTCTTGATCTTAAAAGTGAGAATTAAAGTATAAAGTAATATAACTTTCGGATATCATGCTCAAGAAAAAGAGCAAGAGTTGAGAATAGCTGAGGAAATTACCAGCTATATACAGTTATGATATAGCCGGAACATGAGATAAGTTTTGCAAACAGTTTGATTACGATAAGTAAAGCAAATCATTTGAAGGAAAAAAAGTGGATCAAGAAGTAGATTTGTTATTTGAGATAAAACCGTCGTACCCTAAGTTTATAGAGATAAACGCTCACCTTATGCGTAATTTAGTAATTAATCAAGTGAGATAACTATTAAAGAAATTCGCTGAAGGAAATATGCTCAGCGAATAAAGGAAAGAATTCGCGAGGAAGGACCTTAAGGTGAATCTAATTGAAAAGAGTTTCTCATATTTATGAGATGACCATAAGGTGAAATATTGGGTACCTTAGCATTGAAAGGAAATAAACATAGAATGTCGAGAAGATAGTAAAGATATATGACGTCAAGGCAAAAGTATGATAATGTGAGAATGAGCAAAACCGAGGAAAGAATGGTAGGTATGAAAACTTCTCGGTTTACCTAAAATACTTTGGTTCGAAGACAAGTGCTTCACATTTCATTATCACAAGGATAGTAAGAGCATGCGTGGATACGTTAGAGCTCAAATCAGAATAAGCAAATCAAAGGATGAGAATCTCTTCACTTAAAAGAAGGATCATGGTCGCCATACGTATTTACTCGAACTTAGAATCACTTAAGACTTTAGTAAAGAACTTGAACATAGTACCTATATGAGACATAGAGATAATCCTAAGAAAGAAATTGATTAGTTGAAAACCATTCCATAATCCTGTACAAGGAAAAGGGAAATTTCGTTCCATTTCTCCGAATAAGAAGTTACGAATTTCTATGGAATCCATATAGGGAAGGAAATTCCAACCATACTGTGACAGCCCGCCTTTCCAAAGTACGGATTAACGGGACTGTCATCAACTAAGCAGGGATTAAGAACATAATGACCAACAAACCTTCAAGACGTCAAACTTTTATAGATAAACACACAATAGTTTCATACAAACTAGACCAACAGACCATTAACAAAAGGATTCAACTGATCTGGAGGTAACGTAAGTAATATCCAAAAATATAATAAAGTGTTTTGAACAGCGGAAAGCATGTGAATGCATATATGATGATAAACATCCAAGGTGAACAATTAGCAACAAAAACTCCGACTGCACATTTAAAAACAAACATGCAGGGCTAAGTACAAGATTGCACTTAGTGGACTCATGCCAAAATCATTTCATAAAATTACACTGCCCATAAGTATAACACGAGGATTTTAGTTGAAATAACTCGTGAATACCAAAATACTTTATCATTTCGCAAAAGATTCGCCTGCGCAGGCATTTTTCCGTTACGTATGATCCATATCATCCACATAATAATTCATAACTCATCTCATAAACCGATCTCACGTGCGTAGAAGTAGGCTCCTCCTACCGAAGCGCCGTGATCGGCGAAGATGTTGCTAACGGCTCCCAATCACATAGTCGGGATTACGATCGACTAGGATCCATGACCGCCGATGATGTTGCTAACGGCTCACGATACATGGCGGGTGTACACGTTAATCTTAGCCGAATTACGCCTCGACTTAAGATCCGATATCGATTTAAAAATAAATTGGGGCGACCCAATAATCGATTCACAAACATCGTTGGCTCGCCCAACAACATGATAGGATCCATACGTTAAAACATAAATATTTTGGGTATATGGCGAATAACAGTTCATAATCATTTTCAATGAAAGCTTTGTAAATAAATACTTTTCAAGAAAGCATCGTAAATAAAAGGGTTTTCGAGTAAAGCCCACCCTCGTATCGTGGGTCTCTTAACTATGGTCCTTTCCTACGCCAACGCTCCGTCCACGTATCACCTTAACGTAAGAATTATTTTTAATGCGTCGGTCACGTTCGAGAGGCGAACATAGTCTATAACGTTCACGATCAAATAAGGCTAACGTCGGACTTAATTTGACGCTTCCTAATCGATTGATGTCGATTATGAAATTTCTTAACATAAAAAGGATATTATACCTTTTAGAATATAATGTACGTTTTAATGTACTTACGTAACGTAAGTAGCATTATTACTAAACGTACTACGTCACATTGATCACGTTTTATCGAATTGCGTGCCCGTTGACCTTGGTCAACGATTTTGGTCAACTATTTTGACCAAGTCAACCAAAAGTCAACAATTTTGACTTTGGTCAACGAAAAGTCAACATTTTGACTTTTTCAACTATTTATGAAATTCTTATCATTTTATGTGCAATTCTTGTTCCAAAAATTCCTATAAAATCATACTATGTCTAAAACATTATTTTAGATCATAATATGTAATTATACTTGATAAAATAAATTTATAACATTAATGCACAATATATATAGTTTTGGTCACTATTAATTAAATAAACTTAGACTTGTGCAAAAATTTTATAAATTCACATGTTACACTATTTTATCATGTGATTAATAATATGTAATTACCTTAGTCAAATAAAATTTATACACCTTAGTATTATAACCTATAGTTTTGGTTATCTCATAATTAACCCATCAAATGATTTTAAAAATTCCAATAAAATCATATCTCAATTAATCACCCTCAATTATGCTTACTACAACATAATTGTTATTTATTGTGACTTATTGAATAAAATTTACCTAAGTCACTTCTTAAATTTTCGACTTAGGTCAAAATAATATTTATAAATTTCAATAAATTTCCACAACCATATATTATGAATCTACACACTTAATATGCTATTATAACACTTAAACATGAATTATATCACATCATCATAACATAGGCTTATATTTTCGGTATTCATATAAATATAAGCTATAGTTTTCCAAAAATTCTAAATAAATTCATATAAGCATAATTAATATCCTAGATCATGATTCCATGCTTAAATCAACAATTAAAAATCAAAATCATCAACATATATCATCCCTAAGTTTTCGGTCCAAACTTTGAATTTGATAGCATGTTTAATTTCATGATATAATTAATATACATGCTTAATAACATCATATAAACATGATATCTAAACATTTTAGCATATGATACATAATTTTCGAAAATCATATATATAAACTAAGATCATAACATAAATTCTAACGGACGAAATTCAAAAATTCTAGTACGTAATCGAAGCTCGTAAAATTTCTAACCTTTTAATCGGTTTCGATTTTATTGTTGAAGGCTTATATGATCTAGGTTTGGGTTTAAAACTTTGAAGAACACTCTCCTAAATTTCTCTCTATGTTTCGAAAATGGGGGTACTAAAATGGGAGAATGGAGAGCATATGTTATATTTATAAGCTTATGCAATTTGTAGTATAATTATTACATGATAAATATCTCATACACTTGTTAATTAAGGTCAAAGAAATCGGCACCTCCATAAGCTATGAGACAAAAATTTAATTCTTATCATGTACAACTCATAATGTATTTTTGTCCTTAAGTTGCAACTTGTGTTATAATTAGCATAAAACAATTAAATTCATATATGTATTAATATGTGTGTGTGTCGCCCATTTTCAATAGGCCTTAGGATTTATTTTGTTTTATTCTTATATTATATATTTTATTATACTATATAATTAATTATTAATTTATATCCCAATTAGCAAAAATTAAAAGAATTAACATACTAAACCTCTATTCCATAATTTACGCCAACTACTAAACTTTAGGCTAGGTTTTTAATTAATTTTTATATTATATACTATATTATTATCATATTATTAATATAGTATAAAGTTGCTTTTGAAAAGTCAAAATTTCAACTATACAAATGTCACTATTATATAGTGTGAAATTAAGAAATTTTCATCCAAATTTTCAAAATTTCGCCTATATAGTCCAAAGATTTTAGGATATTTATTCACTTGTTAATTAATGCTACTTTACAACTCATAATATGGTAGGATCCAACTCATATTTATTTATTAATTATAAAATAATAATATTACATAAAATCATGCCAAAAATCCCATAATTTTCGTCCCCCATGTATACAAGTGCACCACACTTGTGCAACTTGTATTACACCTCATTTAGTCCTTAATGACATCATAATAATATAATAATTATCATATATCATTAATTAGGTAAGAATAAAATTAAATCATACTTAGGAAACCCTAATTTTCGAAAATTGCTAAGGTATTCCCAAACATTTTATTTCCTTGTATAAAATAGCTACTACACATTTATGTGACATATTATATGTCTTAGATAATAATTTTAATCATAGGAAAGTATTTAAAAATAATTTAGGTCTTAGAAACCCTAATTTAAATACTTAGGTTTTGAAACCCATGAAATAATGTACATTGCTTTCTTAAATTTTCTAGCATTATTTAATGATAAATAATGCTCTTATATAATAATATAATTATAGGAATTTGAATTTTATAATTCGAGATCATATGCTAAAGTTATCGCATTATCTCTAAACGTAGAGCGTTTGAAACGTCTCTAAATTCTCATAGCTTAATTATCTCCAAAATGTTCAAAATAAAGTTTGTTACAACTTTATTTATTCCTATAATAATAGGAATTTGAAATTGCTTAAGCGCTTAATAATCTTGTAAGGCGAAGCGTCGAATTCATTCAACGTTGAAAATTACGTTCGAAGGAATATTAAAATCATATTCCTTAATTCACTAAGGCCCGTGAATCTCATACGAAATTATTCAATTATGCTTGGTCAAAGTCAAGAGTTGACTAATTAAGATTTTAATTATTGAATTAATAATGCTAATTACGTAATTAATTATCGTAATCTAGTATTAAAATTACGGGATATTACATTCTACCCCTTAAAAAAATTCGTCCTCGAAATTTGCATACCTCAAAAGAGTTCGGGGTATCGCTCTTTCATGGCGTCCTCGAGTTCCCACGTAGCTTCTTCCTGTCCGCGGTGCTCCATGGGACTTTCACTATGGGATTGATTTATTTCTCATTTGTTGAACCTTATGGTCTAAAATAGCCACGAGTTCCTCTTCGTAGCTCATATCGGGATTTAAGACCACGTCATCATGGTGTATTACGTGTTTGGTCATACACGTATTTATCGGTTGAGACACGTGAAACACATTATGAACATTACCCAAACTCGGTGGTAATGCTAGTACATATGCTCTGTGGCCTATTTTCTCAAGGATCTCGTAAGGTCCTATAAATCGTGGTTTCAACTTTCCCTTTACCCCAAATCTCACAATGCGCTTTGGACGGAGAGGTTTTAAGGAAAACCTTGTCTCCACATTCAAATTCTAGCTCGGATCACGAGTATCGGCATATGATTTACGCCTATCCCGAGCTTCTTTTATTCTTTGTCTTATCGACGATAATTTCAATCATTTCTCATCGTATCGAAGCCCTAAGATTTTTCTTTCACCAACTTCATCCCAGTAAAGTGGCGATCGACATTTCCTTCCATATAATGCTTCATATGGGGCCATGTTGATTGTCGCCTGATAACTATTATTGTAGGCGAACTCAATAAGTGGTAAAACTTGTTCCCAAGTTGCGCCTCGATCCAATACTACCGTTCTTAACATATCCTCTAGCGTTTGGATCGTTCGTTCCGATTGGCCATCTGTCTGTGGATGAAAAGCTGTGCTGAAATTCAGCTTCGTTCCCAATTCCTTTTGTAAGCTTACCCAAAATCTCGAGGTAAACTTCGAATCTCTATCAGAAGTGATAGATTTCGGTATTCCATGCAGACGGACAATTTCCTTCACATATAGATGAGCTAGCTTGTCGGACCCATAGGTGATTCGTATTGGTAGGAAATGAGCACACTTTGTAAGACGATCCACTACTACCCATATAGCAGTGTTACCCTTTTGTGACTTGGGTAAACCCGTTACAAAATCCATAGCTATGTCGTCCCATTTCCATTCGGGTATCTCCAAAGGTTGCAGCTTTCCATATGGCCTTTGATGTAACGCCTTTACTTGTTGACAAGTAAGACAACGTTCGACGAATGAGGCTATATCTCTCTTCATTCCTTCCCACCAGAATTTTCCTCGTAGGTCTTGGTACATTTTAGTACTGCCTGGGTGGGCGGTATAAGGAGTATCATGAGCTTCACTCATGATTTCATTTCTAAGCTCGTCATTGTTTGGAATGCATAGCCTTTCCTCAAACAATATAGCGTTATCACCGCTTCTTGAAACCTTTCGCTCTCCTTTCTCACTTTAGCCCTTATCCTCTCTAGTTCCTCATCCTTTTTCTTTGTTCTTCTATGATTTTATTCCTTAAATCGGACATCATAGTAAGTGTACCAACATTATCCATGATTGTCCTTGGTGGTTCGACTATCTCTATTGACATCTTTTCAAACTCTTCAATGAGTTTTCCTTCCGTTGTCAAGAGACATCCAAGTTTTGATTGACCTTTACGACTCAAGGCATCAGCTACTACATTAGCTTTTCCTGGATGATAGTCTTTTACTAATTCGAGCCATCTTCTTTGTCTCATGTTCAGATCCTTTTGCTCGAAAAAGTATTTTAAACTTTTGTGGTCAGTAAAGATTTCACATCTTACTCCATAAAGATGATGTCTCCAAATCTTTAATGCGTGAACCACAGCTGCCAATTCCAAGTCATGAGTCGGGTAGTTCAACTCATTTGGTCTAAGTTGTCGTGATGCGTAAGCTATTACCTTTCCTTCTTGCATCAGTACACAACCAAGTCCATTTTTGGAAGCATCGGTATAGATAACATACTCCTTGTTCGAATCTGGGACAGCTAATACTGGGTGCACTAGTCGGTTCTCTTTAACATTTGGAAACTAGCGCCACACTCATCGATCCATGTGAATTTGATCCCTTCGGAGTAGCTGCGTCATTGGTCTTGCTATCTTGGAGAATCCTTCAATGAATCTCCTATAGTAGCCAGCTAATCCTAGGAAACTCCGGATTTCGTTTTGAGTGGTCGGCGCTTTCCATCCTTGCATAGTCTCGACCTTTGCGGATCAACTTTTATTCCTTCCACGACACAATGTGTCCGAGGAATATCACTTCTTTAAGCGAAATTCACACTTTTGAATTTAGCATAAAGTTGTTCGGCTCGTAGGGTCTGTAACACTGTTCTCAAGTGTTCCCTATGTTCCTCTTCGTTCTTTGAATAGATGAGAATATCATCTATAAAGACTAAGACAAACTTATCCAAGTATGGGTGGAATACTCGGTTCATAAGATCCATAAACACGGCAGGTGCGTTAGTTAGTCCGAACGACACTACTACAAACTCGTAGTGGCCATACCTTGTTCGGAATGCCGTCTTTGATATATCCTCCGGTCGTACCTTTAGCTGATGGTAGCCTGATTTAAGATCGATTTTCGAGAATACGCTTGCACCTCTCAATTGGTCGAATAAATCGTCTATCCTTGGTAGCGGATATTTGTTCTTAAGCGTCAATTTGTTTAATTCTCGGTAATCGATGCACATCCTTAACGAACCATCCTTTTTCTTGACAAATAGGACTGGCGCTCCCCATGGTGAAACACTTGGCCTTATGAAACCCAAGTCCAATAACTCTTGAATTTGGATTTTCAACTCTTCGAGTTCCTTGGGTGCCATTCTGTAAGGCGCTTTTGATCTTGGGCCGATCCAGGCTCCAGATCAATTGTGAACTCTAGGCGCCTATCCGGGGTAGTCCTGGTAATGTCTCAGGAAAGACGTCTGGAAATTCCCGAACAATTTCCACGTCTTCGACCCTTACTTCCATCTTTTCCTCTCCATTTAGATACACAAGGAATGCTTGACACTCCTTCTTGTTCATCAATCTCCGGGCTTGGAGTGCGGATATTATTGGGATTTTCTTTCCCATGCTAATCCCATAGAAATTCGTAGCTTCTTTTCCCGGTGGTTGCATCGAAATTCTTCTCTCCTTGCATAAGATCGTGGAATGGTTTTCGGCCAACCAATCCATCCCTAGGATTATATCTACATCCCCATGGGTATTACGTTGAGTTATTTGCTAGAACCTTAATTGAGCCTAAGTTCAATTCTAAGTTCGAGCAAGCTCGTAACGGTCATAATACCTCCTATAGGTGATGAGATTCTCATTTCCTGATTTGTTTCTTCAGGATTAAGTTCTAACATATCAACGCATGCTTTTGAAATGAAAGAATGCGAAGCACCCGTATCGAACAGAAGTATAATAGGTATATTGCAAAGTAATCCCATACCCGCTAGGTTACCTTGATTCTGCTCGTTCTGACGCATATGTAGCGCATAGGCTCTGGCCTGAGCTGGTTGCGGCCGGCGAGGTGCTTGCCTCTGTTGATTCTGCTGCTGCCGCCGTGCTTCTTGTCTCTGTAATTCGTCCGCTTCATTCTTTATTCTTCTTCTTTGGTTGGGGTTGGTCTTGAATTGCCTTAACGGTTGGGCGGGGCCCCTTGATTCGGCCTTCCCATGGTTATCTCGGCCCTGTGGCATTCATTTGCATAGTGGCCCCTTACGCCACACTTAAAGCAAATGGGATTCCTAGCCATGCATACCCCCGTGTGTCTTTTGTTGCATTTTGGGCATGGCTGAATCCTTACCATCTCTTGGGTAGGTGGAGTATATACGGGTCTCCTCCAACCTTGCCCTTGTGGAGCCATGTTATTCTGCCATGGCCTCTTGTTGTTGTTGAATCCTCCTTGGTTGGGGTTGTTGTTATTGGGACCTCCTTCCCATTTGCGCTTTCCTTTGTCACCGACATTTTGTGACTGGGTCGGTGCAGATTTCTCTTCGGGCATTGCCGCCTCTATGTCTAATGCCCTACTAAGAGCCTCCGCATAAGTTAAGTCGCCGTGACAAATGACATCCTTATCTCATGTCTTAATCCTGCCTTAAATTTTTCTGACATCTTCATGTCAGTGTTCACTATATCCGGGGCGTATCTAGACATATCGCAGAACAGTCGGTCGTACTCAGTGACCGACATCTTACCCTGCTTTAGGGTGAAAAATTCAATCTCCTTCTTGTTCCGATAGCTTTTGGGAATGTACTTATCATACATTTCCGTCTTGAAGTCGTCCCAGGTAAAGTATTCCATTTGTTCTGGGGTCAGTGTCTTTCTCCTCGCTTCCCACCAGAAATCAGCCGGTCCGGTGAGTTGGAAAGTTACGCAAGATAACCTCTCTTGCGTAGTACAGCGAAGAAAGTCGAAAATTCGTTCTATAGCCACGATCCACCTGCTCGGCATCCTCGTGGCCCCTTTACCATTGAAGGAGGCGGGTTCGCCTTAAAAGAGTTCTTCTACTCTACGGTCGAGGCGGAGGGGGGTGGTGGGATCTCCTCACTTTCGCCTGTGGTATCTCGCCTCCACCGCCTCTTCCTCTTTCCCCCGCCTCACTTCCACCGAGGTGCACGTCGGCGGCATTCGTTAATAAACGTAATTAGTATTCGAATAATGGTTCATTGCAGTTGAATATACGTAACATCTCTATAAAATCGTATCATAAAACAACTTAAGCAGCCATCATTCTTAGTGCACAACTTGATGTTTATAAAAGCCCATTCTTGGGTCATCATCCTATATATATGGAAAACTTTGCCTCGAGGAACTATTCTTTACAAGTCATTAAGCGCAAAAGGAAACTAAGTACACACTATACTATGTACACTACTGTCAACTACATACTAGTTATAAGGCGTCTCAAAATACTATGCTTCTATAACTTTGTTAACATCACTACTACATACTACATACTACTCAGTATACTAATATCCATCTTCGCCCATGTTTCGCTCACGTCTCCATGGTTTGCCGTGCAGTTTCGTCCTCGCCGATCCTCCTCAGATCTTCTTCTTCTTCCGGGTCCTCTTGGATTCCTCCTGAGCTTCCTCTCGAGCACGCCTTCGTGACGGTCCAGCCCTCTCATCCCCAATGGCATACACATCGCGCGATAGAACATAACCTTCTTGATGGCGATGCTTCCATGTATGTCCTCTCGTGATTGGGTGCCGTCATTGGTGGTGGGCTGGTGGTGCGGTCGCGTCGGATGTCCGAACGCCCTAGGTGGAAGAACGGCACTCCCAATGACCTGGGCCGCGATGCCCTCGTCACATGCTCGGGTCGATCTCCCGCTTCCATGAACCTTGGCATTGCAGGGTTGACTACTCGAGGAACTTCCGTGTACAACCATTCCGGCGTGTCGTCCTGCCAAGTGTACTCCCTCGGTGGCAGATAGGGCCCTCTTGGTGCAGCCCTATATACGCTGTAGACATATATGAGATGGCTGACGAACCTCGGTAGGTCTCCGATCAAGTCATAGTCAATGCCCGCACGATAGATATAGTCACCCGATATCTCTCTTGCATAGTCCTCCCAATCAACTGGCAATCGAGTGAGCAACCGCTTGATGCCGTCATATCCCGTCACACCGTACTCATGGGCGTCCATCCATAATCGCAGATAACTCATCAGAAACTCTCCTAGACTGTCGCCCCAACTCATGCTATAAGTACGATAGGCTTGAAGGACTTCTCCTGGTGTGAATCTCGGCATCATCCTTCGCCTCGGTGAGTAATAACGACTGGCTATCTATCACAGATAATACTAGCGTAAGTCAATCTATATCTGATAAGCAGATAAAAGAATAGAACATATCTGTTAAGCAGATAAAGCAAACACATCTGATAAGCAGATAAATGTTTACATCAAAGATCCTATGTTCATTCTATATCATAATTTCACTTATGGAATCTCTACTTTCAACTTCTTAAGTTCTCTATTTTCAGCAAAAATTTCTGTCTAACTTCAACTGTTCCTCACGAATTCTGGAGAAGGATTCAGGATTTCTGTCCTTCATATGAACTGAAGTTCGTTGAGATAAGAGTATGTAGGCGAAAACCGTTTGTAAAACGGAGTTCAAACGAATGAGAACGGGTCAAAACAAAAACACTGCGCAGTGCAGTTTTCTGCCTGCGCGATTATGCGCAGGAAATTACTTCCTTCCGGACGATTGTGAGCTCGTGCCCTGCTTCGTACGAGATTTTCATCAAAATTTGTTTAGCTTTCACTGGTCCTTATTGAACCCATGCGTCTTGCACCTTTGATCCTTTTCTTGCTTTCGTCAGCTTTTCGTTGAAATGCGAGTTCGTTTCCAATCGACTTTTCGTTCGTTCGTAATTCAATTCCTCACTATTGTTCTCGCAAAAGGGATCAAGCTCCTAGAATTCATACTTCTATGTTCAAGAGGTGAGCATGCTTCTTAGAGCATCTATGTTCTTGTGGGAATAACATACCCATTTTCAAAATGAACAATAAAACTTTGAATAAATATTTCAAAATCATAACATAATTTCTGCATTCATGCTATCAACAACTCCAACATCACTTTTGACATTATCATGTCAACTATTACTCATTCTTCGTAAAATTGGTCTCATACCACTGATAACCCATTATCATATCACCTTTGACATAAAATTGTCAACTTTTCGCAAAACATTGAAAATTTCCTTTTGGAATACGTTCCAAAACTTTCATAACTTTCACTGCTTTCAAAATGTGCGTTCAATCTCATTTTCCAAAATTTCAAGTTCACTGTTCAAATTTTCAACTTCCAAACTCAAAACTGAGAAAACAATTTACCTCTTTTCCCGGTTGAGCTTGATGTGATGGAGTGTTGAGCACAGTCAGCTGATTTCTAGAAGTCTAGTGACTCTATCTAGACTTAACTTTTGAAAGAAGGTTTTAGGGTTCAAAGGACGACCGCTCGATATTAAGCGTGATGACCCGCCTTTCCAAAGTACGGATTAACGGGACTGTCATCAACTAAGCAGGGATTAAGAACATAATGACCAACAAACCTTCAAGACGTCAAACTTTTATAGATAAACACACAATAGTTTCATACAAACTAGACCAACAGACCATTAACAAAAGGATTCAACTGATCTGGAGGTAACGTAAGTAATATCCAAAAATATAATAAAGTGTTTTGAGCAATGAAAGCATGTGAATGCATATATGATGATATACATCCAAGGTGAATAATTAGCAACAAAAACTCCGACTGCTCAACACTTGTCCATCCCATCAGCAGCTCAACCTGCACATTTAAAAACAAACATGCAGGGCTAAGTACAAGATTGCACTTAGTGGACTCATACGCCAAAATCATTTCATAAAATTACATCGCTATAAGTATAACACGAGGATTTTAGTTGAAATAACTCGTGAATACCAAAATACTTTATCCTTTCGCAAAAGATTCACCGCAGTATTTTTCCGTTACGTATGATCCATATCATCCACATAATAATTCATAACTCATCTCATAAAGCGATCTCACGTGCGTGAAGTAGGCCTCTCCTACCGACGCCGTGATCGGCGAAGATGTTGCTAACGGCTCCCAATCACATAGTCGGGATTACGCATCGACAGGATCCATGACCGCCGATGATGTTGCTAACGGCTCACGATCACAAAAGCGGTGTACACGTTAATCTTAGCTGAATTTCGCCTCGACTTAAGATCCGATATCGATTTAAAAATAAATTGGGAGCGACCCGATAAGCGATTCACAAACATCGTTGGCTCGCCCAACAACATGATAGGATCCATACGTTAAAACATAAATATTTTGGGCGTATGGCGAATAACGATTCATAATCATTTTCAACCGAAAGCTTTGTAAATAAATACTTTTCAAGAAAGCATCGTAAATAAAAGGGTTTTCGAGTAAAGCCCACCTCGTATCGTAGGTCTCTTAACTATGGTCCTTTCCTCGCCAACGCCCGCCCACGTATCACCTTAACGTAAGAATTATTTTTAGTACGTCGGTCACGTTCGATAGAGGCGAACATAGTCTATACCGTTCTACGATCAAATAAGGCTAACGTCGGACTTAATTTGGCGCTTCCTAATCGATTGATGTCGATTATGAAATTTCTTAACATAAAAGATATTATACCTTTTTAGAATATAATATGCGCTTTAATGTACTTACGTAACGTAAGTAGCATTATTACTAAGCGTCTTACGTTACATTGATCACGTTTTATCGATCATGCGTGCCCGTTGACCTTGGTCAACGATTTTGGTCAACTATTTTGACCAAGTCAACCAAAAGTCAACAATTTTGACTTTGGTCAACGAAAAGTCAACATTTTGACTTTTTCAACTATTTATGAAATTCTTATCATTTTATGTGCAATTCTTGTTCCAAAAATTCCTATAAAATCATACTATGTCTAAAACATTATTTTAGATCATAATATGTAATTATACTTGATAAAATAAATTTATAACATTAATGCACAATATATATAGTTTTCGGTCACTATTAATTAAATAGCTTAGACTTGTGCAAAAATTCTTATAAATTCACATGTTACACTATTTTATCATGTGATTAAT
This sequence comes from Salvia rosmarinus, assembly GCA_036937905.1. Taxonomy (NCBI): domain Eukaryota; kingdom Viridiplantae; phylum Streptophyta; class Magnoliopsida; order Lamiales; family Lamiaceae; genus Salvia; species Salvia rosmarinus. The sequence continues at coordinate 35,610,389 of CM072821.1, forward strand.
AATATGTAATTACCTTAGTCAAATAAAATTTATACACCTTAGTATTATAACCTATAGTTTTCGGTACTCCATAATTAACCCATCAAATGATTTTTAAAAATTCCAATAAAATCATATCTCAATTAATCACCCTCAATTATGCTTACTACAACATAATTGTTATTTATTGTGACTTATTGAATGAAATTTACCTAAGTCACTTCTTAAATTTTCGACTTAGGTCAAAATAATATTTATAAATTTCAATAAATTTCCACAACCATATATTATGAATCTACACACTTAATATGCTATTATAACACTTAAACATGAATTATATCACATCATCATAACATAGGCTTATATTTTCGGTATTCATATAAATATAAGCTATAGTTTTCCAAAAATTCTAAATAAATTCATATAAGCATAATTAATATCCTAGATCATGATTCCATGCTTAAATCAACAATTAAAAATCAAAATCATCAACATATATCATCCCTAAGTTTTCGGTCCAAACTTTGAATTTGATAGCATGTTTAATTTCATGATATAATTAATATACATGCTTAATAACATCATATAAACATGATATCTAAACATTTTAGCATATGATACATAATTTTCGAAAATCATATATATAAACTAAGATCATAACATAAATTCTAACGGACGAAATTCAAAAATTCTAATGACGTAATCGAAGCTCGTAAAATTTCTAACCTTTAATCGGTTTCGATTTTATTGTTGAAGGCTTATATGATCTAGGTTTGGGTTTAAAATTGAAGAACACTCTCCTAAATTTCTCTCTATGTTTCGAAAATTGGGGGTACTAAAATGGGAGAATGGAGAGCATATGTTATATTTATAAGCTTATGCAACTTGTAGTATAATTATTACATGATAAATATCTCATACACTTGTTAATTAAGGTCAAAGAAATCGGCACCTCCATAAGCTATGAGACAAAAATTTAATTCTTATCATGTACAACTCATAATGTATTTTTGTCCTTAAGTTGCAACTTGTGTTATAATTAGCATAAAACAATTAAATTCATATATGTATTAATATGTGTGTGTGTCGCCCATTTTCAATAGGCCTTAGGATTTATTTTTGTTTTATTCTTATATTATATATTTTATTATACTATATAATTAATTATTAATTTATATCCCAATTAGCAAAAATTAAAAGAATTAACATACTAAACCTCTATTCCATAATTTACGCCAACTACTAAACTTTAGGCTAGGTTTTTAATTAATTTTTATATTATATACTATATTATTATCATATTATTAATATAGTATAAAGTTGCTTTTGAAAAGTCAAAAATTTCAACTATACAAATGTCACTATTATATAGTGTGAAATTAAGAAATTTTTCATCCAAATTTTCAAAAATTTCGCCTATATAGTCCAAAGATTTTAGGATATTTATTCACTTGTTAATTAATGCTACTTTACAACTCATAATATGGTAGGATCCAACTCATATTTATTTATTAATTATAAAATAATAATATTACATAAAATCATGCCAAAAATCCCATAATTTTCGTCCCCATGTATACAAGTGCACCACACTTGTGCAACTTGTATTACAATTATTTAGTCCTTAATGATATCATAATAATATAATAATTATCATATATCATTAATTAGGTAAGAATAAAATTAAATCATACTTAGGAAACCCTAATTTTCGAAAATTGCTAAGGTATTCCCAAACATTTTATTTCCTTGTATAAAATAGCTACTACACATTTATGTGACATATTATATGTCTTAGATAATAATTTTAATCATAGGAAAGTATTTAAAATAATTTAGGTCTTAGAAACCCTAATTTAAATACTTAGGGTTTTCGAAACCCATGAAATAATGTACATTGCTTTCTTAAATTTTCTAGCATTATTTAATGATAAATAATGCTCTTATATAATAATATAATTATAGGAATTTGAATTTTATAATTCCGAGATCATATGCTAAAGTTATCGCATTATCTCTAAACGTAGACGTTTGAAACGTCTCTAAATTCTCATAGCTTAATTATCTCCAAAATGTTCAAAATAAAGTTTGTTACAACTTTATTTATTCCTATAATAATAGGAATTTCGAAATTAAGCTTAACTGCTTAATAATACTGTAAGACGTAAACGTCGAATTCATTCAACGTTGAAAATTACGTTCGAAGGAATATTAAAAATCATATTCCTTAATTCACTAAGGCTCCGTGAATCTCATACAGAAATTATTCAATTATGCTTGGTCAAAGTCAAGAGTTGACTAATTAAGATTTTAATTATTGAATTAATAATGCTAATTACGTAATTAATTATCGTAATCTAGTATTAAAATTACGGGATATTACACATACCCACACTACAAATAAGGGGATTATTAAACAAGAAGGGATTTCGAGCATTCCCTGTTTATCTAAGCAAAGGATGGATAGCGGAAATGAAGGTAGAGGATGTGAAATTTTTTCGAGAATTTCTAGAGATACCCTGCAACTTAGCAAAGATTACCCCTGATAAGCAGCTAGAATTCTACTATCGAGATAGAACCATTATTAAACCAAGTTAAAAGTACCTTTATCAAATGGATTCAAGGAAAGTGAAAAGATAAAGATTCACGTTTAAAGGCTATAAAATCTAAGTTTCATCGAACCTAGTGTATCACCTTAAGAAACACCCGACTTGCTTGTCAAAGAAGAAAGATAGCCCATTAAGGAAGTATATAGATTATCGAGAATTAATAATCCATTACCAAGGATAGACGTGTCACGACCCCGCCCGGGATAACCCGGAGAGGGCGGACTAATACTAAGGATAGTATTTATAGATATGAATGACGAATATAGAACTTAAGATTAGACATACTCTTACACAAATTAGTCCAAAAGGGCATATCATGTGAGAAGGTAGAACTTAAGCTTAAACATATACTTATAACATTTCAGTTCAAAAGGGGTTTAGCCGACAGATCCAAAGAATGTGACGATCTGAAGGACCTCATAGTTCACATTATTTTATAATCCAACATGAAAATAAAACAGTTCGTAGTTTGCAATGGAAGAGTGTGAATACATATACGATTTATATGTATTGAGGTTATCCATTTCTAACGAATATCAAGGACATACGGTTTTCTCAACACTTCTCCATCATCAGCAACCGAGCTCAACCTGCACATTTAAAAACAAACATGCAGGGCTAAGTACAAAATTTGTACCCAGTGGACTTATGCCGAAAACATTTCATTTTCGTTTAATTACTCTGCCAATATAGTGGTAAGACACAAGGGTTTTATTTGGAAATGCCTTGTGCTTACTAAAATATTTTCTTGAGTTGATAAAAGTTGCTTGGCCAAGCATTTTCTTGGTGTACGTGATCCATATCCCTTATTAGCATGTTATCACATTATCATAGTCGAAAGTCGTGAAGGAGGCCTCCTTCTACGACCCCGTGACCGGCCGTGAATCGTCTCTTACAAAGACGCAATACCATCGGTACACGTTAATCCTAGCTGTATAAGCCTTCCGGCATAGGATCCGATATCGATTTTCATTCATGAGTTGGGAATAACCCATCAACATCACATCATACATGGATAGATACGATACACAAAACGTAAACATTTTGGCCGGGTAATCATTTAAAGAATTTTAGCATTTATTGAAAAGTCGTAAACAAAGATGTTGAAAGAGAAACAAAGTTGTTCCATTTTGATAATAAAGCCCACCGAAATTATTGTTCGCCTTTATCGATTTCCTTATTCGTCAACGCCCGGTGGTGCGGCCGTCACACCTTTATATAAAAGGATGCTTTAATACGTTGGTTACGTAATTCGAGACTTATTAAGTCTTATAAGATAATTCGATATTTCATATCGACGCGAATCAATTCTTAATGAATTTAATTGCTTCTCGATCAGCGTACCAAATTAACATTTCTCGCTCTCGAGAGAAACGAGATATGTGTTATAAATGACCAATTTACCCCTCGTAGTAAACGATCCAACGTTTTTCATGTTTTTCGATTTCATGTCTTTAAACATGACATCTTTTCATATTAACGTGATATCATTAGTAAATGATACGCCTTACGCGATTTATGATTTATCGAACGCCTTTCAGACGTTGATTTCAAAAGTCAACAATTTTGACTTTTCCTTAGTAATTAATTACTAAGTCTTATTTTTTAATATTAAATTCTTGAAAATCAATTTCTAATTGGTTTCTTTTATAAACTGTTTTAATATGTTTAAAATAATTTTAAACATATAATTCATTATAAATAATGTAATATTCAAAGAAACGAATATACGATTACGGTATTCTAAACCCGTAATTGGGGTTTTAGTGTATTATCTTTCTACGACATCGAATCTTGTGACTTCGATAAGATATCGTTATAACGAATTCCTTTTCATAATTCACTAAGGATTGTGAATTAAAGGATTGAAATATTACGAAATGATTCGTCAATATTTTTTAACGCCAAACGTGTCGAACGCCGCCTTTTCATGAAATTTTCTCGAGCGGTGAAGCTTGGAATTAATTTCCATCTTAATTCCTTTATTAAATGGAATATATTTACTTAGTAAGTATGAACTTATCTGCGACCATTTTGAGATGAGTCGATTTCAACGTTGAGACGTTAACGTTAACGTCTGAGACGTTTTGAAAAATGAGTTTAATGCTCGGAAATTATAATAATTAATTTCCTATTATTATTTTATATAATTACAGTATTATTAATTATTAAAATCGAATTTTAGTTATTAGAATTCGATGATTTAATATTGAACTTTTCAAAACCCTAAGTTTATAAACTTTGGTTTTTCACATGAAATGACACTATTAAATTATCATATGATATCTAAACTTTATAATATGATATATATGAGTGTTATTAAGCTATGAAATCAGTTTTAAGTCATTAAAATCGATAATGATTTTATAAAATTCAAATCTTATTTTGAAATTAGGTTTCTTATGCACTAATTAATGCTATAATTTTATCCTATGCTATTATTTAATATCTAAATCATATATTATGATATATAGGTGTATATTTGGGACGAAAATTTCATGAGTATCAATAATAGGTGTAATTTATATTTTTAATCCTATTTTTCAATATTTGATCAGTAATACCGATTTATGCATATATTATGTTTTAATTATTTTTATGGCATGTATTATATATCTATGAACTATACTATGATTAATACATATATTATGTGTAAAATAAAATTTAAAACAGCCCTAGAACCCCCATGCACCGGCTATGCTTCCCATGCAAATGATTTCACTTTTAAATTTTGCCCAATACATGAAGAGCTCCTTTGCACTCTTTAATCATCATCTCCCTTCCCAAGTGCAGCCATAATTTCCCTATGTATGTGTGTGTGTGTAGTGTAAGTGAGAGAGAGATTAGGGGGAGAGAGGCTCTTCACCTTATACACTATCCTTCTCACATTTTCAAACACACAAAATACACATTTTTCTCTCCATTTTCTGCACACAACCGAGAGCAACACCTCTCATTTTTAAAATTTTTCTTCTTCCATTTTCATCTCCATTTCTCCTCCAAACTTGATACCATTTAGTGTTCTTGACACCCTAGACCCTTCTCAAGGTAATACATAGTATTTAGCTTCGGTTTTATCCTCTTTTTAAACTGAAAATTTCGAAAACTGCTTTATATATATATGTATGTGTGTTCGAAAATCTTTAGTATGTATATACATGTGTTAAATGTTCTTGAAGCATGAGCTATGGTTATCTATGTTCTTGATGATTTTTATTTTCAAAGATGTGAGTATACATGTGTAAATGAACATAGGTTGTTATATATATGAAAAGCATGAATGTATCTAGCCTATGCATTATTTTCGAACCATAGTATGTATATTGTTATAATTTTCAAAAATGGTACAAAATGTTGGGTGAGGACCGAATACATATTGATATATTCTAAGCATGTATTATTGATCTATGATATGGTTTAAGACTATAGTATTGATTTAGGAATTTTTGAAAAACCCTAGCTTAATTTTAAAAAAAATACCGTGACATATATATATGAGTATCTTGATGTATAATTGTTATTTCAAGCATGCAATGACATATTAGTGCTTTAGAACCTTGATTATATGTTATATGATTTAATTAGAATTTTTGAAAACCATATGCTTAATTTTTTTATTAAGGCCGAGAGCTTTATAAAAATATAGGTTGATGTATGATTTTATTTTTGAACATGCAATGGTGTATTAATGCTTTACTATAGTGTATAAACATAGTATATATAATTGTTGGAATTTTTGAAAATCAAATACCATTTTTTTTCAAAAAAGCCGAGAGCTTGTAGCTCCATATGGTGATGATTCAAATGGTTTTGGTTGATATTATGATGTTACAATGTTATAATATAATGTTTATTGATATTGGAAATTATTTAGAATTTTAGAAATTATTTATTATTTATTTGGTAATTACCCTATAATTACCGTGTGAAATATTGTTATATATTGAAATAAATAGTTATGATGAACTATGGCTTATGAGAATATTATATACTGATGTTGGGATGTTATAATAGGTATATACCAATTTTGGGAATTTTGGATGATTATTCCTATTTATTGAATTACCGTGAATATTTATATATGTATATATATAAATAAATAGAAAACAGTGTTATATGAATTTCATAAATTCATATTCTGGACCATAGTGTATAATAATACACTATATTAATTTAGAAAATTTTTCAAAGATCATTTAGTATTTTTAATCTAATTATCGAAATTATCGATAATTAATAAGGATTTAAAATCCTTTTAAAACAGTTTATTTATGAAAATTTACTAAATGATATTCTGGACAGTTTTCAAATGTTACAAAATTTTATAAACATAGATTGCTATGTTTGAGACTTAACGCTCATTTTGTAACGCTTTAAAACCATAATACGCTTTTAATTATAAAAAGAATTATTAAAATGCGAAAATAATTATAAGTCCTTGATTTCCAAGATAAATCGAGGAATAGGACTTTACGCTTTCAAATCGATTAAATTCGATTTATAAAGCAAAATAGTAAGAAATTACTATTTAAAAGTCAAAATCATCGACTTTGTTGACGGTGTCGACTTCGTTGACTCTTCAAAGTCAAACGACGATTATACGCTTATAAACACGTCGAAGACGCGTAAGATATACTAATTGAGTATGATACCTCATTAGTAAGAAAGGATTTCATAAATGGAATCCATATATCGAAAACGCATTTATATCGTTGAACGATCTCGAGGAGCCAGAAAAGTCAATCGATATCGATTAGAGACGATCAATTTCTAAGGAATTCAGTCTCACATCGATATGAAATATCAAAGTTATCTTAAGTTTTCGAGAGTCTCGATAGACTTGAGCGACGTACTAAAGCCTCACTTTTTCGTAAAGTGTGTGGACGCAAACGCAACGACGGATTTTGACTAACGATCGAACCTAGTACTTTTACAACGAACCGTAGTCCGGTGGGCTTTATCTTCAAAATGTGGGCCTTTTTCACCCCACTAAAATGTGACTTTCTCGTTATTCAAAATGAGTTTATTTACAGTACAATTCTACAACTGTTATCAAATGTTTTACTGCATTACCTGCCAAAAATATTTCGTTTTGTGTATGGATCCTATCTGTTATGCCCGGGTAGGGCTGTGGAGATGGTTGGAATTATTATATCAATTGTTGTGGTAGCACCCAACCTTTTTAATGTCGGGTCCTGTGCCGGATGATAAATGCCTGGCTAGGATTGGCGTGAAGGTTGGAACTATACGCTGTGTTAACATATGCTTGCAGAGAGTGACTGTGTGCCGTACGGGATTACGGCCGGTCACGGCGTCGTAGACGGGAGGCCTCCCTCTCGACGTTTATTTAATTATTTATTATTATGTATTGTGACTATGAGATACGGACCATACACACCAAGAAAATGCTGGCGGGGCTATGTTTCTGAACCGAATGATTTGGTAAGACAAGGCATTTTAACTAAAACCCCGTGACTTACTCGATATTGGCAACAGTAATCCAAATTCTATCAAAATATTTTGGCATAAGTCCACTAAGTGCAATTCCTTGTACTTAGCCCGCATGTTTGTTTTAAATGTGCGGGTTGAGCTCGATGGTGATGATGGGGGATGTGTTGAGAGTCTAGTGTCCTTGACCGATTTACTTGAATGTTTGGGTTTTACCTTGAATGCATATCGTCATATATGTATTCACACACTTTCCGCTGCTATACTCTGAACTCCTTTATTTATGTTTTATGTTGTGAATTATCAAGGCCCATCGGATCAGGCCAAGTTTTGGGGTCCGATGGCCTAAACCTTTTTCAAAAACATTATAACATCACCTTATATTCTGCTCAAGCATGTTAGCTTATTCTTATGCATTTTTATTTTACCCGTGTAATCCCCTAAAATACTACTCCTAGTATTAGTCGCCCTCCAGTTCGGGTTGGTCCGGAATGGGGTCGTGACAGAAGTGGTATCAGAGCGCTTTTGCTCTTTGAAAACCCAAGACCTTTTATTCTAAGTCTAGATCGAGTCACTGGACTTCTAGAAACCTACTGACTCCTCTCAACACTCCATCACATCGAGCTCAACCGGGAAAAAGGTAACTGCATTTCTTTCTCAAACTCATGAAATGGAAAACTTCTGCATGATGAGCAAGTTAGAGGAACTTTTGAGAAATTTTATTATTTTGAAAATTTTTGAAGTCAAGAAAGAAATTTTTCCAAAATTTTTGAAATGAGCCAATACAATTGCTCAAGTATTGAGATGGAAGTGTATGGTAGTATCAAGTCGAACGATCAACATGAAACAAACGAATTCATTTTAAAATGTATATGGATTGATCATGACTGTCTTTTGAAATCATACTTCCAAGTTTGCAAATAAAACTTTACTCTCCGACTTTCAAAATCTTATTTATGATGAATGATATGTTATCATGAAACGAACTTAGACTCTAAGGAGCATGCTCACGTATCGTGAAAGAACGTAGAAGTACGAACTTCTTTTCCTTATGCGAACAAAAGAACGATAGGAAGAATGAAAGTAATGATACCCTTGAGCACGGACGATGGAAGACGAGCGAGGACGACCCCAACCTCTAAGCTGAATGACGTCGGCACTCCATCATCACTTCGACACAAGTGACCAGCAACACGAATCACGACATGGACGTCACTTACGGCTTCAGGATGTGCAGCCTCGACTTAAGAACCCGAAGATGATAGACGACACGTCGACGCACACCTTGAGTGATATTTTGCACGATCGCGCAAATTTCCTGCACTGCGCAGTAGATTTGTTTTAGCTAGATCTCCCTCGTTAGGACTCCGATTTACGCATGGTTTGCACCTACGTACTCCTAACGCACTGATCTTCATTTGTTATGAAGAACAGAATCCCTAATTCTGTCCCCAGAATACGATAGAGTCTGTTGAACTCTAGCTTAAGTGTTTGATATAAGACAAGGATCTCGTAGCGTATATTGAGATATCATTAGCTATATGTATATGTTTGGGTAAGACTAAGAAAGTAAGTTGTGGTATATATTGTACATTATGATGATGCCTACCTTATAGAATTGTTAGACCTAGCCTAGTTGCTTCTCGTTATGCTATCCTTGCTGTTTTGAGATAACGATAGTTCAGCTTACGTTAGTTTTCTTTTCTTTACCGTGGCGGATGGAGGAGATGCGCTATATCGCTAGAAGGAGGGTAGGACCTCATGCCCCACCCGAGGAGCTGATGCGCACCTATAGGGAATGTTGGATGTGCGCCGGGGAAGACCTAGGTGAGTTTCTGGCATACTACCTTCGGTTGTGGAGGAGCGCCCGAGCCTATGGCGCAACCGACTACGATGGCATCAAGAGACTTCTAGCTATACTCCCTTGTACCTGGGATGGTTATGCCCGAGAGGTATCGGAGACTACATCTATCGCATTCCCGAGGTTATGATTTGATTGGGGATCCGCCAGTTCGTGAGTCACCGACTTACGTGTACAGAGATCTATGGAGCCGCACCGATGGGACCCTATCTCCTCCACGGAGTACACTTGGCGTGACGAGTCGCCAGAGTGGCTGTACCTTGAGGTTCCGAGACAGGTTGATCCGGTGATACCCATGCATCGAGTGGACGAGGTAGGATGTCTGGTGGATAGGCAGCACGCCACAGAGCCTTGGGAGCCCGTGTTGCCACCGCGCTTTTGGACACCCAAGACGTCCGCCACTACCGCCTACCACCGCATCCGATCCACCACCACCAAGACGAAGAGCCCTTCCACGGACAGCGCGGATGGAGAGTATTAGATACTTTCCACGGATATGACCCGACCCGAGTATGCTACAGTCCGATCCGCCACAACTACGACTTATACGGCGCGGATAACTTTGGACCCCTACGCGACATACCGATGATGGAAACCAGCGGTGCAGGACCATCCAGAGTACGACCTCGTGAGGACGATTCGGATGAGGAAGACGACTCCGAAGAGGAGGAAGACCCTGAAGAAGACGCGGAGTAGGAAGGAAACTCGTGGAGACCTTAGGCGATGTTTTAATTAGAATCTGTTTTGTTATGACTAGCATGTGTGCTAGCTTTTTCCTTTATTTCAATACCATGGTTCTAAGACTTGGATTTTCTTTTGGCCGTGTGGGCCCGAAACCTTGTTATTTCTATTTTTCTATGATTCTCGATGTTAGACATCTTGTTTTTGACAAACCTTGATTATCTATCCACATATATTTTTGACCCAAGTGGGGCCTTTTTAGTGGCAGTTGTCTATGCTATGGATGAATTGTTTTACTTTTATATCGCTTTAAGAAGAAGCTATGAAAACCTTATTTTGTTAAGTTGTAAGCGTTTAATAATTAACGATGGTATGTTTTATATAGCATAATGCCTCCAGAAGAAACCCGAAAGAGAACCCGAGAGGTCGAGGAAGACCTAGAGGAAGGGTAGAATCCCGAACAAGAACCGAAGATAATCCCAACCACCGCCTCCACCTCAACCCGATCGGGATCGAAGAACTATTCTTGAGGCAAAACCCTCCTGTTTTTAACGGAAAAGGAGCCGGAAGAAGCCGAACAATGGGTTAGGGCCATTGAGCGGTTTTCACTTTCTAAGGTGCAGCACGGGAAAGGATGTCGTGTGTTACTTTCCACCATCGGACCGGTGACTTACGGTGGGAGGCCGGAAGAAGACCTTACTGGTGAACAACTAGAAGAGTTCTCGTGGGAGGATTTCAGAGAGAGTCATCGAAAAGTATATCCCCAAAAGTTATAGGGGGAAAAAGAGGCAGGAGTTTTTCCTGCTAAAACAAGAAAAATTATCCGTAACCGACTACGATCGCACTTTCTGCGAGGCGTCAAGATATGCGCCGGATCTAGTAGACACCGACTTGAAGATGTCGGAAAAGTTCAGGTCAGGGCTAAGAATGGAGATACGCATGTCTCTTGCCAGCCATGGAGACCTATCTTATCAAGCTCTAGACGAGCTTTGGATATTGAAGCAGCTATGAGCGAGAATAAGACAGTGTCGTCTCAGGCACACGGAAATTCGGATAAGGGAAAAGGGAACTGGGAGTCCAACCGCGGAAATAACAACCGCGGAAACTACGGAGAAGCAAGTCACAAGCGCCCGTGGCAAGGAAACCCGGCGCAGCAGGGACAAAGCTGGAAGAGAGCAGCTCATGCTCCACCGGCAAGGGGACCACAGGACCAGTCAAGGGCACCTCAATGCCCTAGATGCCATAGAGCACACAGGGTGTGTGCACGGCAAACGTGGTAAGTCGTTACAAATGCGAGTGAGCGGGCATTACGCCAACAATTGCCCGATGTCACGTTCGGATGGAAGGCCGAACCAACCGGGCAATGCTCGGCCATTGAGGGCTATCGACTTGACCCCAACCACAAAGAATAGCCCACCCCAACCCCAAAGAACTCCGGTGGCAAACACCCCACCTCAACAACAACAACTCCAAAGCCGCCGCGGTGGCGTACCGCCACAACAACAAATCCGCGCGGCGGTGGCGGCAGCCACCGCCACAACAACGTTAGAGGCGATAACCACCGCGTCAACGGCAAGGCAGAAGACAAAGCCGAGCAACAACCGCCAATCGGCGGGACCGGCGCCCGTCGGCCTCGGCGGCTCAAAGCGAGCTACGCCCGCTGGGAGGCGAATCTAGCGAGAACCAAGGAAACTTGGCAGGTATGGGAGTTCTTCTCAACCCACCATTATAATCTTGTTCGACACGGGTGCTTCGCGATTCTTTATTGCAAAATCATGCGTGAAATGTCGAGCCTAGGTCTCGAAAAATCAAGCCAGGATATGAGAATCTCATCGCCTATAGGAGGGATTATGACCGTTACCCACTTTTGCTCGAACCTAGAATTGACATTAGGATCACTTAAGGTTCTGGCTAACGATCTAAACATAATACCCATGGACGATGTAGACATAATCCTAGGAATGGACTGGTTAGCTAGGAATCATTCCACGATTCTCTGTAAGGAAAGGAAAATTTCGTTTCACTTTCCTGGACAAGAAGCTACGCATTTTCACGGGATCAGCATGGGAAGGAGGATTCCGATAGTATCCGCACTACAAGCTAGGAGGATGATGAACCAGAAGGGATGCCATGCATTCCTTGTTTATTTAAACGATGAAGATAAACCCGAAGCGCAGGTAGAAGACATTGAAGTTGTCCGAGAATTTCGGACGATTTCCCAAAAATGCCAGACTACCTCCTAATAGACAATGGAGTTTACCATCGACTTGGAGCCGGATCAGCCAAAGTGTCGGCGCCTATAGGATGGCCCCAAAGGAGCTAGAAGAGTGAAAATCCAATCAAGAGCTTTTGGATCTGGGATTCATTAGGCCGAGTGTTTCACCTTGGGGAGCGCCTGTTTTGTTTGTTAAGAAGAAGGATGGTTCTTTGAGGATGTGCATCGATTATAGAGAACTAAATAAGATGACACTAAAGAACAAATACCCTTTACCCAGAATTGATGACTGTTTGATCAATTGCGAGGCGGGTGTATTCTCAAGATTGATCTTAAGTCGATACCACCAACTGAAAATACGGCCTGAAGATGTATCGAAGACTGCATTCCGAACCAGATATGGCCACTATGAATTCATAGTTATGCCATTCGGATTAACCAATGCACCAGCCGTGTTCATGGACCTCATGAACAGAGTATTTCATCCATTTTTGGATAAGTTTGTTTTGGTCTTCATAGATGACATCCTTATTTATTCAAAGAATGAAGAGGATCATAAGGAACATCTACGAACGGTTTTGCAAACCTTGAGAAATGAAAGACTCTTTGCTAAGTTTAGCAAATGCGAGTTTTGGCTGAAGGAAGTTATGTTCCTTGGACACATTGTGTCTGCTGAAGGTATAAAAGTAGATCCGACCAAAGTAGAGGCCGTGCAAGAATGGAAATCACCTAAAACACAAAGACGAATTAGAAGCTTCCTAGATTAGTGGCTACTATAGGAGATTCATCAAGGATTCTCCAAGATTGCAAGGCCAATAACCCGCTACTCGGAAGGAATCAAGTTCAATTGATGACGAACGAGTGCGAGATGAGTTTCCAAATACTCAAAGAGAAATTGACCAGTGCACAGTTCTAGCGGTCCCGAATGCACAAAGGGTATGTGGTCTATACCGACGATCTAAGACCGGGTGGGTTGTGTTTTGATGCAAGAAGGAAAAGTGATAGCTTACGCATCTCGACAACTCAGACCCCACGAGCTGAACTACCCAACCCACGATTTGGAATTAGCAGCTGTAGTTCATGCCCTAAAAATTTGGAGACACCATCTCTATGGTGTGAGATGTGAGATCTTCACGGATCATAAAAGTTTGAAGTATTTCTTCGAACAAAGGGATCTGAATATGAGACAAAGAAGATGGCTTGAAGCTGTAAAAGATTATGACCGTGGTATCAACTATCACCCGGCAAGGCGAATGTAGTGGTGACGCTGAGTCGTAAGAGCCATACCAAGTTAGGATGTCTCTTTGTACAAGAGGAAAAACTCGTTGAAGAGTTTGGCAAAATGAAGATTGAACTAGTTGAACCACCCAGAACAATCGTGAGTTGTATCGCTACACTCACACTGACATCCGATCTAAGGAAAAGAATTGTCGAGAGACAAAGGATGGAGGAAAAGTTGGAAAAGATCCGAGGAAGACTAAGGTCTGAAGGATTCAAGAGTTTTCAAGAGGCACCGGATAACGCCTTATTGTTTGAAGGTAGGATATGCGTTCCTGACGACGCAGAGCTCCAGAACGAAATCATGAGTGAGGCTCACGACACGCCCTACACCGCCCACCCAGGTAGTACTAAGATGTACCAGGACCGAAGGAAAATTTTGGTGGGAAGGCGTGAAGCGAGACATAGCTTCCTTCGTAGAACGCTGTCTTGTTTGTCAACAAGTGAAGGCTTTACACCAACGACCCTATGGGAAGTTACAACCGTTGGAAATCCCCGAGTGGAAGTGGGACGATATAACAATGGATTTCGTTACAAGCTTACCCAAATCGAGAAGAGGAAACACAGCCATATGGGTAATTGTGGATAGCTTACCAAAAGTGCTCACTTTCTACCTATTCAAAGCACTTATGGATCTGATAAGTTGGCCCAGCTGTACGTTAAGGAAATTGTACGACTACATGGAGTGCCAAAATCTATTACCTCTGATCGAGACTCCAAGTTCACATCCAGATTTTGGGTTAGCTTGCAAAGAGGCGGGTACAAGATTAAACTTGATCTGACATTCCACCCACAAACCGATGGACGATCGGAGAGAACGATCAAACGCTAGAAGATATGCTTAGAACTGTAATTTTGGATCGCGGTACAAAATGGGAAGATATTTTACCTCGATTGAATTTGCTTACAACAACGATTATCAAGCGACGATCGGCATGGCCCCACACGAAGCCTCAGATGGCAAAAGTGTAGATCACCACTTTATTGGGATGAAGTCGGTGAGAGAAAAGTCATAGGGCCTGATGCGGTGAGTGAAATGATCGAAATCGTTCGACAAATTAGGATGAGGATAAAGGAGGCTCAGGACAGACAGAAATCTTACGCTGATACGCGTAGATCTGAGCTACAGTTTGAGGATGGAGACAAAGTATTTCTTAAGGTCTCTCCATCAAAAGGGATTGTCAGGTTTGGCCTGAAAGGAAAGCTTAGACCCCGTTACATAGGACCTTATGAGATCCTAGAAAGGATAGGTCCAGTAGCTTATAGGTTGGCTCTTCCGCCAAACCTAGGAAATGTCCATAATGTTTTCCACGTCTCACAATTACGAAAATACGTTCACGACCCAAAGCACGTGATTCATCAAGACGGCGTGATCCTCGAGCGGACATGAGCTATAAGGAAGAACCCGCAGCCATACTTGACCACAAAGTTCAACAACTGCGGAGCAAGTCGATTCCGTTAGTTAAAGTGCTGTGGAGACACCACGGACAAGAAGAAGCCACGTGGGAGCTTGAAGAAGCAATGAGGGAAAAATACCCCGACTTATTTTTCTAAAGGTATACAAATTTCGGGACGAAATTTTTCGTAAGGGTGGAATGTAATATTCCAAAGAAACGAATATCGATTACGGTATTCTAAACCCGTAATTGGGGTTTGCCGTGTATTATCTTTCACGACATCGAATCTTGTGACTTCGATAAGATATCGTTATAACGAATTCCTTTTCATAATTCACTAAGGATTGTGAATTAAAGGTTGAAATATTACGAAATGATTCGTCGATATTTTTTAACGTCAAACGCGTGATCGAACGTCGACTTTTCATGAAATTTTTCGGCGGTGAAGCTTGGAATTAATTTCCATCTTAATTCCTTTATTAAATGGAATATATTTACTTAGTAAGTATGAACTTCATGCGACCATTTTGAGATGAGTCGATTTGAGCTTTGAGGCGTTTTGAGCGTTAACGTCTGAGACGTTTTGAAAATGAGTTTAATGCTCGGAAATTATAATAATTAATTTCCTATTATTATTTATATAATTACAGTATTATTAATTATTAAAATCGAATTTTTAGTTATTAGAATTCGATGATTTAATATTGAACTTTTCAAAACCCTAAGTTTATAAACTTTGGTTTTCACATGAAATGACACTATTAAATTATCATATGATATCTAAACTTTATAATATGATATATATGAGTGTTATTAAGCTATGAAATCAGTTTTAAGTCATTAAAATCGATATGATTTTTATAAAATTCAAATCTTATTTTGAAATTAGGGTTTCTTATGCACTAATTAATGCTATAATTTTATCCTATGCTATTATTTAATATCTAAATCATATATTATGATATATAGGTGTATATTTGGGACGAAAATTTCATGAGTATCAATAATAGGTGTAATTTATATTTTTAATCCTATTTTTCAATATTTGGATCGGTAATCTGGGTTATGCATATATTATGTTTTAATTATTTTTATGGCATGTATTATATATCTATGAACTATACTATGATTAATACATATATTATGTGTAAAATAAAATTTAAAACAGCCCTAGAACCCCCCATGCATGGCTATGCTTCCCATGCAAATGATTTCACTTTTAAATTTTGCCCAATACATGAAGAGCTCTTTGCACTCTTTAATCATCATCTCCCTTCCCAAGTGCAGCCATAATTTCCCTATGTATGTGTGTGTGGCCGTGTAAGTGAGAGAGAGATTAGGGAGAGGCTCTTCACCTTATACACTATCCTTCTCACATTTTCAAACACACAAAATACACATTTTCTCTCCATTTTACAGACACAACCGAGAGCAACACCTCTCATTTTAAAATTTTTCTTCTTCCATTTTCATCTCCATTTCTCCTCCAAACTTGATACCATTTAGTGTTCTTGACACCTAGACCCTTCTCAAGGTAATACATAGTATTTAGCTTGGTTTTATCCTCTTTTAAACTGAAAATTTGAAAACCGCTTTATATATATATGTATGTGTGTTGAAAATCTTTAGTATGTATATACATGTGTTAAATGTTCTTGAAGCATGAGCTATGGTTATCTATGTTCTTGATGATTTTATTTTCAAAGATGTGAGTATACATGTGTAAATGAACATAGGTTGTTATATATATGAAAAGCATGAATGTATCTAGCCTATGCATTATTTTGAACCATAGTATGTATATTGTTATAATTTTCAAAATGGTACAAAATGTTGGGTGAGGACCGAATACATATTGATATATTCTAAGCATGTATTATTGATCTATGATATGGTTTAAGACTATAGTATTGATTTAGGAATTTTGAAAACCCTAGCTTAATTTTAAAAAAAATACCGTGACATATATATATGAGTATCTTGATGTATAATTGTTATTTCAAGCATGCTGATGACATATTAGTGCTTTAGAACCTTGATTATATGTTATATGATTTAATTAAATTTTGAAAACCATATGCTTAATTTTTTATTAAGGCCGAGAGCTTTATAAAAATATAGGTTGATGTATGATTTTATTTTGAACATGCAATGGTGTATTAATGCTTTACTATAGTGTATAAACATAGTATATATAATTGTTGGAATTTTTGAAAATCAAATACCATTTTTTTCAAAAAGCCGAGAGCTTGTAGCTCCATATGGTGATGATTCAAATGGTTTTGGTTGATATTATGATGTTACAATGTTATAATATAATGTTTATTGATATTGGAAATTATTTAGAATTTTAGAAATTATTTACTATTTATTTGGTAATTACCTATAATTACCGTGTGAAATATTGTTATATATTGAAATAAATAGTTATGATGAACTATGGCTTATGAGAATATTATATACTGATGTTGGGATGTTATAATAGGTATATACCAATTTTGGGAATTTTTGGATGATTATTCCTATTTATTGGAATTACCGTGAATATTTATATATGTATATATATAAATAAATAGAAAACAGTGTTATATGAATTTCATAAATTCATATTCTGGACCATAGTGTATAATAATACACTATATTAATTTAGAAAATTTTTCAAAGATCATTTAGTATTTTTAATCTAATTATCGAAATTATCGATAATTAATAAGGATTTTAAAATCCTTTTTAAAACAGTTTATTTATGAAAATTTACTAAAATGATATTCTGGACAGTTTTCAAATGTTACAAAATTTTATAAACATAGATTGCTATGTTTGAGACGAACGTTCATTTTGTAACGTTTTAAAAACCATAATACGCTTTTAATTATAAAAAGAATTATTAAAAATGCGAAAATAATTATAAGTCCTTGATTTCCAAGATAAATCGAGGAATAGGACTTTACGTTTTCAAATCGATTAAATTCGATTTATAAAGCAAAATAGTAAGAAATTACTATTTAAAAGTCAAAATCATTGACTTTGTTGACCAGTGTTGACTTCGTTGACTCTTCAAAGTCAAACGTACGATTATACGTTTATAAATACGTCGAGACTGCGAAGATATACTAATTGAGTATGATACCTCATTAGTAAGAAAGGATTTCATAAATGGAATCCATATATCGAAAACGCATTTATATCGTTGAGCGATATCTCGAGGCGAGAAAAGTCGATCGTATACGTATTAGAGGCGTATTGAATTCTCTAAGGAATTCGTCTCACATCGATATGAAATATCAAAGTTATCTTAAGTTTTCGAGAGTCTCGATAGACTTGAGCGGACGTACTAAAGCCTCGCTTTTCGTAAAAGGTGTGACGCAAACGCAACGACGGGATTTTGGACTAACGATCGAACTAGTACTTTTACAACGAACCGTAGTCCGGTGGGCTTCTTATCTTCAAAATGTGGGCCTTTTCTTACCCCACTAAAATGTGACTTTCCGTTATTCAAAATGAGTTTATTCTGATGCAATTCTACAAATGTTATCAAATGTTTTACCGCATTACCGCCAAAATATTTCGTTTTGTGTATGGATCCTATCTGTTATGCCGGGTAAATTTTGTGGAGATGGTTGGAATTATTATATCAATTGTTGTGGTAGCACCCAACCTTTTTAATGTCGGGTCTGTGCGGATGATAAATGCACGCTAGGATTGGCGTGAAGGTTGGAACTATGTTGTGTTAACATATGCTTGCAGATTGTGTCTTTGTGACGGGATTACGGCCGGTCACGGCGTCGTGAGCAGGAGGCCTCCTCTCGACGTTTATTTAATTATTTATTATTATGTATTGTGACTATGAGATACGGACCATACACACCAAGAAAATGCTGGCGGGCTATGTTTCTGAACCGAAAATGATTTGGTAAGCCAAGGCATTTTAACTAAAACCCTCGTGACTTACTCGATATTGGCGCAACAGTAATCCAAATTCTATCAAAATATTTTGGCATAAGTCCACTAAGTGCAATTCCTTGTACTTAGCCCCGCATGTTTGTTTTTAAATGTGCGAGGTTGAGCTCTGATGGTGATGATGGGGATGTGTTGAGAGTCAGTGTCCTTGACCGATTTACTTGAATGTTTGGGTTTTACCTTGAATGCATATCGTCATATATGTATTCACACACTTTCCACGCTATACTCGAACTCCTTTATTTATGTTTTATGTTGTGAATTATCGAGGCCCATCGGATTAGGCGAGTTTTGGGGTCAGATGGCTAAACCTTTTCAAAACATTATAACATCACCTTATATTCTCGCTCAAGCATGTTAGCTTATTCTTATGCATTTTTATTTTACCGTGTAATCCCTAAAATACTACTCCTAGTATTAGTCGCCTCAGGTTCGGGTTGGTCGGAATGGGTCGTGACAAATAATGAATTTAAGGATTAAAAATCCTTATTTGAAATTAAAAATAGCTCACGGCTATTTTAAGGTTTTCTCACCCAATTATTTTCGAAAATTATCCAATAATTTCCAAATATGTCTAAAATAATATTAGACATATATTTTATTAATAAAAATTGATTTAAAAGGATTTAAAAATCCTTAAAATTTCTCAAATATTCACGGTAATTATAATAAATTACCAAATGATGTTCAAAAATTTTTCTAATATTATATAGTGTATTAAAATACACTATGGTCATTAATATGTCATAAGATCAACTAAACATTACTCATTTATCACCTTATTATTTAATAAGGTCACGGCATTTTGAAAAAAATGCTCAACAATTTTTCTAAAATTCCAATAATTTGATACAAGGTCCAAACATTAGTCCATAATATATTTATGTCACATAATTCACTATATAACAATTATATACCATATAAATGGTATATTAGCTTTCGGCCTTTTCACAATTATCATCAAACATTTTTATAAAATTTTCCAAAATTCACAATATGCATCTAAACTATAGTGTAGCAAAGTAACACCATAATATTCATCAAGAACAATTTTATTCATCACCAAACTTAGCTCAAAGCTTTCGGTTTATTTGAATAAAAATTGTAATTGATCTTTAAAAATTCTAACAAAAATATAAGAAGTATAATATATACTCAAGATCAATAATATACCATTGCATGTTACAAAATAAAATCACACACATATATATACATATATATATGTCACGGTTTATTATTAAAAAAAATAGCAATAGTGCTTTAAAAATTCTCAAATAAATCATATGCATTCTCAATACATCATAAATCCATAAAATCACATTGCATGTATAAAATAAAAATCATTCATCCACCTATGAACTCATATATGCTTCGGTATTCACAAGGAATTGGGCATGGATTTTTCTAAAGTTTCAAATTAAATACTATGAACACATATCACACCATAGATCATAAAATCCATCTCATGTAAACTCCCATAGGTCTCGGCCTTTTCATCAATTTTTCATACATATTGAATAAATTTTTAAAACATGCTCAAAGCTTCACAATACATTGCTACATACCATTAGTACACCTTATAGTCATGGATTCGAAAATCTTTATATACAAACCTTACATGCAATGCTTTTAAAAATTAAGAATGCATATTTAACACACTTCTTATCATCTATATACATGCAATAGCATAGGATTATCAACTAAGATCATCAAGAACACATGCAAGACTATACACCTCTTCGAAAATTTCGAAGGTTTCAAAGGTGAAACTAAGCTCTTGCTCAACTCCTACCTTGTGATATGGATGGAAGGATCAAAGTACAAGGTGTTCAAGTGTTATATGGAGATGAGGAGAGAAAAATTGAAGCTTGGAGAGAGGGAGAAGCTCTCGGCTGCTTGCAGAAAAATGGGGGAAGGAGAGAGGGCTTGAGAGAGAAAGTGAGGATGCTTGAGAGAGATGAGAGTGTTTGAGTGTATGGATGGTTGAGTGAGGTTGGGAATGAGAAGAAATCTGAAAATATCCCACCCCTTAAGCCCCCCTATGTCTCGCCCTCTCTCATACATACTGAGGAGACCTTCCAATTTCTAGTATTATTTTATGTTGTTAGTGGATACTAATCATGAGTGTCTTACACACTCTTGGAAATAGATAAATATATTATACATATATAGTAGGAGACTCTCACAAAATCTGAATATATATTCATTATATATATATGTGTGTAATATAATAGTGAAGAAGATGAATTAATTGACCTTGTACCAAAAGAAATAGCTCTCGGCCTTTAGGCCATACCTTAGGTTAAAATTCTTATTTCATGCTAACATAGATATATACATCATATAATATGATTTAGATGATATTTAATATCATAGGTTAATTAAATAGTACAAAGGAAGAAGATAATTGATTTATGCACAACATAAATGGCTATCGACCATTTAATTAATTCATAGGTTAAAATTTTATTTCATGACATTCATAAGAATATGCACCTTGGTATATGATTTAAATAATAATTATAGCATAGGATAATTAAAAGGGCAAAATTTTGAAGAAAACCCTAATTTCGAATAATTAGGGTTTTCAAATCGATTTGATATAATTATTAATTCAAAGTTCAAGCATTAATAAAATGCTTATTAGTACTGTAATATCATAAAATACCATAAGAAATAATTTCCTAAAGTTTCTTGATCATTAAAACCATCGTTCGTCTTATCTCTAGCGTTGGCGTTTGAAAACGTCTCAAAACGTTACGATCGACTCATCTTTAAAATGGTCGTAAATACTGTAATCTCATCATAAAAATTATTCCATTAATAATGGAATATAATTCCAAGCTTGATTGCTTAAGAATTATCATAACATTTCAATAGTCGATATCGTTCGACGTTAAAAGCATCTTCTTAGATAAAAGTTAAAACTTTCGATTTCTTTCATTCACTAAGTTCGGTGAGTGTGTAACGGAAAATATTCCTCGTAAACAATTGAGATCATACTTGATTTCATATGTGATTTGATTTCACGTCAAATTTTATTCTGGGTTTTAAAAGACCGTAATTAGGCTTTTAAAAGCTCATGGGTTATTACATCCTACCCCTTAAAAGAAATTTCGTCCGAAATTTGTATACCTTTAAAAGAATAAGCTGGGGTATTGTTCCTTCATTTGTATCCTCTAGCTCCCACGTAGCTTCTTTCGCTTGCGTGATGATTCCACATGCTTTGACCCGGTGAAATTGATTTGTTCTCGGTTGTTGAACTTTATGGTCTAGTATTGCGATAGGCTCTTCTTCATAACTTATGTCTGGATTTAGAACTACGTCGTTTTGACGGATCACGTGTTTTGGATCGTACACATATTTCCTTAGTTGAGATACGTGAAAAACATTATGCACATTTCCCAAGTTGGGCGGGAGAGCTAACTTATAGGCTACTGAGCCTATTCTCTCTAGGATCTCGTATGGTCCTATGTAGCGGGGTCTTAGTTTTCCTTTCACACCAAATCTCGTGATCCCCTTCGATGGAGAGACTTTGAGAAATACTTTGTCTCCAACTTTGAAAAGCAGCTCCGATCTACGCGTATCAGCGTAAGATTTCTGTCTGTCTTGAGCTTCCTTGATTCTTTGCCGAATTTGTCGGACGATTTCAATCATCTCGTTTATCACTTCTGGCCCTACTATTTTTCTTTCACCTACTTCATCCCAATAAAGTGGTGATCTACATTTCTTGCCATACAAAGCTTCATATGGGGCCATATCGATGGTCGCTGATAACTATTATTATAGGCAAACTCAATAAGAGGTAAAATGTCTTCCCATTTAGCACCTCGATCTAGTACTACGGTTCTCAGCATATCTTCTAGAGTTTGGATTGTCCTTTCTGACTGCCCATCAGTTTGTGGGTGAAATCGTTGTACTGAAGTTTAACCTTGTTCCCAGCTCTTTTTGTGCTCGTCCAAAATTTCGATGTGAACTTGGAGTCCCTATCGATGTAATGGTTTTGGTACTCCATGTAGTCGTACTACTTCCTTTACATATATTTGGGCTAGTCTATCACTCCATATGTATTTTGAATTGGTAAGTGGCGACTTGGTGAGTCTATCCACTATTACCCATATGGTAGTGTTTCCTTTTCGAGACTTGGGTAAATCCGTGACGAAATCCATCGTTATTTCGTCCCACTTCCATTCAGGTATACCCAACGGTTGTAACTTCCCGTAGGGACGTTGGTGTAAAGCTTTTACTTGTTGGCAAACAAGGCAACGTTCTACGAAAGAAGCTATGTCTCGTTTCATGCCTTCCCACCAGAATTTTTCCTTCAGGTCTTGGTACATCTTTGTACTGCCTGGGTGGGCGGTATAAGGTGTATCATGAGCTTCACTCATTATGTTGTTTCGAATCTCAACATCATCAGGAACACATATTCTTCCTTTGAACATTAAAGCATTATCCGATGCTCTCGAAATTTTCAATTCACCCGTTCTCACTCTTTTCTTATCTTTTCCAACTTTTCCTCAATCCTTTGTTTCTCAATGATCCTTTTCTTAGATCGGGTGTCATGGTGAGTGTAGCGATACAATTCTTGATCGTCTCTGGTCATTTAATCAATTCGATTCTTAAATGCTGAATTCCTCGATAAGTTTATCTTCTCGTGTCGAGATATCCCAATTGAGTTTGATTCTTACGACTCAGGCGTCGCCTACTACATTCGCTTTACGGGTGATAGTTAATACCACGATCGTAATCTTTTACTAGTTCGAGCCATCTTCTTTGCCTCGTGTTTAGATCTCTTTGCTCGAAAAAGTATTTCAAACTCTTATAGTGCGTATAAATTTAGCATCTCACTCCATAGAGATGGTGTCTCCATATTTTCGATTGCATGAACCATCCGCTAACTCTAAATCGTGTGTCGGGTAGTTTAGCTCATGTGGTCTAAGTTGTCGTGATCGTGCGCTATTACTTTTCCTTCTTGCATCAAACGCATCCTAGTCCATTCTTCGAGGCGTCGATATAAACCACATATTCCTTATCGATTCGGGATTTGCTAACACCGGTGCACTTGTTAACCTTTCTTTGAGTTCTTGAAAACTTCGCCTCACATTCCTCGGTCAAGTGTACTTAACTCCCTTTCAAGTAATTGGGTCATTGGTCTTGCTATTTTGGAGAATCCTCAATGAATCTCCTATAATAACTTGACTAACCCTAGAAAACTCCGGATCTCATTCGAGTTCGCGGTGATTTCCATTCTTGACCGCCCACTTTGGCTGGATCTACTTTGATTCCATCGCAGACACGATGTGTCCTAGGAACATTACTTCCTTCACCAAAATTAGCATTTCTTTGAACTTAGCAAACAATTTTCATTTCTCAAAGTTTGTAACACCATTCTTAGATGTTCCTTATGGTCTTCCTCATTTTTCGAGTAGATGAGAATATCATCTATGAAAACCAGTACAAACTTGTCTAAGTACGGATGAAACACTCGGTTCATGAGGTCCATAAACACCGCCGGTGCATTAGTTAATCCGAATGGCATAACTACAAATTCATAATGGCCATATCTTGTTCGGAAAGCGGTTTTAGCTATGTCTTCAGGTCGTACCTTGAGTTGATGATATCCTGATTTGAGATCAATTTTTGAAAATATACCTGCTCCCCTCAATTGATCGAACAAATCGTCGATTCTTGGTAAAGGATATTTGTTCTTGAGCGTCATCTTGTTCACTCCCGATAGTCTATACACATTCTCAAGGATCCATCCTTTTCTTGACGAACAAAGCAAAGCTCCCAAGGCGAAACACTAGGTCTAATGAAACCTAGGTCCAGCAGTTCTTGGTTTGGATTTTCAGTTCTTCCAATTCCTTTGGGGCCATTCGGTGGGGTGCCTTTGATATTGGAGCCGATCCACGGTTCGGTCGATGGTAAATTCATTGTCTGTCATCGAGGTAATCTGGTAGATCCTTAGAAATACATCCGAAATTCCTTAACAATTTCAATGTCTTCTATCTTCGATTCGGTTTTCTTCTCCGTTCAGGTAAACAAGAAAAGCATGGTATCCTTTCTTATTCATCATTTTCCTCGCCTTCAATGCGGACACAATTGGGACTCTCTTGCCCATACTGATTCCATGGAAATGCGTTGCTTCTTGCCCAGGAAAATGAAATGATATTTTCCTTTCCTTGCAAAGAATCGTGGAGTGGTTTGCGACTAACGATCCATTCCTAGGATTATGTCTCGTCACCCATGGACATTATGTTCAAGTTATTTGCTAGAACCTTTAGTGATCCTAAGTTCGACTCTAGGTTCGGCGAAATGTGTGATCATAATTCCTCCTATAGGTGAAGAGATTCTCATATCCTGATTTGCCTTTATAGCACTAAGTCCCAACAGATCTACGCATGATTTTGCTATAAAAGAGTGCGAAGCACCCGTGTCGAACAATACTATAACAGGCATGTTGAGAAGGATTCCCATACCTGCCAGGTTTCCCTGGTCCTGTTCGTTTTGTTGCCGGTGCAAAGCATACGCTCTAGCTTGAGGTAACTGAGGCTGGCGTGGTGCTTGCCTTTCTTTGGGCTATTCTTTGTTATCGAAATTCTTTGTTGCCGACGTTGCCATGATGGTTGTTGTCTTCGTTGTTGGGGTGGTTGCCCTTCTTTGTTGTGGTAATTGTTGTTGTGGTTGCCGCTTGTTGTTGTGGGGTTGTTGCCATTGTTGCGGCTGCGATTCTTTGTTGAGGTTGGGGCTGAAATTGGATAGCCTCGTGTTGGACATTACCGGGTTGGTTCGGCCTTACAATTGTTTCGAGCGTATCCCGGACGAAATTTGCGTAATGTCCTTTCATACCACACCTAAAACAGTTTCCCGCCCGCCATGCACATCCCGTGTGCATCTTTCGGCATTTTGGGCGCGGAAGAGCCCTTATTTATTCTTGTAGTCCCTTCTTTGGAGGGATAAAGGCCGGCTTCCTCCATCCTTGCCCTTGGTTTGCTGAATTCCCTTGCCACTGTTGTCTGTTACCTTTGTTTTCAAAGCTTCCCCTGCTACTATTTCCAAAACTAGCATCCCACTTTCTCTTCCTCTTTCCATAGCATTTTGCATCGGAGCCGATCCCGACTTATCATCGGCATTCTTTGCCTCAATGTCCAAAGCCCGTGTAAGAGCCTCAGTATAAGTCATGTCTCCAAGACCAGCGAGAGACATTCTTATTTCGGCCTTAACCACGATCTAAATTTCTCACCATCTTTAGATCTCGTGTCCACTGATCAAAGCATATCTAGACATTTCGCAAAAGTGCGGTCATAATCGGTTCCGACATCTTTTCTGTTTTAACAAGAAAAATTCATGTTCCTTCTTTTCTTGTAACTCTTGACATACTTATCATACACTTCCTTTTAAAATCTTCCCAAGTCAATTCCTCCATCCGCTCTCTGTGAAAGTTTTCTTTCGGCCTCCGTAAATCACATGAGGCCCATTTAAGCGGAAGGCTACACGAGAGTCTTTCTTGTGTTGTGCACCTTAGAAAAGTGAAAATTCTCTCGATGGTTCTCATCCACTGTTCGACATCCTCCGGACTGCCTTTCCCATTGAAAGTTGGAGGTTTTGTCTTAAAACAATTCCTCTATCCTGCGGTCGGGGTTGAGGTGGAAGTGGTTGAGGTCTGACTTGTTCCTCCTGCTTCGGAGTTCTACCTCGTCTCCTAGGTGCGCTCTGCCTCTTACTTCTCGTTCGGGGCTTGTCAGGAGGCGTTACATTGTGTAAAATATATCATTAGCATCATGTATCATTTTTATAACTTGAATATGTACAAATTTCATTTCTTCGCTTTTTTAGAAATGATAACTTAAATAAAACATTTCATTCTTATCATACATGAATTTGTTGCAAAAGCCTTCTTGAATCACACATACATACAATTGCAAAAGCACTATAGATAACGTACTTTGCAAACACAAGTCCTTACATCCAAGATTACTTACATACTTGCTTCCAAAATATTTCAAAAGGAAAAGGCCCATACACATATTGGCCTTAAGGCTTTACAAAATCAAAGTCATGCACAATGGCTTTATAGCCTTACAAAAATTCAGTTTCCCCCACTGTTCAAGTTTTTCAAAAGCATAATTAAAACATACATAAAAATAAATAACATGATCCTTCAAATTTTACATCAACATTACTAGCTATATCAACTCCTAGAATCTTCCTCATCTTCTTCCGGATCCTCTTCCTCCTAAATCGAGTCATCAACGACCATATGCTCTAGAGGTCCGGCTCGTTACTTTCTACCATCGGGATGTCGCGCGATGGACCATAATCCACACGAATCGGGTCAGAATCGCCGTGGATGGGGTTATACCCATCAAGTGCTGTCACACTAATCCGTCTTTGTCGGCGGAAACTCTCGACCGGTGGTAGGGTGCGCCATCGGTGGTAAAGGCGGTAGTGGTGAGCGTGCGGATGTCCGAAAATCAAAGGTGGGAAAGCAGGGCCCCAATGCTCTAGGCACGGCTGCTCCGTCCGCTGAACAAGTCGCCTCGTCGATCCTATATCGTGGTACCCTTGGGTCAACTATCCGTGGAACCTCGGTATCTGACCACTCGGTGACTCATCACGCCATGTATACTCCCGTGGAGGAGGTAAGGTCCTCTCGGTCTGCGCCATAGATGCTATATCGTCGTCGGTGGCTAATGAACTGGGTAGATCACCTATCAAGTCATATCCTCCGATCGCACGGTAAATGTAATCTCCGAAACCTCACGAGCATAATCTTCCCAATCACATGGGAGTATAGTAAGAAGGCGCTTAATGCCGCCGTAATCCGTCACGCCATAAATTCTTGCATTCCTCCACAATCTAAAGTAATACATCGGGAACTCTCCTAAATCCTCGCGCACACATCCAGCTTTCCGGTGAATCTGAATAGTCTCTTGAGGGGTCGGGTTAGGTCTATCCTCCTCCTCGCAATATAACGATCTCCTCCATCCATCGCGATGAAAAACTAACCGTTAGACACTACTAATACCTAATAGCGAGATAGGGTAGCTTAATACTTGATTAATCCACTAAGATAAACTATTCAACCTATAGTCAAACATTCTTAACCCATCTAGTAAACAAAACTCCTATCGCTATGTTAGGCTACACGAGGTATTATAGGTTCCTACATTCTATTCTAAAACTCGAGCTAAACTTTACCCAGACTCTACTGTATTTGGGAGCTGGAAAAGGGATTCTGTCTTCATAACAAATGAAGTTCAGAATGTTAGGAATATGCAGGCGAAAACCATGCGTAAGCGGAGTCTTATCAAGAAATGCGGTTAAAACAAATTTCTGCGCAGTGCAGAAAATTTTCGCGATTATAACGACGTTTCGAGAAGGTGCCAATAATGACGACATACGGCTATGGCTATCGCCGACTTAGCATAACTATCACATCCACGTTTTCAAATTGAAGTTTGCCATTCGATATTTGGTCCTCCGTCACGCAAGTTGAATATCATGGTTATAATGGCTCACTTTGACTATGATAAGCATCCACCTTCTTCATTCTTCGTAGTCAACGTCATTTCCGATTATCTTTACGTTCCACTTTTGCCGTTCAGAATTCGAAATTAAACACATTCATGCTTCCTATCATTCTTTTGTTTTCTTTTATTATGGGAACATACTTCCTATATCATCTACGTTCTTCTCAAGAGCATAGCATACTTTGTTATCAACATAGATTTCATAAGTCATAAACATAACATCCAAACAACATCATACTTCGTTCATACATATCTGTACATATCATCTTGTTTTCATACATTCGTCATTAATCATCATGATTCGTTTCAAACATGCTTTTCAACTTAACCACTTCGTATCATTGCTATCTAATTTCAAAAATTTGAATTTTTGAAAATCTTCATTCATAACTCATCATTTCAATCATCATCACATTACAACTTTCCTTTTTCCCTTTTACATCAAAAATCTTATCAAATTTGATCATCATATAAAAATTTTCATCTCATAAACTCAAATGAAACTAGTTACCTTTTCCCCGTTGAGCTCGATGTGATGGAGTGTTGAGAATAGCCCGTAGATTTTCTAGAAGTCTAGTGACTCAATTCTAGACTTAGTTTAGAAAGAAATGGAATTTCATGAAACAGCGCTTCGATACCACTCTGTCACGACCCTTGGGATAACTTGGAGAAGGCGGACTAATACTAAGGATAGTATTTATAGATATGAATGACGAATATAGAACTTAAGATTAGACATACTCTTACACAAATTAGTCAAAAGGGCATATCATGTGAGAAGGTAGAACTTAAGCTTAAACATATACTTATAACATTTCGGTTCAAAAGGGGTTTAGCAAGCGGATCCAAAGAATGTGACGATCGAAGGACCTCATAGTTCACATTATTTTATAATCAACATGAAAATAAAAGCAGTTCGAGTTTGCAATGGAAGAGTGTGAATACATATATGACGATATGTATTGAGGTTATCCATTTCTAACGAATATCGAGGACATACGGTTTCTCAACATTTCTCCATCATCGACAGCGAGCTCAACACGCGCATTTAAAAACAAACATGCGGGGCTAAGTACAAAATTTGTACCCGGTGGACTTATGCCGAAAACATTTCATTTCGTTTAATTACTACGCGATATAGTGGTAAGACTGAGGGTTTTATTTGGAAATGCCTTGTGCTTACTAAAATATTTTCTTGAGTTGATAAAAGTTGCTTCACGAGCATTTTCTTGGTGTACGTGATCCATATCCCTTATTAGCATGTTATCACATTATCATAGTCGAAAGTCGTGAAGGAGGCCTCTTCTACGACCCGTGACCGCCGTGGTGTCCTTACAAAGACGCGGTCACCATCGATGTACGTTAATCCTAGCTGTATAAGCGCTTCCGGCATAGGATCCGATATCGATTTTCATTCATGAGTTGGGAATAACCCATCAACATCACATCATACATGGATAGGATCGATACACAAAGCGTAAACATTTTGGCGGTAATCATTTAAAGAATTTTAGCATTTATTGAAAATCGTAAGCAAGGCGGTTGAAAAGAAAGACAAAGTTGTTCCATTTTGATAATAAAGCCCACCGGAAATTATTGTTCGTCTTTATCGATTTCCTTATTCGTCGGCGTCCGGTGGTGCGTCGGTCACCTTTATATAAAAGGATGCTTTAATGCGTTGGTTACGTAATTCGAGACTTATTAAGTCTTATAAGATAATTCGATATTTCATATCGACGCGAATTGAATTCCTTAATGAATTTAATTCGTTTCTCGATCAGCATACCAAATTAACATTTCTCGTTCTTGAGAAAGCGAGATATGTGTTATAAATGACCAATTTACCCCTCGTAGTAAATGATCCAACGTTTTCTCATGTTTTTCGATTTCATGTCTTTAAACATGACATCTTTTCATATTAACGTGATATCATTAGTAAATGATACGTCTTACGCGTATTTGCGTATTTATCGAACGTCTTTCGTACGTTGATTTCAAAAGTCAACAATTTTGACTTTTCCTTAGTAATTAATTACTAAGTCTTATTTTTTTAATATTAAATTCTTCGAAAATCAATTTCTAATTGGTTTCTTTTTATAAACTGTTTTAATATGTTTAAAAATAATTTTTAAACATATAATTCATTATAAATAATGAATTTAAGGATTAAAAATCCTTATTTGAAATTAAAAATAGCTCACGGCTATTTTAAGGTTTTCTCACCCAATTATTTTCGAAAATTATCCAATAATTTCCAAATATGTCTAAAATAATATTAGACATATATTTTATTAATAAAAATTGATTTAAAAGGATTTAAAAATCCTTAAAATTTCTCAAATATTCACGGTAATTATAATAAATTACCAAATGATGTTCAAAAATTTTTCTAATATTATATAGTGTATTAAAATACACTATGGTCATTAATATGTCATAAGATCAACTAAACATTACTCATTTATCACCTTATTATTTAATAAGGTCACGGCATTTTGAAAAAAATGCTCAACAATTTTCTAAAATTCGATAATTTGATACTGAGGTCCAAACATTAGTCCATAATATATTTATGTCACATAATTCACTATATAACAATTATATACCATATAAATGGTATATTAGCTTTCGGCCTTTTCACAATTATCATCAAACATTTTTATAAAATTTTCCAAAATTCACAATATGCATCTAAACTATAGTGTAGCAAAGTAACACCATAATATTCATCAAGAACAATTTTATTCATCACCAAACTTAGCTCAAAGCTTTCGGTTTATTTGAATAAAAATTGTAATTGATCTTTAAAAATTCTAACAAAAATATAAGAAGTATAATATATACTCAAGATCAATAATATACCATTGCATGTTACAAAATAAAATCACACACATATATATACATATATATATGTCACGGTTTATTATTAAAAAAAATAGCAATAGTGCTTTAAAATTCTCAAATAAATCATATGCATTCTCAATACATCATAAATCCATAAAATCACATTGCATGTATAAAATAAAATCATTCATCCACCTATGAACTCATATATGCTTGGTATTCACAAGGAATTGGGCATGGATTTTCTAAAGTTTCAAATTAAATACTATGAACACATATCACACCATAGATCATAAAATCCATCTCATATAAACTCCATAGGTCTCGGCCTTTTCATCAATTTTCATACATATTGAATAAATTTTTAAAACATGCTCAAAGCTTCACAATACATTGCTACATACCATTAGTACACCTTATAGTCATGGATTGAAAATCTTTATATACAAACCTTACATGCAATGCTTTTAAAAATTAAGAATGCATATTTAACACACTTCTTATCATCTATATACATGCAATAGCATAGGATTATCAACTAAGATCATCAAGAACACATGCAAGACTATACACCTCTTCGAAAATTTCGAAGGTTTCAAAGGTGAAACTAAGCTCTTGCTCAACTCCTACCTTGTGATATGGATGGAAGGATCAAAGTACAAGGTGTTCAAGTGTTATATGGAGATGAGGAGAGAAAAATTGAAGCTTGGAGAGAGGGAGAAGCTCTCGGCTGCTTGCAGAAAAATGGGGGAAGGAGAGAGGGCTTGAGAGAGAAAGTGAGGATGCTTGAGAGAGATGAGAGTGTTTGAGTGTATGGATGGTTGAGTGAGGTTGGGAATGAGAAGAAATCTGAAAATATCCCACCCCTTAAGCCCCTATGTCTCGCCTCTCTCTCTACCTACAGGAGACCTTCCAATTTCTAGTATTATTTTATGTTGTTAGTGGATACTAATCATGAGTGTCTTACACACTCTTGAAATAGATAAATATATTATACATATATTGTCACGACCCCACAATCCTAAGTCAGATTAGAAGGGACTATAGCGTAAACAAGGATGAACCAACATGGAGACTCTCTTTAATAAAAGCGTAGTACATACGACAAGTATGTTCTTGGACTTTAGTACATAATTTAAGTTCTAGCGGCGGAAGACATGTGATATGTACATATGACGATGTACTATCAAGGTATAAACTTTTCGGTGACAACGATCCTAATGCTCAACACTTTCGCTCCATCCATCATCCGCTCAACGCACATTTAAAACAAACATGCGGTGAGTACAAGAATGCACTCGGTGGACTCATGCAAAACATTTTATCATTTGAAGATTACATCGCCCACGTCATGGTAAGACCTGAGGGTTTTAGTTGAAAGAAGCCTTGTGCTTACTAAAATCATTTATCGGTTCATAAATATCATCGCTGGCGGGCATTTTTCTAGTGTGTATGATCCATATCCTTATCATCATTCATCATAACATCATAGTCGAACGTCGTGAAGGAGGCCTCCCTCTACGACGCCGTGACCGGCCGTGAATTGTCCTTACAGCACACAGTCACCTTAGTGTACACGTTAATCCTAGCCAGGTATTGTCCTTCCGGCATAGGATCCGATATCGATTTCATTCATAAGTTGGGAGCAACCCAACAACATTCATAACATTTCATAACATCTCATGGATAGGATACATACACAAAACATAAACATTTTTGGTAGGTAATCTTGTGAACATTTTATCAACAGTTGAAATAAGCATCGTAATTAAATATTTCAGAAGCATTATATTTTTGAGTAGAGTAAAGCCCACCTGGACTGTAGATTGCCTTAATCCCATTTCTTGGACTGTAAGTTCTAGCTTTAGCCTATCTATTCTTGACCTTGAGGTTTTGGAGCTGGAAAAATCCATTGGGTCTTAGAACCCATATTTCTACTTTAGTGTATATCATGGTATGATATACACTCGATTAACGACCATGGTAGCAGACTAGTCAAATATTTCACGTTAAGGTATGCTTTCGTGAAAATATCGTATCATGATGTTTTATCATAATTCGTACATCTTATAATGCTCTATCGTACCTTGCGACATAACATAATGAATGCATCGATTAATAGCATGTTAGTCACATAAGGCATACTTCACATAGGGGTTTCCAACACTTAGTCAAATTTCAAGTGTTTTAATTTCAGCAAAACAGCTTGAAACAACCCAAGTAACGTGCTTTGACGATCCATAACTCTCGATTCAGAATACGTATGGTCGCACAAAGATACATTCTGGAAACCTCTAAACATGTACTACAAGTTCTAAGAAGGAATTAAATCCAAAAGAGTCGTGGTTCTGAAGATATAGGGTCTCAAAGTGGGCAACTCAAACTGACTTCTATACTTAGAAAATTTTCAAGTTTCAGTTTTAGCTTAACGACGAGGGGTTTATGAGGCTCGTAACTTTTGACTCACAATGCCAAAATGGCTACAGGCTACCAATTTCGAAACCTTGTAATAAGTACTACATATTTCATGAAGACCATACTGGAAAATATCTAACGATCGAGAAATACATAAGTCCAAAGTTGACTAGTTGAAATGGACAGTTTCAGTAGGTGACTTTGGGTCGATGAAAAGTATACCTATAAAACTTGGTTTGGGATCAAACTTTCCAGATCATAACTAGACATGGTGAGGAACATTTCTTATGAAGAAACCCAAGTCCAAATCGGACTACAAATGGCTTGAACACCTCACGTAAAAGTCATACTCGAACAGCCTATTAACATAGAAATTTTCTAAGGCAGTTTGTTCAAAAAGGCTTACTGAAATGCATCAACTTTAAAAATTCACCGTGAGTTCATTATAATGAATCTGGAAATGAAACCAATCATATTGAAAAGCCACTTAAGTCTAGTTTTATCCAGAAAAAGCCTCACCCAATGATTCACAATAGATTGGGAGATAAAAATATTTTACCACAAGCTATCACTCCCGTGACAATTTTGTGCAGTTAGCTTGTAAAATCTGGAATAAATAGTAAATATTTTTAGAAAATTCTTAAAATTTACAGGAATCTTCTAGACATTCTGAATTATGTTTCGGCCAAATTTCAGAGTTTTATCATTAGCCAAACTTAAAACGAAAGCCACGGATTATGGGTGATGAACACGGCGATTTCGCAGATTTGTGCAGTGGTTTTGATAAATACAAATAAAATATCAAATCAAGTTGGATGGACTTGAAATTTTACAGAGGCATACTAGACACATATAATTTCAACATATCAAAATTCACAATTCTCCATGAATATAAAATAGGAATATAAAATAGGAATTCATTCCTTCGTAAATAATCGAAATCATTATTCGATATCTTATGGATTGAATCATCTCAGCGAATTTTTAATTTACGGGTTTTAAATACCGTAATTAGGCATCTAATTCTGCGGGGTATTACATCCTACCCCCCTTAAAAGAAATTTCGTCCCGAAATTTGTATACCTCATAAAGTATGGGTATCTTAACATCATAACATCATAACTTTCTATGTGCTTTTCTTTCGTCCATGGTTCTTCCATTGGACTTTCATTATAAGACCCAAACTTGCTTCTTTAATCGTTGAATCGTACGATCAAATTAGTCGAGATTTTCATCATAACTCATCTCGAGTCACGTGTCACGTCATCATGTTGGTTTTCGTGAATTGGGTCATTTTCGTATTTCCTTAACTGTGACACGAGGAAAACATTTCGTACTTTCCCCCAAATGTGGTGGAAGTACCAAGCTATAGGCTACTGGGTCTATCATTGTTAGGAGCTCGTAAGGTCCCATAAAACGTGATCTCAACATTCTGGTATCTAAACTTATAATTTCTCTAGATGGAGAAATCTTAAGAAACTTTAATTCCGCATTCAAGAATGCAGTTCGGGTTTACGCGTACCAGCGTAAGACTTTTGTCTATCTTGAGCTTTTTCTTATTCTTTGCCTTATTGGGCAGATATCTTAGTCGTTTTACTTATGACGTCAGGACTTTATACCTCTGCTCAC
This sequence comes from Salvia rosmarinus, assembly GCA_036937905.1. Classification (NCBI taxonomy): domain Eukaryota; kingdom Viridiplantae; phylum Streptophyta; class Magnoliopsida; order Lamiales; family Lamiaceae; genus Salvia; species Salvia rosmarinus. Next base: position 35,646,238 of record CM072821.1, read on the forward strand.
CTACTTTGTTACTATAAAGTGGTGGTCGATACTTCTTTCAGCACAATGCCTCATAAGGCTATATTGATCGTTGTTTGGTAGCTATGGTCGTACGTAAGCTTACCAAGTGGTACAATACGTTCCCACTTACATCTTTGGTTTATCATTAATGCTCTTCGTATGCTTAAACGTTTGGGTTGTTCTTTACGCTTGTCTATCCGATGCGTGAGTGGATATCTATGTTAAGGTTCAATCTCGTGTCTAATTCTTTTTTTTGAGTTAGTTCAAAATCTAGGGTACTCTTGGTGTCTCTATCTCAAGCGATAGGTTCGGTACTCCTTGTAAATATCTGATTTCCTTTTGTACATTTGAACTAACTTATCGGTCTATGAGTCATCTGAATAGGCCGAGACAAAACATAATTGGCGAGTTAATCCACTACTAGCCATATAATAGTGCGACTTCTTTATGACTTTGGTAAAATTTGTCATAAGATCTATTTCTATATCATTCTATTTTCATTCGTGTAGTTCTAGAGATTATACTCTCTTATAAGGCCTTTGATACAATGCCTTTACTTGTTGGTAACCGAGACACTGCTCGACAATCATGGTTTCATCTCATTTCATTCCTTGCTATCTAACTTTTCTCGTAAATCATAATACATCTTAATAATGCCTGGTTGGGCGGTATGAGTAGGATCATGCACTTTATTCACGATTTCATTTCTAAGCTTATTATTGCTTGAAATATATGTATATCTCTTCCTTAGACAATATAACAACATCCGTAGCTCCTTAGAATATCCTTTAGCTCTTCATTCCTTATCTTAATTAGTATTCTATTCCCATCTTCATTCTCTCTTTTAGTCATATTTCACCTTGGTTGTGGGAATACTACTTACATTCGTCCTTGATTTCCGACTATTTACATTCTCGTTTTCTTAACTTTTCGATGAGTTTTCTTTTCTATAAGGACATACCATAATTTAGACCGAATTTTATATCTTAGGCATTAAATTCTACATTAACCGTTCATAGGTGATCATTTATCACATTTATAATCTTTCTTGATTTGTGCCGTCTTTCCTATCTTGTATCCAAGTTTCTTTGCTCGAAGAATAAATTCAAACTTTTGTAAATTGTGAAGGGTTCTTAATTTATTGATATAAGAGTGAAATTTCCAAGACTTTGGTATTTATACTACTGTTACTATCAGAGGTAATAGATTTTGGCACTCCGTGAAGTCGTATAATTTCCTTTACATGTTGGGCTAACTTGTCGGATCCATAAGTACTTTGGATTGGTAGGAAGTGAGCACTCTTGGTGAGTCTATCAACAATTACAAATATAGCGGTGTTCCCTCTTTTGATTTGGGTAAGTTCGTAACGAAGTCCATCGTTATTTCATCCCATTTCCACTCGGGTATTTCCAACGGCTGTAACTTTCCGTATGGACGTTGGTGTAATGCTTTCATCTGCTGGCAAACAAGACAGTGTTCTACGAAAGAAGTTATGTCTCGTTTCATGCCTTCCCACCAAAACTTTTCTTTCGGGTCTTGGTACATCTTAGTACTATCTGGGTGCGCGGTGTAGGGTGTATCGTGAGTCTCACTCATTATTTCATTTTGAAGTTTTTGCGTTTGCGGAACACATATTCTTCCTTGAGACAATAAGGCGTTGTCAAGCGCCTCCTGGAAGTTCTTAAATCCTTCACCCTTACCCTTTCTCGGATCCTTTCTAACTTTTCCTCCATCCTTTGTCTCTCGATGATCCTTTTTCTTAAATCAGATTCTATCATTATTTCAAGTCATGAGTTAGGATATTCTGTTCATGTGGCCTAAGTCATCGTGACACATAAGTTATTATTTATCTCATATTAATACATAGCCTTACTTTTATTAATCCGTGAGAATTGTGACTCTATTTTGGGGTAACTATCTTATTGGTCTTGTTACCTTAGAGAGTTCTTAATGGATCTCTAACAGAAGTCAATTAATCTATAAAATTCATGGTCTTATTTTAGGTCATTGACGTCTTTCATCTTTAGTTGTTTTGTCCTTTGTCAGATCTACATTGTTTTCTTCTAAAGACACTATGTGCACGAGGAATATTTCTCTTTTAAGCGAAATTTACAAAGCGTATTTGTGCAAAATTTACCGACTCTTAAAAGTCGTAAAGACGACCTTAGATTTTCTTTATGTTCTTTCTCGTCCTTTGAATAGATAAGAACATCATCTATGAGGATTGAGATAAAAATTATCTAGGTATGTGTGAAACACTCGATTTTTGAGGTTCATGAACAAGGCGGTGCATTGGTTAGTTCGAAGGGCATAACTATTATCTCATAGTAACCATATCTTATTCAGAACAATTCATTTCCGTATTTTGGATACCATTCTTCATGACCATATAATATTACATCATAATGCCTCAGTGAGGACTTTTCATACATTACTTACGAGGGTCGGTCTACCGAGCTGACTGATTACAAGGCGTCTAGCTCTTTTTTACACTCAAAACTTTGACACTTCTTCACCATATTCATAAACTCTTCCAAACTACGTTTATTTTACATATTATAATCACATCATTTTCATCATAAACCATTATTTACATATAAGTCTTATAGGATCCTAAGATTCTAGGTCTCTGAGTGACCTTTGTCAGAGTCGTATTCCTCCCTTGGAAACTTGTCTTTCTCCAAGTACGTTTTTATTTTCATACTTCTGACGATCATTCTCTTTCAGAGAGCCAGGGTCAAGCTGTTCCTCGTTTCTTCTTTAATACTAGAAGTTGGTGTTACTTTTATCAGAAAGTATGGTTGGGTTGGTAGCGGTAATTCTCTTAATCCGCGAGGGCGATAAGATCTTGTCCTTTTCCCTTCTCGTCTCTTTCTTGTACCATTGATGGCACAGGACGTGGGACGGCGTTTGGAACATCATGGTACAACCATTCCTTTATGCCGTCTTTGTGTAACTTGCCGAGGTTCAGGACAAGTACTCGTAGGTGTCGTTCCCTACGCATTATATGTATGCTTAAACTTGTTGACAAATCCTGGTAAGTCTGTCGGACTTTGGAATTTTCTCATGGAGAAATTATTCTTTTGATACTTCTTTTGTAAAATTCCTCCGATCTGTTGTGGGCATGCGGATCGTCGTTGGGTACCATCCTTATTTGACACTCTATAGTTCTGAGCATCCATCCGAGGTGCAAATATTTCTTCAAAACTATTACGAATCCATGCCTAGTTCATAATAAAAGAGCCGATACGCTCGTGTGAGTTATAAACTTGTAGGCATTGGGGTTAACTCTTACCGTTAAACTCTCTTTTCTTGTCATCCGTAGCGGATATTTTTAGATAAATCCGACTTAATTTAAGCAATGGAGGATTTCTAAATAAGAAGGATCTCTTAAAGAATTATACACTTTAAGACATATATAACCCGTAGATGACTCATGACTCTTATCTTAATACTCATTTCGTTTACATCTTGATCGTATATTGCCTTAAAGATATTCGCATAGGCGAACGTTGGTCTTGATATTCGTGTGAAACCTCTAACGGAAAGGTTAGGCCCAAGTCACTAATCACATGAATGACAGACCATTTCGAAACTTCTTGTCTCTAAAATTATATCTACGTTCCACACAGATGTAATGATCCAAATCATTGGATAGCACTTTAGGCGATTCTAGGTTCAATTCTGAGCTTGAGCAACACTTGCGATGGTCATAAATTCTCGTATAGGTAAGGGGATTTTCATTTCTTGATTTGCTTACCCTGAATTGGGTTCTATCGTTTCTACGCATACTTATGCGATGTTAAAAAGCGAAGCACCTATATCGAACAAGATCTTACAGGTATTCTGAGAAAATTTTTCCTCATACCTATTTTGCCTTTTGGTTCTGTTTGTTACATTTTCGATCACGAGGTATATGCTTTTGGTCTACGGTGTTCCGTTTATTCAAGTAAACATCTATTTCATATGTCCTTGTCCTTTCCATTGGGACATCATGTTCCCTTGCTATGGCCTTCTGTTGTCTCATTCACTGTATACTTCTCGGTATCCGTATCGTTATGCTTTTACCAATAGCATTCGTGGTTAGATTTACATCAACTTATCCTTTAATATTGATATATTTTAATAATTAAATCTTATTGTAAAGATCGTCATGTCTCTATTACTATCATTCATTCTTGATCCAGTATGAATGATTTAATTTCCTTTGTCACTTTATTGATCTTAGGGATATATTTCTCATATATCCTTACTTTAAACTCATCTCAGAGAAATCCTTGATCGGCATTTAGTGCCATCGTTTGTAATATCCCTTTTTGGATATACGTCATTTTTTTTTTTAATCCTTTATTGATTCATCATGCAATTTCGCATAAGATAAAATCCTTTGTCCACTGGGGATGTATTATACTTTTACCTTGACGTCAAATATCTTTACCATTTTCTCGACATTCAATGATTTCTTCATTTCCATGTCAGAGATACTTACTACCTCACTTTATTGATCGTCACAAAAATATGGGGGTAAGATTTACAATTAGGTCCACCTTAAGATCCTTCCATGTGAATCTTTTCCTGTGTTCTCTTGGATGTATTTCCTTTGCAAGATCTATAGAAACTATCTTGCTTGTTAACTATTAAGTTACACAAGATGCTTTTGTGTCATTATAACTTAGGGTATTAAGATTCATTTCAAAATAATGAATCTATTTCTTAATCCGTTCTTTACTTCCAAGGAATTACCTTGCTTATCGAAGTCGAACATTTCGAAACTTATGTCATATCGTGAACTATCTAATTGTATAGCTCATAATTTCTTACGCTATTTTTTGACTTTTGTCCATTTTCTTGAGCATGGTATCGAGAGTAATCTTACTTTCGTTATACTTCGGTTTCCATTTTTAGGACTAAAACCGTTATCATCGCCATATGGCTTGGTAGGGTAGTACCTTTGTACTCCATAACTTAAATTCTAAGCATCTCATTACCATGTCTTGACTTCGGAGTTATTTCCTCCCTACTTAGTTCACATACTAGGGATATCCTAGCTATTCACACATCTCAAAGATTATGATCTCTAAATCTTATTATCATTCGTCCAACCGAGTTTCGATTATTTGGAATCGATTACGCTCAAGCATAATCTCATTGATTGAGGTATAAAGTGTAAAGATTTATTATGCGAGACGCTATCATTTCCTTATATATATATATTCTTTGAAAAGAATATCTTGTATGCATCTTCATTCTTTTTAAACATGTCCAACCTACTAACGAGGTTTCAAGGACATCCAACTATCTTAAAGATAAGTTGTAATTGCTCTCGCCATGACATTATAAGGAAATTCATATCCCACGATATCATATACTTTTCTTTACTTTTACTCTTTGCATTTAATGCTAAAGAGTATCTTATTCTTAACCGTTATCATATGATCATATGAAGGCATAACTTCACTGTCATCAATCTTGGTAAAGCCCATCAAGGGTCATCACATCAGTGTGCCATAGGAAGAATTTCTCGTCTCATTGAGATTTTCTTTACATCATAATTTCTTGATGTCTATCACTTTACTGGTCTAAAACTTTTAGGTGACTGAGATAAATCAACTTACATCATACCTGATGTTTATCACTTTACTAATTCCAACTTAATTGACAAAATAAATCAACTTTTATCTTACTTGATGGTTTCAAAAATCGTGAAGAAGTTATCACGACCACTTACAAGAGGTACTATTTCACAATTGAAATAACATCTTTTTAATGATGGAATCAATATGTTCTTCAGACTGAATGAATGGGGCTTTAGGGTCCGAAGACCAGAATGACGACTACTGAGATTTCTTTGGTCATATGGGCTGGCCAGACCCGTCACAATTATATTCTCAGTCACATAAGGCTTTGGGTTCAAAAGGACACTTTATGAATTTTTGGGTTTGAAAATTTTCTTCAATAATTTTTTGGGTTTGAAAATTTTCTTCAATAAAAATGAGAAACTCGAATGAATTCTCAATTGGAACTAGGTCATAGAGTTAAACTCAACGACAGAAATTGGGTAACGAATAGAATTTTGAAAACTCATATACCCGTAACAGGTCATCAACAAAGCTTTCATGTATGTCAAGGTTCTGCTTATATTACTGAAGATCTTACTTTCTTAGTAACATTCTAGGATTAGTATCATACTATAATGATTTACTCTTTTCAAATCATAGAACTAACTTCAACTGATTCTCATGAATTCTGGAGTAGGAATCAGAATTTGGTCCTCCATAAGAAATGAAGTACAGTGCATTAGGAGCACGTAGGCGAAAACCATCGTAAATCGGAGTTCACACGACCGAGAGCAGTCAAAACAAAATCACTGCGCGGTGCGGGAAATTTACACGCGTTCGCGCCGAAGTCATAAACGATGCCGACACCAAGGTCGTACATGCCGTTACCGATGCCGAGGTAATACAGGGCACTGCCGACACCGAGGTCGTACAGGCTACCAAAGTCGACATGTTAAATTCGATGTTACAAATTCCCGATTTCGAAGTCGACAGTCGCACATGTCGATGTCGAAGCCGAGGTCGTACATGTCGAGGTCGAACAATTTCGTATAAATCTTTCACTTTTCTTCACTCAAGGTGGAATGAAGTTCTCAAATCCATCACTAATCTTGTTCTTGTAATTGAAGGAAATTCTTACTTCTATGTTCTTTCATAGAAAGGGATCATGCGTCTTATAAAGTCATGTTACGTTTGAACTAGCATGCTCATCATCATAATCAACTTTGAGATTGAAGTAAAACTTGAATATTCCTACGTAGCTCATTTGCATGATGCGTGTTTCGTTGAATTTAAAGAATTCAACATATCATATTTGACAAATCAATGTCCAATCTCAATCATTTTAAACCATGAATAACATAACTTCGTTCATAACAATGAACCCTTATTGAATTTCAGGAATTCAAACATTTCATCTTTGACCTATCGTGCCAAACTTTCTCATATCATTGTCATCATCTTTCTTATATTTTCCTTTTTTTCATAACTTTCTTGACAAGTCATTTGTCATATTATTCATTTTCAACCGTTCTCATAGCTTTCATTTCTTTTCAAAGATCATTTCAATCATCATTCACTTCAAACTTTTCATTTTATTTAAAGAAAATCATTTCATAAACATTCGTCCGGCCAGGCTAATTTTCAAAACTTTGGGAAAAGAGTCATTTACCTCATTTGGTTGAGCTTGATGTGATGGAGTGTTGAGCATTGTCGGTGATCTCTAGAAGTCTAATGACTCAATCTAGACTTAACCTTAAAGAAGATTTTGGGTTCAAGAGCGAACCGCTCGATACCACTCTGTCATGCCCCACAATCCTAAGTATGCATTAGAAGGACTATAGCGTAAACAAGGATGAACCAACATGGAGACTCTCTTTAATAAAAGCGAGTACATACGACAAGTATGTTCTTGGACTTTAGTACATAATTTAAGTTCTAGCGGCGGAAGACATGTGATATGTACATATGACGATGTACTATCAAGGTATAAACTTTTCAAAGTGACAACGGTCTAATGCTCAACATCGCTCCATCCATCATCGCTCAACCTGCACATTTAAAAACAAACATGCAGGGCTGAGTACAAGAATGCACTCAGTGGACTCATGCCAAAACATTTTATCATTTGAAGATTACACTGCCACATCATGGTAAGACACAAGGGTTTTAGTTGAAAGAAGCCTTGTGCTTACTAAAATCATTTTATCAGTTCATAAATATCATCGCCTGGCCAGGCATTTTTCTGGTGTGTATGATCCATATCCCTTATCATCATTCATCATAACATCATAGTCGAACGTCGTGAAGGAGGCCTCCCTCTACGACGCCGTGACCGGCCGTGAATTGTCCTTACAGCACACAGTCACCTTAGTGTACACGTTAATCCTAGCCAGGTATTGTCCTTCCGGCATAGGATCCGATATCGATTTCATTCATAAGTTGGGAGCAACCCAACAACATTCATAACATTTCATAACATCTCATGGATAGGATACATACACAAAACATAAACATTTTTGGTAGGTAATCTTGTGAACATTTTATCAACAGTTGAAATAAGCATCGTAATTAAATATTTGAAGCATTATATTTTGAGTAGAGTAAAGCCCACGGATGTAGATTGCCTTAATCCGTTTCTTGGGACTGTAAGTTCTAGCTTTAGCCTATCTATTCTTGACCTTGAGGTTTTGGAGTGGAAAATCCATTGGGTCTTAGAACCCATATTTCTACTTTAGTGTATATCATGGTATGATATACACTCAATCGATTAATGTGGTAGACCTAGTCAAATATTTCACGTTAAGGTATGCTTTCGTGAAAATATCGTATCATGATGTTTTATCATAATTGTACATCTTATAATGCTCTATCGTACCTTGCGACATAACATAATGAATGCATCGATTAATAGCATGTTAGTCACATAAGGCATACTTCACATGGGGTTTCCAACACTTAGTCAAATTTCAAGTGTTTTAATTTCAGCAAAACAGCTTGAAACAACCCAAATAACGTGCTTTGACGATCCATAACTCTCGATTCAGAATACGTATGGTCGCACAAAGATACATTCTGAAACCTCTAAACATGTACTACAAGTTCTAAGAAGAATTAAATCCAAAAGAGTCGTGGTTCTGAAGATATAGGGTCTCAAAGTGGGCAACTCAAACTGACTTCTATACTTAGAAAAATTTTCAGAAGTTTCAGTTTTAGCTTAACGACGAGGGTTTTCGAGGCTCGTAACTTTTGACTCACAATGCCAAAATGGCTACAGGCTACCAATTTCGAAACCTTGTAATAAGTACTACATATTTCATGAAGACCATACTGGAAAATATCTAACGCATCGAGAAATACATAAGTCCAAAGTTGACTAGTTGAAATGGACAGTTTCCAGTAGGTGACTTTGGGTCGATGAAAAGTATACCTATAAAACTTGGTTTGGGATCAAACTTTCCAGATCATAACTAGACATGGTGAGGAACATTTCTTATGAAGAAACCCAAGTCCAAATCGGACTACAAATGGCTTGAACACCTCACGTAAAGTCATACTCGAACAGCCTATTAACATAGAAATTTTCTAAGGCAGTTTGTTCAAAAGGCTTACTGAAATGCATCAACTTTAAAAATTCACCGTGAGTTCATTATAATGAATCTGGAAATGAAACCAATCATATTGAAAAGCCACTTAAGTCTAGTTTATCCAGAAAAGCCTCACCCAATGATTCACAATAGATTGGGAGATAAAAATATTTTACCACAAGCTATCACTCCCGTGACAATTTTGTGCAGTTAGCTTGTAAAATCTGGAATAAATAGTAAATATTTTTAGAAAATTCTTAAAATTTACAGGAATCTTCTAGACATTCTGAATTATGTTTCGGCCAAATTTCAGAGTTTTATCATTAGCCAAACTTAAAACGAAAGCCACGGATTATGGGTGATGAACACGGCGATTTCGCAGATTTGTGCAGTGGTTTTGATAAATACAAATAAAATATCAAATCAAGTTGGATGGACTTGAAATTTTACAGAGGCATACTAGACACATATAATTTCAACATATCAAAAATTCACAATTCTCCATGAATATAAAATAGGAATATAAAATAGGAATTCATTCCTTCGTAAATAATCGAAATCATTATTCGATATCTTATGGATTGAATCATCTCAACGAATTTTTAATTTACGGGTTTTAAATACCGTAATTAGGCATCTAATTCTGCGGGGTATTACATATATAGTAGGAGACTCTCACAAAATCTGAATATATATTCATTATATATATATGTGTGTAATATAATAGTGAAGAAGATGAATTAATTCAACCTTGTACCAAAAGAAATAGCTCTCGGCCTTTAGGCCATACCTTAGGTTAAAATTCTTATTTCATGCTAACATGATATATACATCATATAATATGATTTAGATGATATTTAATATCATAGGTTAATTAAATAGTACAAAGGAAGAAGATAATTCAATTTATGCACAACATAAATGGCTATCGGCCATTTAATTAATTCATAGGTTAAAATTTTTATTTCATGACATTCATAAGAATATGCACCTTGGTATATGATTTAAATAATAATTATAGCATAGGATAATTAAAAGGGCAAAATTTTGAAGAAAACCTAATTTCGAATAATTAGGGTTTTCAAATCGCTTTGATATAATTATTAATTCAAAAGTTCAAGCATTAATAAAATGCTTATTAGTACTGTAATATCATAAAATACCATAAGAAATAATTTCCTAAAGTTTCTTGATCATTAAAACCATCGTTCATCTTATCTCTAAAGCGTTGACGTTTGAAAAGCGTCTCAAACGTTACGTATCGACTCATCTTTAAAATGGTCGTAAATACTCGTAATCTCATCATAAAAATTATTCCATTAATAATGGAATATAATTCCAAGCTTGATTGCTTAAGAATTATCATAACATTTCAATAGTCGATATGCATTCGACGTTAAAAGCATCTTCTAGATAAAAGTTAAAACTTTCGATTTCTTTCATTCACTAAGTTCGAGTGAGTGTGTAACAGGAAAATATTCCTCGTAAACAATTGAGATCATACTTGATTTCATATGTGATTTGATTTCACGTCAAAATTTTATTTACGGGTTTTAAAAGACCGTAATTAGGCTTTTAAAACTGCGGGTTATTACAAGACGAGTATTCGGTCAGTGGAAAAGGAGTAAGAGTAGTCCTGAGAATCGATCTCGATTGGACTATAATCAACTTAAGGTACAAACTGACAATGTACCCAAAATGGCTTCCCTAACAAGATATGGTTACTATGAGTTTAAAGTTATGCCATTCGGACCAACTAATGCGCCAGCTGTGTTCATAAACCTCAAAAATCGAGTATTCCGCGCATATTAAGACAGATTATCTTAAATCATCATGGATGATATTCCCATCTAATCGAAGGGCAAGAAAGAGCACAAAGAACTCTTGAGAACTATCTTGCAGACATCAAAGTCAAACAATTTTGCCAAGTTTATTTAAAGCGATTCGACAAAAGTAATATTCTTTAGACACGTTGTGTCTTCCGAAGGATCCATATGAACTGCAAAAGGTTGAAGCAAAGGCAAGGATAGAATTAGCCAAAAGACCTAAAATTAAATTCGGTTCTTAGAATCTGCTTGGTTACTATCGAGACTCATAGAAAGATTCTACGAGATAGCAAGCCAACGATATAGTTACTCAAAAGGAATAAAGTTTACTTAGATTGATAAATGCGGTGAGCCTCCCAAAGATTGACTAGGCGTATGATAATGCAAGAGAGAAAGGTGTTAGCCTATGCATTACAACAACTTAGTCCACATGAATAAAACTACCTAACTCACAATTTAAAATTAGCAACAATACTACCCGTATTAAAGTTTGATACATCACCCTTATGAAGTGAGGTGTGAGATCTTCATAGATCATAAGAATTTAAGATGCTTCTTCGAGCAAGAGACGTGGCTCAAATTAGTAAGAGATTATGAATGTGATATAAAATATCACCTACAAAAGGTAAATATAATGGTTGATGTTCCATGTTGAAAAAAAAAAAAATTCAGTCTAAGTAATGATAAATCCTTGCATAAAAGAAAAACTCGTCGAAGAGTTAAGAAGAGGAAGATAGAAATTGTCGAACATTATCTCAATTGCCGTAAGTGAAGGCATTGTATCAATGATCCTATGGGATGACGTAACAATGGATTTTGAGATAGGCTTACCAAAGTTAAGAGATAACACTGCTATATGGGTAGTAGTGTATCGACTTACCAAAAATGTTCAGTTCATGCCTATTTAGGCTACTTTTGGATCTGATAAGTTAGCCGGTTATTTACTGAGAAAATCGTACGTCTTGCATCGTATGAAGATTTTGAGGTTATCTTTAGAATATGAATTGGCTTAGAAGAGAAAGAATTAACGTACAAGTTGGAAATGTATTTTCCACTTATTAAGTTTACCTACGACAATAACTGTCGAGCAGCATAGCCCATGTGAGGTATAGTATAAAAGAAAGTATCGATCATCTCTCTATTGAGATAAAGAGAATAAGAGGAAAGTTTTAAAGCCGATTATGTGAAAGAAATGATTAAGATGTTTGCCGAATTAGGCAATGAAAGAAAGAGGTTCATGATAGACGAAAGTCTTACGCTGATATGCGTAGACATGAGCTGCATCTTGAATGCAGAGATTAAGTGTATTAAAGTTCTCCATTGAAAGAATTCCAATGTTTAGAGAAAAAGTAAGTTGAGATTATGTTTTATAGAACCTTGTGAGATCCTAGAAAGGATAAGGCCTAGCAGCCTATAGATTAGTATTTCCACCAAGTTTGGGAAATATACAGTTAAAGAAAGTACGAATATGGTCCAAAATACATGACCATCATGATGACGTTATTCTTGAATCAATATATGAGTTATGAAAGAATCTACGATTGTTTTAATAGTCAAATTCAGCGGTTAAGAAAGAAGCTTATACCGTTAGTGAAACTCCAATGGAGAGACCATGGACGAAAGAAAGTTACGTAGAAATTTGAGATTGTTATAGTGCAAAGATACCCGTACTTTTCTACGGTATGCAAATTTCGGACGAAATTTATTTTAAGGGGTAGAATGTAATATCCCGTAGGTTTTAATGCTTAATTACGATAATATAAATCGTAATTGGGTTTTAAGTTCGATAATTAAAATCTTAATCGATCAACTCGATTTTGACTAAGCATAACATGGTGAGTTCTATGTGATATTCACTAGTAAGTAGTGAATTACGAGAATATAGTTTACGATATTCCTTGAGAATATTGTTCTAACGTCGATTAAGTTCGACCGATAAGCTTCACGTCATTTGATGATGAGCTCAGAATTTCAATTCCTTCTTAGCAAAAAGTGAATAAAGTGAGTATGATTTTATAATAAGTAATTTAGAGGCAATTCGATCTTTATCGTATTTAGACGATTAGAACGTCGATATTTTGATACGACGCAATAACTTAGCCAATCGATGAAGGAATTATAAAATATGAATTCCTATAATTATTTTATGTCATAATAGCATTATTTATCATTTAAAATAATGCTAGAGAATTAAGGATCAATTATTGATCAAAGTGAGCTATTTTCGAAATTAGGGTTTCGAAAATTAAGAATGTGACATAGAAATATTCTAAATATTTTTCCTATGATTTAATTCATCATCTAGGACTTATATATGTCACATAGCTATGTGTTAGCTATATGTTACAAGAAAATAAAATATCTAGCACTATACACCAATGATTCTCGAAAATTTGTATGTATAGTGTGAAATGGATTTAATTCCTATCTTTTGAGGATGCTATGCATTAATTATGATAATGAGACATAATTAATGTATAAGATAAGGTTTATCATGATTTATCTGAGTGGGAGGCCACTTGTACACAAAGTCTTAGAAAATTTGTAGTATTTTATGTGATAAATTGAAAATATCTTGATCCTATTAATTATGAGATAAGATTATGTTATCTAGATGATATTAGGTGTAAAGTAGAGTTTGTGATCAACTTAAACAAGTAACTATAACCTTTGTTTGCTAGTAGTTGAAAATGTTGACAATTATGTGTGAACATAAATAAATATCATGTGTTTATTTTTGACCTTTCAAAGTTGATATTTTCCTAAGGTATTATTATTGGATTATACCTTGATAATGACATCTTAATTCATGAATATAGATATGAGACAAAGAGAATTTATCTCCCATTGTTTTAAAATAGCGAAGCTATGTAAGTAGTTTAATTAAATGTGAAGTTCTCGATTTTTCCTTGCAAGGATAATAGAATGAATATAATATATAAGGAAATATATATACATATTAAGATATGAGGGACTATGAATTTTGTCTCATGAATAGCCAAATTGTGAAACAATGAAAGGAAAATTTTCTTTATTACCTATGGGTGCCGACACCTACATATATAAATTAGTGAATTCTTAATTTTATGATAATTGTGGAAAGGTGTATTAATTAAAGTGATAAGAGGATAAAATTTTGTCCTTTCTTACCACTTGAGTAGCCGAAATGTTTGACAAAATTAAAGCAAGGATTAGTTGTCATTTTAGGTAATTATTAATATGCAAGTGGATTAATTCTATAAATAAGACTTGGGATCAAACAATTCATCCATTTTGCTCCCATGAGAACCGAAAATATTAGAGAAATTGAGAGGGAGAGATTACTCAATTCCTTCCCAAAACTTAGATCAATAAACCTTCTCCGATTAATTCGACTCGATTAAAGGTTAGAAATCTTATGGGCTTCAGATATCGTGTTAGAATTTTCGATTTTCATCCGTTAGAATTTATGTTATAAGCTTAGTTGTTCATGATATTTTGAAAATTATGTAACTTATGCTAAAATATTTAGATATTGTGTTTATATGATATTATTGAGCATGTATTATAATTATATCACAAAATTAAACATGATATTAAAAGTTACATATGGACGAAAATGTGTAAGCACAATATGTTGATGATTATGATTTTTAATTGTTGATTTGAGCATGAAATAATAATCTAGGTATTAAATAAGCTTATATGAATTTATATAAATTTTGGAAAACTTTAGTACCTAAGTTCATGAATTTCGAGAATTATAATATATGATATGATATTGAGATATAATCCATATTTAAGTGTTATCATGTCATATTGATGATGTAGATTCATAATATATGGTTGTGTGAATTTATTGAAATTTATAAAAATTATTTGGACCTAAGTCAAATTTTTTGAATATGACTTAGGTAAATTAAATTCGATAGTTCATAATAAATAACAATTATGTTATAATAAGGATAATTAAGGGTGATTAAGTATTATGTGAATTTATTGGAATTTTTGAAAAATGTTTAGTGGATGAAATAAAGTTAACCTAAATTATACCCTAAGTGTATTAATGTTATAAATTTATTTTATCAAGTATAATTACATAATATGATCTAAAATAATGTTTTAGATATAGTATGATTTTATAGGAATTTTTGGAACAAGAATTGTACATTAAAATCGAAAATTACATAAGAAATTTAAAAAGTCAAAATGTTGACTTTGAGTTGACTAAAGTCAAAATTGTTGACTAAAGGTTGACTTGGTCAAAATTGTTGACCAAAACGTTGACCAGGTCAAAGGACACGTAATTCGATAATACGTGATCTATGTGACGAAGACGTTTAGTAACAATGTAACTTACGTTACGTAAGTACATTAAAACGCACATTATATATTAAAAGGTAGAATATCTCTTATAAATTGAGAAAATTCATAATCGACATTAATTGATTAGGAAGCGTCCAAAATAAGTCCCGCGTTAGCCTTATTTGACACGTAGAGGCGTTATAGACTATGTTCGCTCTCTCGAGCGTGATCAACGTACTAAAATAGTTCTTACGTTAGGTGGGACGTGGACTTGAGCTTTCGACTTAGAAAGGGCGTTATTGAAAAGCTACGTGCGGTGGGCTTTATTCAAAACCCTTTTATTTATTTTGCCAAATGCAAAGTATTTATTTACAAGCTTTCAGTTGAGAAATGATGATTACCTGCCCAAAGTGTTTATGTTTTTATGTATGATCCTATCAAGTTGTTGGGCAAGCCAACTATGAGAAATTGATATTGGATCTGGCGGGAAGGATTATACCGCCAGATTGATCGATGTGATGATGATATTATTATTTGTGGTGATGGTTGGAATGATGATATTATTATTTGTGGTGATGGTTGGAATGATGATATTATTATTTGTGGTGATGGTTGGAATGATGATATTATTATTTGTGGTGATGGTTGGAATGATGATATTGAAAGTTGTTGGTTCGCTACCAACGTATGATGATCCCGATGTGATGTCATACTATATGTGGAGTCAGGCGGCATGATGATATTGAAAGTTGTTGGTTATTTACCAACATGTGATGACGTTATGTGATGATGTTATGATATTACTATATGAGAACTGATATGGATCATACAGACAAAAATATGTCTGGCCAGACGACTTTTGAAAATGAGAAAATGTTTTAGTAAGCACAAGGCATTTTCAACTAAAACCCTTGTGTCTTACTTATGGGGCAGTGTAATTTAAAGAAAATGTTTTTGGCATGAGCCCACTAAGTGCATTCTTGTACTTAGCCCTGCATATTTGTTTTTAAATGTGCAGGTTGAGCAGTTGATGTTGGATGTTGAAGTGTTGAGCAGTTGGAGTCTTCTGTCGTTGATAAGTATAGCCTTGATTACATATCGTCATATGTGTAATCACATGTCTTTCCGCTGCAAAGTTATATAAGTTATAGTTTGAGTCGAACCCTTTTGTCAAGAGTCTAAACGATCCAGTTTCGTATGTACGATATATGTGTCACATTAAATGATATGAAGTTTCTGAGAATTTGTCTATTATATATATCTCGCAGTTCCATAATTAGTGTTTGTTACTGTTGTTAATCCCCGTCATTAGTAACAGTTTCTACTAATCCGTACTTTGGAAAGGCGGGCTGTTACACAACGGTCTTTCCGTTTATTCAAGTAAACATCTATTTCATATGTCCTTGTCCTTTCCATTGGGACATCATGTTCCTTTGCTATGGCCTTCTGTTGCCTCATTCACTTTATACTTCTCGGTGTTAGTATCGTTATACTTTTACTAATAGCATTCGTGGTTAAGTCTACATCAACCTATCCTTTGATATTGATATATTTCAATAATGAAATCTTATCGTAGAGAGCGTCATGTCTCTATTACTATCATTCATTCTAATCCAGTATGAATGATTTAATTCCCCTTTTGGATATACGTCATTTCTTCTTAATCTTTTATTGATTCATCATGCAATTTCGCATAAGATAAAATCCTTTGTCTACTGGGGATGTATTATACTTTTGCTTTGACGTCAAATATCT
Source organism: Salvia rosmarinus (assembly GCA_036937905.1). Taxonomy (NCBI): domain Eukaryota; kingdom Viridiplantae; phylum Streptophyta; class Magnoliopsida; order Lamiales; family Lamiaceae; genus Salvia; species Salvia rosmarinus. The sequence goes on from CM072821.1 coordinate 35,663,245, forward strand.
TTACCATTTTCTCGACATTCAATGATTTCTTCATTTCCATGTCAGAGATACTTAATATCCCATTTTACTGATCTTCCCAATGTGTGAGGGATAATCTTTCCAATTGGATTTATCTTAAAGTTCCTCAATGTGAATCTCTTCCTGTGTTTCTCTTGGTTGGATTTCCTTTGCAGGATCTATAGAAGCTATCTTGCTTGTTAACTATTAAGTTACACAAGACAAGCGTTTTGTGTCATTATAACTTAGGGTATTAAGATTCATTTCAAAGTAATGAATCTATTTCTTAATCCGTTTCTTTACTTCCAAGGAATTACCTTACTTATCGAAGTCATAACATTTCTGAAACTTATGTCATATCAGGAACTATCTAATTGTATAGCTCGTAATTTCTTCTGCTATTTTTTTACTTTTGTCTGTTTTCATGAGCATGGTATTTGAAAGAAATCTTACTTTCGTTATACTTCGGTTCTCACATTCAGGTTTAGAATCATTATCATTGTCGTATGGCTTGGTAGTGTAGTACATTCGTACACCATAACTTAATTCTAAGCATCTCATTACCATGTCTTGACTTTGGAGTTATTTCCTCCATACTTAGTTCACATACTAGGGATATCCTAGCTATTCACACATCTCAATGATTATGATCTTTAAATCTTATTATCATTCGTCCAACCAAGTTTCAATTACTCGGAATCGATTATGCTCAAGCATAATCTCATTGATTAGGTATAAGGCTAAAGATTTATTATCGAGACGCTATCATTTCCTTTATATATATATATATATATATATATTCTTTGAAAATAATATCCTGTATGCATCTTCATTCTTTTTAAACATGTCCAACTTACTAACGAGGTTTAAAGGACATCCAACTATCTTAAAGATAAGTTGTAGTTGCTCTCGTCATGACATAATAAGGAAAATTCATATCCCATGTATCATATACTTTCTTTGCTTTTATTCTTGCATTCAATGCTAAAAGGTATCTTATTCATAACCTTGTTATCATACCGGTCATATGAAGGTAATAACTTCATCGTCATCAATCTTTGTAAAGCCCATCAAAGGTCATCACATCATGTGTGCCATAGGAAAATAAATATCTCATCTCATGAGATTTTCTTTACATCATAATTTCTTGATGTCTATCACTTTACTGGTCTGAAACTTTTAGGTGACTGAGATAAGTCAACCTATTTCATGCCCGACATTTTTCGCTTTACTAATTCGCTCTTAGGTGACAAGGTAAGTCAACTTTCATCCTACTTGATGGTTTCAAGAGTCGAGAAGAAATTATCACGACTACTTACAGAAGGTACTGTCTCACCCATCAAGATAACATTTTTTTCAATGATTGAATCGATATGTTCCTTGGACTGAATAAATGGGGCTCTAGGGTCCGAAGACCAGAATGACGACTACTGAGATTTCTTTGTTCATATGGGCTGGCCAGACCCGTCATAATTATATTCTCAGTCACATAAGTCTTTGGGTTCAAAAGGACACTTTGTAAATTTTTGGGTTTGAAAAGTTTCTTCAGAAAAAGTGAGAAACTCGAATGATTTCTCAATTGGAACTAGGTCATAGAGTTAAATTCAATGACAAAAATTTGGTAATGGATATAATTTGAAAGCTTATATACCCGTAATAGGTCATGAACAAAGTTCTCATGCATGTCAAGGTTCTACTTGTATTACTGAAGATCTTACTTTCTTTATAAAATTCTAAGGTCCGTATCATACTATAACATTCTTACTCTATACAGATCATAGATCTAACTTCAACTGATTCTCGTGAATTCTGGAGTAGGAATCAGGAATTTGGTCCTTCATAAGAAATGAAGTACAGTTCATTAGGAGCACGTAGGCGAAAACCGTACGTAAATCGGAGTTCACACGACCGAGAACGAGTCAAAACAAAATCACTGCGTAGTGCAGGGAAATTTACACGCGTTCGCGCCGAGGTCATAAACGATGCCGACACCAAGTTCGTGCATGCCGTTACCTATGCCGAGGTAGTACAGAATATTGCCGACACCGAGATCAGACAAACTACCCCAGTCGATATGTCAAAGGCGGTGTTATAAATGCCGATTTTGAAGTCGACAGTCGTACATGCCGATGTCGAAGCCGAGGTCGTACATGTCGAGGTCGAACAGTTTCGTATAGATCTTTTGCTTTTCTACACTCAAGATGGAATAAAATTCTCAAATCCATCGTTACTCTTGTTCTTGTAATTGAAGGGAATTCTTACTTCTATGTGTTCTTTCGTAAAAAGGGATCATGCGTCTTATAAAGTCTACGTTCTGTTGAACTAGCATGCTCATCATCATAATCAACTTTGAGATTGAAGTAAAACTTCGAATATTCCTACGTAGCTCATTTAATGTCCAATCTCAATCATTTTAAAACGTGAAAAATCATAACTTTGTTCATAATAATGAACCCTTATTACATTTCAGAAATTCAAACATTTCATCTTTGGCATATCGTGCCAAACTTTCTCATATCATTGTCATCATCTTTCTTATATTTTCCTTCTTTTCATAACTTTCTTGACAAGTCATTTGTCATATCATTCATTTTCAACCGTTCTCATAGCTTTCATTTCTTTTCAAAGATCATTTCAATCATCCTTCACTTTAAACTTTTCATTTTATTTAAAAAAAATCATTTCATAAACATTCGTCCTACCAAAGCTAATTTTCAAAACTTTGGGAAAGAGTCATTTACCTCATTTCGGTTGAGCTTGATGTGATGGAGTGTTGAGCATTGTCGGTGATCTCTAGAAGTCTAATGACTCAATCTAGACTTAACCTTAAAGAAGATTTTGGGTTCAAGAGCGAACCGCCTGATACCTGCTCACACATCCCCTCAATCCCAAGTACGGATTAGCGAGGACTATAACTTTAAATATGAATGAACAAACATGGAGACTCTCTTTAATAAAAAGCGAATACATATGACATTTATATTTTGGACTATATTACATAATTTGGGGTTCTTGCAATGGAAGACATGTGATAAGTACATATGACGATGTACTATCAAGGTATAAACATATCGCGACAACATTCCTATTGCTCAACACTGCTCCATCCATCATCTGCTCAACCTGCACATTTAAAAACAAACATGCAGGGCTGAGTACAAGAATGCACTCAGTGGACTCATGCCAAAAACATTTTATCATTTGAAGATTACATCGCCAACATCATGGTAAGCATGAGGTTTTAGTTGAAAATGTCTTGTGCTTACTAAAATATTTTCATCATTTCTCAAAATCATCGCCTGGCCAGGCATTTTTCTTGGTGTGTATGATCCGTATCCCTTATCATCATTTCATCATATCATCATAGTCGAAAGTCGTGAGGGAGGCCTCCCTCTACGACCCGTGACCGGCCGTGAATCGTCCTTACAAGACACAAATCACCTTAGGTGTACACGTTAATCCTAACCAGGTATTGTCCTTCCGGCATAGAATCTGATATCGATTTCATTCATAAGTTGGGAGCGACCCAATACATTCATATCATTCATGTCATTCATATCAATCTCATGGATAGGATACATACACAAAGCATAAATATTTTTGGCAGGTAATCATATCATGATGTTTTATCATAATTCGTACATCTTATAATGCTCTATCGTACCTTGCGACATAATATAATGAATGCATCGATTAATAGCATGTTAGTCACATAAGGCATACTTCACATAGGGGTTTCCAACACTTAGTCAAATTTCAAGTGTTTTAATTTCAGCAAAAACAGCTTGAAACAACCCAAGTGACGTACTTTGACGACCCATAACTCTCGATTCAGAATACGTATGGTCGCACAAAGATACATTCTGGAAACCTCTAAACATGTACTACAAGTTCTAAGAAGGAATTAAATCCAAAAGAGTCGTGGTTCTGAAGATATAGGGTCTCAAAGTGGGCAACTCAAATTGACTTCTATACTTAGAAAATTTTTTAGAATTTTCAGTTTTAGCTTAACGATGAGGGGTTTTGCGAGGCTCGTAACTTTTGACTCGCAATGCCAAAATGTCTGCAGGCTACCAATTTAGAAACCTTGTAACAAGTACTACATATGTCATGAAGACCATACTGGAAAATATCTAACTCATCGAGAAATACATAAGTCCAAAGTTGACTAGTTGAAATGGACAGTTTCAGTAGGTGACTTTGGGTCGATGAAAGGTATACCTATAAAACTTGGTTTGGGATCAAACTTTCCAGATCATAACTAGACATGGTGAGGAACATTTCTTATGAAGAAACCCAAGTCCAAATCGGACTAAAACGGCTTGAACATCTCACGTAAAAGTCATACTCGAACAGCCTATTATATGAAAAATCACTAAGGCAGTTTGTCGAAAACAACTTACTGTAATGTATCAACTTCAAAAATTCACCGTGAGTTCATTATAAGGAATCTAAGAATGAAACCAATCATATTGAAAAGCCACTTAATTCTAGTTTAATTCAGAAAAATCCTCACTCAATGATTCACAACAGATTGGGAGCTAAAAATATTTTACCACAAGCTATCACTCCCGTGACAGTTTTGTGCAGTTAACTTGTAAAATCTGGAATAAATAGTAAAAGTTTTTAGAAAATTCTGAAAATTTACATACATCTTCCAGACATGCTGAATTATGTTTCTGCCAAATTTCAGAGTTTTATAATTAGCCAAACTTAAAACGAAAGCCACGGACTATGGGTGATGAACACGGCGATTTCACAGATTTGCGCGATGCTATCGAAAAATACGATTAAAATAGCAAATCATGTTGGATGGACTTGAAATTTTACAGAGGTATATTAGACACATATATGTTCAACATATTAAAAATTCACAATCATCGGACCACTGTAACGTAGTCAAATAAATTCTTGAAATTACTGATCGTCCAGATTAACAACATGCAATCACTTTCAAGTATAGAACCAACACCATCAAGCTTATTGATGAACATGCATGTATATTTTGATCAAAGTAACTTATGGGTGTAGGGATTTTACCTTGGATCAGATTTTAACAAGGTTGAGGGAGATGCAACGAAGCTCGTTGTCCGGGTTTAGCTTCGATGAACCATTCGAGCTATAAGCTTGATTTCTCTTGATGGAGAGAACATAGGGGCTGCCATGGAGCAAGAAGAGGGAGAGAAGAGAAATGGGGGAAAGAGAGAGGGAAGAGGGACGGCAGAAATGAGGTGTGGGGTGTGTGTGGGGTGGTGTTGGAGAGGTATGGGGGGTGTTGGGTGGTAGGCATGGGTGACATTTGTTAATACACTCACATGCATCTACACTTGTCACACACATGCACAACACTCTTACACTCCCTCTCTACACACACACACATGCACGATTTTATGCATATATATATATAAATTTCAGTATTTAATTGTTTAATTATGATATATAATTAATCACATTGCCACTTAATAGATACATGTAATAGTGGGAAGATTAACAACACACTTTGTTATAGCACTTAGGAGCTCTCGGCTCTCACACTTGTAATAGTTCAAATTTTTATTTTTCATGCCATTAATAGACATATATATCATAACATATTGTTTAGATGATAAATAATATCATAGGATAAATTAATGGCATCGTTTTATGCGATAAAAATCGAGTTCGAAAATTAGGGTTTTCGAACGTTTGAAAAATTGGTAACTATCGAATCTTGATGATCTAGCATTGATTTAATGCTAAATCATACTGTAATTACATATACTAATCATAGGAAATTAATTCCTATAATTTCTTGATCGATTAAAACGCTTTTCGTTTCATCTCAAAACGTTAACGTTTGAAAACGTTGCAAAACGTTCATTATCGGCTCATCTCGAAATGGTCGTCATCACTTTATTACATTATTCCATTAATAATGGAATTTAATTCTAAGCTTAATTGCTTAGAAAATATCATGAATTTTAACTATCGATACGTGATCGACGTTAAAATAATACTGCCGATATACTTCATATACTTTTATTTCTTAATTCACAATTCTCAGTGAATATAAAATAGGATTTCATTCCTTCGTAATTAATCGAAGTCATTATTCGATATCATTCTGATTGAATATCTCAGCGAAAGCTTTGATTTACGGTTTTTAAATACCGTAATTAGACATTTAATTCTACGGGGTATTACAATGTGTTCTTGACTTTTTATTTTTGAAAGATCTTGTGTACATATATTAGTTGATGATAGGTAAATAGGAGTGCTTGTGTTCTTATTCCTTCTAAGTCTTGCATGTATGATCTAATGTGAAAAACTTTCGAATCCATGGCTATGTGATGTTCTAAGAGGGTATAGCATATTATTTGGAAGCCTAAAACTTGTTTTAAAAATTTATGTGAATTTGTATGACAAATGCAAGATATGGCCGAGTGCTATAAGGAATTGTTTGAGCATGAATTTGTAACCTATGATGTTTTATAAGTTCATAGAAATTATTTGAAAATTTTAGAAAAAAAATCCATGCCCAACCTCTCATTAGAACCGAGAGCATATAAAAATTATATGTAGGTGTATGATTTTAGTTTGAACATGCAAGATCATATTCTTGATTTATGAGGTATTGAGAGTGTTTATAAGTTATTTGGGAATTTTTTAGAAAACTCATGTTTCTTTTTAAAATAAACGAGACATATATGTATGTGTATATTGATGAATGATTTTTATTTAAGGCATGCAATTACATGTAATGAATCTATGATATTATGTGAGTTCATAGACATTTATTTGAAATTTTTGGAAAAATCCTACCTTTTCCTTTTGAAATTACCGTGAGCTATGTATATATATATATGTTAGTGTATGAATTTATTTCATGACATGCAATAGAATATTATTGATCTAGGATGTAAATCATGCACTATATGTTTTGTTTTGAAATTTTGGAAAATCATATCCATTTTTATAAAAAAAAGCCGAGACATATACATGCTCATACATTGGTATATGATTTAAATTTAGGACATGCAATGGTGTTCTATTACTCTAGTGTATGAATTTTATATCCTATGACTTAATTGGAAATTTTAAGGAAAATCCTATCAATTATTTTGAAGAAATACCGAGGCATATATGTATATATATATTGATGTATGATCTTGATTTGTAACATGCAATGTTATATTGTTAATGTTGAGTATGTTTTATGCATCCTATGTTTTTGTTTGAATTTTTAAAAATCAATTACAATTTTTATTCAAATAAACCGAAAGCCTTGAGCTAAGTTTGGTGATGAATAAAATTATTCTTGATGTATTTTATAGTGTTACATTGTTACACTATAGTTTATGAGCATATTGTGATTTTTGGAAAATTTTATAAAATTATTTGTTAAAGTTTATGAAAATACCGAGAGCTATGAGGTCAATTACATGATATAACATTGTTATATAGTGGATTATGTGATATAAATATGTTATAGAATAATGTTTGGACCTTGTGTTAATTTATTGGAATTTTAGAAATTTTTGGACATTTATTTTGTAAAAATGTCGAAGCCTTGTAAAATAATAAGGTGATGATTGAACAATGTTTAATTGATCTTATGACATATTAATGACCATAGTGTATATTAATACACTATATAATATTAGAAAAATTTTTAGACATCATTTGGTAATTTATTATAATTACCGAGAATATTTAAGGATTTTTAAGGATTTTTAAATCCTTTTAAATCAAGTTTATTAATAAATTATATGTCTAATATTACTTTTGGACATATTTAGAAATTTTGGACAAATTTCGAAGATAATTGGTTGGAAAAACCCAAAATAGCCGTAAGCTATTTTAAAAATAGAAATAAGGATTTTAAATCCTTAAATTCATTATTTATAATGAATTATATGTTTAAAAATTATTTTTAAACATATTAAAACAGTTTATAAAAAGAAATCAATTAGAAATTGATTTTCGAAAGAATTTAATATTAAAATAAGACTTAGTAATTAAATTACTAAGGAAAAGTCAAAATTGTTGACTTTTAAAATCAACGTACGAAAGACGTTCGATAAATACGCTAAAATGCGTAAGACGTATCATTCGCTAATGATATCATGTTAATATGAAAAGATTTCATATTTAAAGTCATGAAATCGAAAAACGTAAGAAAACGTTGGACCATTTACCAAGAGAGGTAAATTGGTCATTTCCAACACATATCTCGTTTCTATCAAAGAACGAGAAATGTTATTTTGATACGTGTTTGAGAAACGAATTAAATTCATTAAGGAATTCAATTCACGTCGATATGAAATATCGAATTTGATGATAGACTTTATAAGTCTCGAACTACGTAAACGACGTACTAAAGCATCCTTTTTATATAAAGGTGTGGACGACGACGACCAAATTTGGGCGACGAGTAAGGAAAACGTTAAAGACGATCAATAATTTCGGTGGGCTTTATTACCAAAATAGAACAACTTTGTCGCTTCTTTTCAACTGCCTTTGTTTCGATGATTTTCAACTAATGCTAAAATTCTTTAAATAATTACCTGCCAAAATGTTTACGTTTTGTGTATCGTATCCTATCCATGTATGATGTGATGTTGATGGGTTATTCCCAACTTATGAATGAAAATCGATATCGGATCCTATGTCGAAGGCTTATACAGCTAGGATTAACGTGTACACCGATGGTGAATGTGTCTTGTAAGGACAATTCACGGCGGTCACGGGTCGTAGAAGAGGAGGCCTTCACGACTTTCGACTATGATAACATGATGGAATGATAATAAGGGATATGGATCACGTGACACCAAGAAAATGCTTGGCAAGCAACTTTTATAAACTCATGAAAATATTTTAGTAAGCACAAGGCATTTTCAAATAAAACCCTCGTGTCTTACCACTATATCAAGCGAGTAATTAAACGAAAATGAAATGTTTTCAGATAAGTCCACCGGGTACAAATTTTGTACTTAGCCCCGCATGTTTGTTTTAAATGTGCAGGTTGAGCTCGATTCTTGATGATGGAGGAATGTTGAGAAAGCCATATGTCCTCGATGTTCGTTAGAATGGATAACCTTGAATACATATCGCCATATATGTATTCACACACTTTCGCCGCAACTCGGCTGTTTTATTTTCACGTTGGATATTATAACAAAGTGAACTATGAAGTCTTTCGGATCGTTATATCCTTTGGATACATTGGCTAAACCCTTTTGAATCGAAATGTTATAAGTGTTTGTTTAATCTTAAGTTCTATATTCTCATACGACATGTCCTATCGCGACAATCGTCCGTATCCTGAATACTATTCTTAGTATTAGTCCGCCCACCGGGTTATCCCGAGTGGGGTGGTGACAGATTAACCGGATGATAGGAGGTGAGGATGGATATGGGAACCAAAAGGGTTGAAATTTTGATGTAGTTATGGCTAGAAACATTAGTTTTAGAAATACATCGTGGTGGAAAGAGGTACCGTATGAAAAATAATAAACCCTATAAGCTCTAGAAAAGAAAAGAAAAGCAATGATAAGTTCACTATGTGTTTTGAGTATAAAGGGTCGTTAATCAAAGTATAGGTACCTTATGAGGCATAAAACGTCGATTTAGCACGTTGGGAAAGAAGAGGAAAATGGACAAAGTCCATATGTATCGAAAAGTATAAATGGGAGTGCTTGGAATATTCTTGAGTCACTTAGCCATATTTTATCCTACCTTAACCAATGTGCCTACATTACAACCTATGAAAAGACCTTTTTGATCCTTATTTGAACACATTTGATGCGGTGGAGATATTAGAGAAACGGCAAGCCTATGGTAAGATGTTGCATTGCGTTGATCGTTGAGTGTATACACGTTCTACATTTCTTTATGAGTTGAGTGTATCCTATATTTTACACACATACCGTTGTGAGGGTTGAATTAAATGAGTTTTTGCCCTCGATGGTTGTTTGTGTTGAGTTGGCTAACGTCGTCATGTCCGCTAATGTTTTTGAGCGTTAATATGTTTCTGAGGCTTATAATGGTTATTCTCTTTGCTACGCTCGTTGATCTTTCTTTTGTCTTTCTGTTCTGTTTTTGTTTGAGGACAAACAATGCTTTAAGTTTGGGGGGTTTGATAAACGCGCATTTTACATGTTTATTGTTGATATTTAAAGATGAGTTTAGATCATTTAATGTGCGTTTATGTATCGATTCTTAATGTTTCATCTATTTCTAGAAGATACTACTCTTGGGTGTTCCTTTGACGTTTTGTAGGTTTATATGTTGATAATCGAAGCAAGGAACGAAAACGAGCCAAAATGATGTTACTTGGTTCCCAAATGACCAGACTAGCGACCGCCAGTCGGCAATGGAGGCACCCAATGTGGCCGGAGGAGAAAGCGGCATGAGTCGTGGGCGCGAGCAACCGCGCTAGCGCCAAGAAGTTCTCAGTCGATTTCGCGGTCACGGCTAGAGATCGCTAGCCGCACCGTGAGCCAACCATGCGAAAGCCGCAGAGGCGATCGCGGCTAAGATTGCGTGCGTAGATATACCTCGCGATCGAGCTAGCGATCGCGAGGGTGGTCGCGGTGGCACGGCAGATGAGAAATTGGGGTTTCCATCCCTATATATAAACAGGATCAACCCCACTCGCGCCTCCCCCACCTAGACGCCCCGGACACGTTTTCATAGCTTTTTCCTCGGCCTACAGATTTTAGTCTTTAATTTTCATCCCGTTTAGTTCTAGCTTTAATTTTCCGTTGTTCTAGTTTAGTTCTTCATTGTTATCGATTCGGAACGCTTTGTCCGATCGTTTACGTTGTGTTCGTTCTTTCGCTTGGGGTGGATTCAAGACCAACCATTGTTCATCAACGCTTCATCACGGGTTTTATATATTTAATTTCCGCTTTTATGGTTAAATCGTATTTTATTCCTTTTATTATGTCCGCTAGTTTTCCGTTCTAATCCAGGGTTTGCATGATCCGATCCTATATGTTGTGATTCTGTTATCGCTATTTACCTTCCGGGCATTGATTCGTGATTCTTGGTGCTTTATTATATGTGTTGATTTCTGATCAATCTTGATGCATATCTAGTTGTCGGTTAATTACGTAATTGTATTAATTGTCAATCGATCTTGAATGCATGATACGAATAAGCCTTGAGTCGTGGCCGAGATAGGATATTCGAGGAAGCATATTCTTAGTGATCCTTTTGAGTTACTTGTTTTCACCTAGAATGATAGGGAAAACTCGTAATCTCATCGCCGCAATTGTCGTGAATGGCGAAGTTGTTGGTTATATCTCGTGATCTTCCATCTTATCCGGATTAAAATTGGCTAATAGGAGCAGGATAAACTTACGTAGTGGATAGGATTAATGCATCCCTAGGGTTAGAGTTCTTATCTGCTTTTACCATCCGAGTGTTTATTGCTTTCTTTATTTTCGTTTGATTACATCCGCTTGGATTAAACTCAAGCCCTTAAACCTCTCACCCAATTTACGTGGCGAATAATGATGAATTATCGTTGAGCTAGCTTCTATGTTTTAATGATACAATCCCTCGTGGATACGATACTCGACTTACCTATATACTTACACCTTTTACGTGTGAAAAGGGCGATCAAATTTTGGCGCCGTTCGGGATTGTTAAGATTGCATAGGAATAATTTGTGATTTGGATTTATTAATTCAAGTTATATATTATATTATTTATTTATTGTACCAAAGTGAATTCTTTCTTTTCTCGTGTAGTTTATGCAGACAAGATCTCGGGACCTCCGAAATATTACTAGATCCCGAGATCGAAAGCTCTCAAGGAGAAGAGGACGAGAAAGAGACAGGCTGCAATGGCGGCTAATCCACGTAAGCGGGCATTCCTCCCGAGCAAGCCGCACGCATGTTAGCCGATTTCGCAGAGATGCAGCGCCAGATGGCGAATATGGGACTCCTAGTCCCTATTCCAGAGACGAGACCTCGGAATTATATGTACCGACCTCCCACTGAGCAATTCCAAGGAGGCGGATGGGGCCCGAAAGTCAATGCGTTTAACTTCGAGTTAAAGCCGGCCCTAATCAGCAAGGTACAAGGAGAGCAGTTTGGGGGAGGAGTCACAGAGGACCCGAATGCGCATCTTGAGACATTCCTCGACATTTGTGACACCATCAAACTGAATGGGGTGCCACAAGACATGATCCGGACGCGCGATGTTCGGATTCTCTGTGATCAAGCGAAGGAGTGGTTCAAGAGTTTGGACCGCACGGGCATAAACAGTTGGGGGGATCTTTATAAAAGTTCCTCTCAAAGTATTTTCCGCCAGCCAAAGCCCATAAAATCATCGCCGAGATCTCCCACTTCTCCCAGCTAGGAGATGAGTCATTGTTCGAGTCGTGGGAGCGATTCAGGGGCCTATTGAGAAAGTGCCCACAACACGGATTCTCCAAAGAACAGCAGATCACGCAGCTTCTACGGTGGGTGACATGGCATACAAGGAGCATAGTGGATGCGCCAACGGTGGATGTTTATTGAATCGTCGTGTAGGAGGCGATCGCATCATAGAAGAGATGGCGACAAATAGTTATCAATGGCCGGCGGAGAGGGCGCCGATGGTTAAAGCGGTGGCGAGAGGTTGACTCGAGATATGATGAACTAATGAAGCAAATCACCCTCTTAAAGGTCAGATCGAAACGGAGGACGTCAATTTTATCAATCAAAAGAACCGTCACTGGGGACAATCCGGCGTACAACCCAAACAACAGAAATCACCCAAATTTCTCGTACGCCAACCCCAATAATTTTCAACAGCCTCCGCCAGGTTTCTCAGTTCAGAATGGAGTGATTCAAGAGACGAAGAAGCCGAGTCTAGAGGACATGATGCAGCAGTTGGTTGTAAGCAACCAACAATTGACAACGAACCAGAAATCATTTATAAGCAACACGGGCGTAAGATTAATCATTTGAGTCCACCGTGATGACGGCTATGGGAAAGCATATGAAGATTTTGGAAAATCGATTGGTCAAGTAGCCGACAGCTTGAATGCACTACAAAAGACGGGCCAATTTCCGAGTAATACGGAGGTGAACCGAAAAATCAATGTTTCGCCATCCGGACGAGGAATGGACAAGCTTACCCAAGCCTACGGAGCAAGAAAGTGAAGCGGGTAGAAACTTCGCGACCGAGCTCGCGACCACGAGCCCGATCGCGGGAGTCCCAAGTTTTCCCACGGCTCGCGATCGAGCACGCGCCCGCGAGCCTAACCGCGAGCCATCGATTGTCGGCGCCCGCATTTGTTCGCGGCGACCCAATACCGCAAGCTCGAACGCGAAGAAGGATTGCGATGCAGCGGGACGCGCGCGACCGCCGTGGTCGCGAGGTCGACCGCGAGGCAACCCTGTACAAATCCTCGCACGTACACCTCCGATCCCATTTCCGAGTCGACTAGTCAAGTCGAAATATGACGAGAGTTTGCTCGCTTCAAAGAGATTTTTCAAAAGTTGAGATCAATTTACCTCTCTTTGAACCGCGAAACATCTTGGGATACATGAAATTTTAAAGGCGCACTTGCAAGCAAGAAGAAATTGGGAAATTTTAAAAAATTACCCTATCCAAAGAATGCAGTGCCGTATTGCAGTGGAAGCTCCCTCTGAAGCAGAAGGATCCTTGAAGTTTTACGTTAGAATGCGAGATCGCCGAGCAAACTTTTCCAAATGTATTGTGCGACTTGGGGGCAAGCATCAATCTGATGCCTTTGAACGTTTTCAACCGACTGCACCTTGGAAAGATGAAGCCGATGAAGATATCACTGATGATGGCTGACATGTCAGTCACATATCCTAAAGGTATCGTCGAAGATGTGTTGGTAAGAATTCGGGACTTTGTTTTTCCAGCCTATTTTGTGATTTTAGATATTCCGAATTCAAACTACAACCGCTAATCCCGCGCACCTTTTCTAGCAATTGGTCGTGCTTTGATTGATGTGCGGGAAGGTAATCTCACGCTTCGTGTTAACGATGAGGAGCTCAAGATTTCTATATTTCGACGCCATCAAGCAACACGATGCTGAAAAGCGGAAGATTGCTACTCGATCACAACTGCCGCCGCGCACATCGCCAGCGCTTAGTGGGTACCTCGCCCAATCGACGGGCATGATGCAAGGAAGAAGTGGACTCGGCATAAAAATCCGAGCGATTCGCTCAAGCTTTGTGGAAGCCATTGTGATGCCAATTGGTGGTCCGTTGTCAATGCAGTATAAGGGCAAATTGAATTTTGGAAAGACCACGGTTGCCAAATCGCCTGATTGATAAGAGGTAACGTCGAGCTAGCGACGATAAATCCAGCACTGGTTGGGAGGTAACCCAACATTTTACGTGCTTTATGTCTTTTGTTTTGTTTTTCTTGTTTTCGTTGTTTTCTCTTGTCTTGTTTGTTTTTAAGTCCCAATGTATATCATCAATGGTGAGGATTATATCGACCACGGAGTAGCGCGACATATGAGGTACGGTCTCTCTCAATCACTCTCTTCTGCAAACATTATTACCTCCATTGCACACTGTTGACAACAAGTTTGGGGGGGAGTGGTCGAGTGTGATGTGATTGAGAGTCCTTGTTATGTTTTGCGTTGTTTTGTTAAGTTATTATATGTTGGGGCTTTTGTCGGTCTTTTATGCATCTTTTCGTGTTGTGTACGCCGATCAACGAGTTAAGTGAAGTGTGTTAATCCATGCACAATGACGATAGAAGTTTTTGTGAAATTTAATGATAGTGCCCATGATATGTTAGAAAATGACGCATGAATGACGTGAGAGTGCTTAGGCTTGTTGTTTTCACCATTTGCTTAACCCGTGAGACTTGAGCTTCATTGTATAAACATCTTGATACGCTTTTAAATTGTGTGATATCATGCATGTGATTATCTTCTAGAATCGGCCGTTTTACTCAGACGAGACTGAAATATGTGTTTGAATTTGGAAAGGATAAAAGGCCATCTTTGTTTACCACATATTCACCCAAACACTAACCCGATGATGTATACCATTTGTCGCCTTCTTTGAGCTTTTATTAGACTTATTCTTTCGATTAACCGGATGATAGGAGGTGAGGATGGATATGGGAATCAAAAGGGGTTGAAATTTTGATGTAGTTATGGCTAGAAACATTAGTTTTAGAGAAATACATCTGTGGTGGAAAAAGGGTACCCGTGTGAAAAATAATAAACCCTATAAGCTCTAGAAAAGAAAAGAAAAAGCAATGATAAGTTCACTATGTGTTTTGACCATAAAGGGTCGTTAATCAAAGTATAGGTACCTTATGAGGCATAAAACATCGATTTAGCACGTTGGGAAAGAAGAGGAAAATGGACAAAGTCCATATGTATCGAAAAGTATAAATGGGAGTGCTTGGTATATTCTTGAGTCACTTAGCCATATTTTATCCTACCTTAACCAATGTGCCTACATTACAACCTATGAAAAGACCTTTTTGATCCTTATTTGAACACATTTGATGCGGTGGAGATATTAGAGAAACGGCAAGCCTATGGTAAGATGTTGCATTGCGTTGATCGTTGAGTGTATACACGTTCTACATATCTTTATGAGTTGAGTGTATCCTATATTTTACACACATACCGTTGTGAGGGTTGAATTAAATGAGTTTTTGCCCTCGATGGTTGTTTGTGTTGAGTTGGCTAACGTCGTCATGTGCGCTAATGTTTTTGAGCGTTAATATGTTTCTGAGGCTTATAATGGTTATCCTCTTTGCTACGCTCGTTGATCTTTCATTTGTCTTTCTGTCTGTTTTTGTTTGAGGACAAACAATGCTTTAAGTTTGGGGGGTTTGATAAACGCGCATTTTACATGTTTATTGTTGATATTTAAAGATGTGTTTAGATCATTTAATGTACGTTTATGTATCGATTCTTAATGTTTCATTTATTTCTAGAAGATACTGCTCTTGGGTGTTCCTTTGAAGTTTTGTAGGTTTATATGTTGATAATCGAAGCAAGGATCGAAAATGAGCCAAAATGACGTTCTGCCCAGTTCCCAGCGACCAGCCTAGCGACCGCTAGGCTGGCAACGAGGCACCCAATGAGCGCCGGAGGAGAAAGCGTCATGAGTCGTGGGTGCGAGCAACCGCGCCTAGCGCCAAGAAGTTATCAGACGATTTTCGCGGTCATGGCTAGCGATCGCTAGCGACCGTGAGCCAACCATGCATCTTGCAGAGGCGCATCATGAAGCGAAGATTTGCAGCTGAGACATACCGCGATCGAGCTAGCGATCGCGAGGAGTGGTCGCGGCGCGGCACGACATATGAGAAATTGGGGTTTCCATCCCCATCTATAAATGGGGATCAACCCCACTCGCCTCCTCGCACCTAGACGCCCCGACACACGCCACAGCCTTTTCCTCCCGCCTACAGATTTTAGTCTTTAATTTTCATCCCGTTTAGTTCTAGCTTTAATTTTCCGTTGTTCTAGTTTAGTTCTTCATTGTTATCGATTCGGAATGTTTTGTCCGATCGTTTTACGTTGTCTTCCGTTCTTTCGCTTGGGATTAGATTCAAGACCAACCATTGTTCATCCAACGCTTCATCACGGGTTTTATATATTTAATTTCTGTTTTTATGGTTAAATCGTATTTTATTCCGTTTATTATGTCTGGCTAGTTTTCCGTTCTAATCTTAGGGTTTGCATGATCCGATCCTATATGTTGTGATTCCTGTTATCGCTATTTACCTTCCAGGCATTGATTCGTGATTCTTGGTGCTTTATTATATGTGTTGATTTTGATCAATCTTGATGCATATCTAGTTGTCGGTTAATTACGTAATTGTATTAATTGTCAATCGATCTTGAATGCATGATACGAATAAGCCTTGAGTCGTAGCTGTGATATGATATTCGTAGGAAGTTCTTAGTGATCCTTTTGGAGTTACTTGTTTTCACCTAGAATGATAGGGAAAACTCGTAATCTACTGCCGCAATTGTCGTAATTGAAGTTGTTGTTTATATCTGTGATCTTCCATCTTGTCTGGATTAAAATTGGCTAATAGGAACAGGATAAACTTACGTTGTGGATTGGATTAATTCATCCCTAGGGTTAGACTTCCTTATCTGTTTTTACCATCCGAGGGTTTATTGCTTTCTTTTATTTTCTGTTTGATTACATCTACTTCGGATTAAACTCCGAAGCCCTTAAAACCTCTCACCCAATTTCTGTGCTTGAATAATGATGAATTATCGTTGAGCTAGCTTCTATGTTTTCGTGAAACAATCCCTGTGGATACGATACTCGACTTACCTATATACTTACACCTTTTACGTGTGAAAAAGGGAGCGATCAAATTTTGGCGCCGTTGCCGGGGATTGTTAAGATTGCATAGGAATAATTTGACGATTTGGATTTATTAATTCAAGTTATATATTATATTATTTATTTATTGTACCAGAGCTGAATTCTCTCTTTTCTCAGGTAGTTTATGCGTACAAGATCTCAGGGACCTCCTGAAATATTACTAGATCCCGAGATCGAAAGCTCTCAAAGGAGAAGAGGACGAGAGAAGAGACGGGCTGCAATGGCAGCTAATCCACGTAAGCAGGGCATTCCTCCCGAGCAAGCTGCAGCATGTTAGCCGATTTCAGTAGAGATGCGCGCAGATGGCGAATATGGGACTCCTAGTCCCTACTCCAGAGACGAGACCTCTGAATTATATGTACCGACCTCCCACTGAGCAATTCCAAGGAGGCGGATGGGGCCCGGAAGTCAATGCAAACAACTTCGAGTTAAAGCCGGCCCTAATCAGCATGGTACAAGGAGAGCAGTTTGGGGGAGGAGTCACAGAGGACCCGAATGCGCATCTTGAGACATTCCTCGACATTTGTGACACCATCAAATGTAATGGGTGCCACAAGACACGATCCGGATGCGATGTTCGGATTCTCTGTGATCGGTGAAGGGTGGTTCAAGAGTTTGGACCGCACGAGCATAAACGATTGGGGATCTGCGAAAAATTCCTCTCAAAGTATTTTCCGCCACCAAAGCCCTAAAATCATCGCCGAGATCTCCCACTTCTCCCGGTAGGAGATGAGTCATTGTTCTAGTCGTGGGAGCGATTCGAGGGGCCTATTGAGAAAGTGCCCACAACACGGATTCTCAAGAAGAGCAGATCACGCAGTTTTACAAATGGGTGACATGGCATACAAGGAGCATAGTGGATGTGTCGGTGGTGGATGTTTATTGAATCGTCGTGTAGAGGAGGCCAGTCGCATCATAGAAGAGATGGCGACAAATAGTTATCAATGGCCGACGGAGAGGACGCCAGTGGTTAAGGCAGTGGCCGTAGAGGTTGACTCGAGATATGATGAACTAATGAAGCAAATCACCCTCTTAAAGAGTCAGATCGAAACGGAGGACGTCAATTTTATCAATCAAAAGAACCATCCTGGGGACAATCCGGCGTACAACCCAAACAACAGAAATCACCCAAATTTCTCGTACGCCAACCCCAATAATTTTCAACAGCCTCCGCCAGGTTTCTCAGTTCAGAATGGAGTGATTCAAGAGACGAAGAAGCCGAGTCTAGAGGACATGATGCAGCAGTTGGTTGTAAGCAACCAACAATTGACAACGAACCAGAAATCATTTATAAGCAACACCGGGCAGAAGATTAATCATTTGGAGTCCACTGTGACAGCTATGGGAAAGCATATGAAGATTTTGGAAAATCAGATTGGTCAAGTAGCCGTACAGTTGAATGCACTACAAAAGACGGGCCAATTTCCGAGTAATACGGAGGTGAACCCGAAAAATCAATGTTTCGCCATCCAGACGAGGAGTGGACAAGCTACCCAAGCCTTACGGAGCAAGAAAGTGAGCTGAGAGAACTGCGACCGAGCTCGCGACCACGAGCCCGATCGCGGGAGTCCCAAGTTTTCCCCACGTGGCTCGCGACCGAGCGCGCCGCGAGCCCGACCGCGAGCCATCGATTGTCTTGGCGCCCGCATTTGTTCGTGAGCGACCTAGCGCCCGCAAGCTCGAACGCGAAGAAGGATTGCAGCACGGAGAAGGCGCCTCGCGCGCCGCTTTCGGTCGCGAGGTCGACCGCGAGGCAACCCGTAGCAAATCTCGACTTACACCTCCGGTCCCATTTCCGAGTCGAGTAGTCAAGTCGAATATGACGAGGAGTTTGCTCGCTTCAAAGAGATTTTTCAAAAGTTGAGATCAATTTACCTCTCTTTGAGCTGCTGCAAAACATGTCGGATACATGAAATTTTTAAAGACGCTTGCAAGCAAGAAGAAATTGGGAAAATTTGAAAAATTACCCTATCAGAAGAATGCGATGCCATATTGCGAGAAGCTCCTCAAGCGAAGGATCCCGAAAGTTTTACGTTAGAATGCGAGATCGCCGAGCAAACTTTTCCAAATGTATTGTGCGACTTGGGGGCGAGCATCAATCTGATGCCTTTGAACGTTTTCAACCGGCTGCACCTTGGAAAGATGAAGCCGACGAAGATATCACTGATGATGGCTGACAGGTCAGTCACATATCCTAAAGGTATCGTCGAAGATGTGTTGGTAAGAATTCGGGACTTTGTTTTTCCGGCCGATTTTGTGATTTTAGATATTCCCGAATTCAAACAACAACCGCTAATCACAGCGAGACCTTTTCTAGCAAGGTGGTCGCTTTGATTGATGTGCGGGAAGGTAATCTCACGTTTCGTGTTAACGATGAGGAGCTCAAGATTTCTATATACGCCATCAAGCAATACATGCGGAAAAGTCGAAAGATTGCTACTCGATCACAACTGCCGCTTGCCGCACACATCGCGCTTAGTGGGTACTTGTCCAATCGACGTGCATGATGCAAGGAAGAAATGGACTCGGCATAAAAATCCGAGCGATTCGTTCAAGCTTTGTGGAAGCCATTGTGATGCCAATTGGTGGTCTCGTTGTCAATGCCAAGTATAAGGGCAAATTGAAGTTTGGAAAGACCACGGTTGCCAAATCGCCTGATTGATAAGAGGTAACGTCGAGCTAGCGACGATAAATCCAGCACTGATTGGGAGGTAACCCAACATTTTACGTGCTTTATGTCTTTTATTTTGTTTTCTTGTTTCGTTGTTTTCTCTTGTCTTGTTTGTTTTAAGTCCCAATGTATATCATCAATGGTGAGGATTATATCGACCACGAGTAGCGCGACATACGAGGTACGATCTCTCTCAATCACTCTCTACGCAAACATTATTACCTCCATTGCACATGCTGACAACAAGTTTGGGGAGTGGTCGAGTGTGATGTGATTGAGAGTCCTTGTTATGTTTTGCGTTGTTTTGTTAAATTATTATATGTTGGGGCTTTTGTCGGTCTTTTATTCATCTTTTCGTGTTGTGTCGGTCGATCAACGAGTTAAGTGAAGTGTGTTAATCCATGTGGCCAATGACGATAGAAGTTTTTTGTGAAATTTAATGATAGTGCACATGATATGTTAGAAAATGATGCATGAATGACGTGAGAGTGCTTAGGCTTGTTGTTTTTCACCATTTGCTTAACCCGTGAGACTTGAGCTTCACTGTATAAACCTCGTGATACAATTTCTTTTAAATTGTGTGATACCATATGCATGTGATTATCTTCTAGAACTTGCTGTTTTTCTGTTTCGAGACTGAAATATGAGTTTCGAATTTGGAAAGGATAAAAGGCCATCTTTGTTTACCACATATTCACCCAAACACTAACCCGATGATGTATACCATTTGTCGCCTTCTTTGAGCTTTTATTAGACTTATTCTTTCGATTAACCGGATGATAGGAGGTGAGGATGGATATGGGAACCAAAAGGGGTTGAAATTTTGATGTAGTTATGGCTAGAAACATTAGTTTTAGAGAAATACATCTGTGGTGGAAAAAGGGTACCCGTGTGAAAAATAATAAACCCTATAAGCTCTAGAAAAGAAAAAAAAAAAGCAATGATAAGTTCACTATGTGTTTTGAGCATAAAGGGTCGTTAATCAAAGTATAGGTACCTTATGAGGCCTAAAACGTCGATTTAGCACGTTGGGAAAGAAGAGGAAAATGGACAAAGTCCATATGTATCGAAAAGTATAAATGGGAGTGCTTGGAATATTCTTGAGTCACTTAGCCATATTTTTATCCTACCTTAACCAATGTGCCTACATTACAACCTATGAAAAGACCTTTTGATCCTTATTTGAACACATTTGATGCGGTGGAGATATTAGAGAAGCAGCAAGCCTATGGTAAGATGTTGCATTGCGTTGATCGTTGAGTGTATACACGTTCTACATTTCTTTATGAGTTGAGTGTATCCTATATTTTACACACATACCGTTGTGAGGTTGAATTAAATGAGTTTTGCCCTCGATGGTTGTTTGTGTTGAGTTAGCTAACGCCGTCATGTGCGCTAATGTTTTGAGCGTTAATATGTTTCGAGGCTTATAATGGTTATCCTCTTTGCTACGCTCGTTGATCTTTCATTTGTCTTTCTGTCTGTTTTTGTTTGAGGACAAACAATGCTTTAAGTTTGGGGGGTTTGATAAACGCGCATTTTACATGTTTATTGTTGATATTTAAAGATGTGTTTAGATCATTTAATGTACGTTTATGTATCGATTCTTAATGTTTCATTTATTTCTAGAAGATACTGCTCTTGGGTGTTCCTTTGAAGTTTTGTAGGTTTATATGTTGATAATCGAAGCAAGGATCGAAAACGAGCCAAAATGACGCTCGCCCAGCCTCCCGTTCAGCCTAGCGACCGCTAGGCTGGCAACGAGGCACCCAGCGAGCGCCCGGAGGGAGAAAGCGGCCGCGAGTCGTGGGTGCGAGCAACCGCGCCTAGCGCCAAGAAGTTACTACTGTACGATTTCTCGCGGTCATGGCTAGCGATCGCTAGCAGCATCGTAGAGCCAACCATGCGAGCGCGCAGAGGCGACCGCGAGCGAAGATTGCGCGCGCGAGACATACCTCGCGATCGAGCTAGCGACCGCGAGGAGTGGTCGCGAGGCGGCACGACATATGAGAAATTAGGGTTTCCATCCCCATCTATAAATAGGGGATCAACCCCACTCGCGCCTCCTCGCACTCCAGACGCCCCGAACACACGCCACGACTTTTCCTCAGTTCTTACAGATTTTAGTCTTTAATTTTCATCCCGTTTAGTTCTAGCTTTAATTTTCCGTTGTTCTAGTTTAGTTCTTCATTGTTATCGATTCGGAACGTTTTGTCCGATCGTTTTACGTTGTCTTCCGTTCTTTCGCTTGGGATTAGATTCAAGACCAACCATTGTTCATCCAACGCTTCATCACGGGTTTTATATATTTAATTTCTGTTTTTATGGTTAAATCGTATTTTATTCCGTTTTTATGTCTGGCTAGTTTTCCGTTCTAATCTTAGGGTTTGCATGATCCGATCCTATATGTTGTGATTCCTGTTATCGCTATTTACCTTCCGCATTGATTCGTGATTCTTGGTGCTTTATTATATGTGTTGATTTCGATCAATCTTGATGCATATCTAGTTGTCGGTTAATTACGTAATTGTATTAATTGTCAATCGATCTTGAATGCATGATACTGAATAAGCCTTGAGTCGTGGTCGTGATATGATATTCGTAGGATGCATATTCTTAGTGATCCTTTTGGAGTCACTTGTTTTCACCTAGAATGATAGGGAAAACTCGTAATCTCTCGCCGCAATTGTCGTGAATCAAGTTGTTGGTTATATCTGTGATCTTCCATCTTGTCTGGATTAAAATTGGCTAAGTGGAACAGGATAAACTTACGTTGTGGATAGGATTAATTCATCCCTAGGGTTAGACTTCCTTATCTGTTTTTACCATCCGAGGGTTTATTGCTTTCTTTTATTTTACGTTTGATTACATCTCGCGGATTAAACTCAAGCCCTTAAACCTCTCACCCAATTTACGTGTTTCGAATAATGATGAATTATCGTTGAGCTAGCTTCTATGTTTTCGTGATACAATCTCGTGGATACGATACTTGACTTACCTATATATACTTACACCTTTTACGTGTGAAAAAGGAAGTGATCAAATTTTGGCGCCGTTGCCGGGGATTGTTAAGATTGCATAGGAATAATTTGACGATTTGGATTTATTAATTCAAGTTATATATTATATTATTTATTTATTGTAACAGAGTCTGAATTCTCTCTTTTCTCGGGTAGTTTATCGTACAAGATCTCGTGGACCTCCGAATATTACTAGATCCCGAGATCGAAAGCTCTCAAAGGAGAAGAGGACGAGAAAGAGACGGCTGCAATGGCGGCTAATCCACGAGCCGGGGCATTCCTCCCGAGCAAGCCGCACGCATGTTAGCCGATTTCAGAGATGCGAGCCGGATGGCGAATATGGGACTCTAGTCCCTACTCAGACGAGAACGTGAATTATATGTACCGACCTCCCACCGAGCAATTCCAGGAGGGATGGGGCCGAAAGTCAATGCAAACAACTTCGAAGTTAAAGCCGGCCGTAATCGGCATGGTACAAGGAGAGCGGTTTGGGAGAGGAGTCACAGAGGACCGACGCGCATCTTGAGACATTCTCGACATTTGTGACACCATCAAAGCAGAATGGGGTGCCACAAGACACGATCCGGATGCGAAGTTCGATTTCTCTCTGCAGTCGAGCGAAGAGTGGTTCAAAAGTTTGGAACGCACGGGCATAAACAGTTGGGGGATCTTTGCGAAAGTTCCTCTCAAAGTATTTTCCGCCACCAAAGCCCATAAAATCATCGCCGAGATCTCTCACTTCTCCCGGCTGAAGATGAGTCATTGTTCGAGTCGTGGGAGCGTTTATCTGGGGCTAATTGAGAAAGTGCCCACAACACGGATTCTCCAAAGAACAAAGCAGATCACGCAGTTCTACCAGCAATGACATGGCATACAAGGAGCATAGTGGATGCGTCGTGCAGTGGATGTTTATTGAATCGTCGTGTAGAGGCAACGCATCATAGAAGAGATGGCGACAAATAGTTATCAATAGCGGCGGAGAGGATGCCGATGGTTAAGGCAATGGCCGAGAGGTTGACTCGAGATATGATGAACTAATGAAGCAAATCACCCTCTTAAAGAGTCGATCGAGACGGAGGACGCCAATTTTATCAATCAAAAGAACCGCCCACGGGACAATCCGCTGACAACCCAAACAATGTAAATCACCCAAATTTCTCGTGACGCCAACCCCAATAATTTTCAACGACCTCCGTGTTTCTCGATTCGAGAATGGAGTGATTCAGAGGCGAAGAAGTTTAGTCTAGAGGACATGATGCGCAGCTGGTCAGAAGCAACCAATAATTGACAACGAACCGTAATTCATTTATAAGCAACACGGGCGTAAGATTAATCATTCGAGTCCACTGTGACAGCTATGGGAAAGCATATGTAATACCCGCCTTTTTAAGCTTCGCTTTGCATGGCACGTTTTTTCGAAAAGGTCAAAAGGTTGACTTTTGTTTCAATGATGCGACCGTCACGAAACCTCAAAGCGTTGTGAAGAGTGTCTTATGACGAATTCATAGACACTAAGTATGCGTGTTTTCGACCACCCATGAAGGTTCGCACCAGGGAAGTTATCGAAAACCGACTTTTCATCGGGTCTTTAAAAGCATATCTTGTTTATAGTCATTGTGTCCGTATTTTATTTCGTGTCCATGGGTACCAAGTTTGCTAAATTTGGAGTCCGTTTGTAAAAGTTCGTATTGCCGCTATGCGAAAAAAGGGCTTGCATTATGCAAGCAACAAATCAATTTTCCTATAAATAGGAGGCTAGGGCCTTCATTTTCAACGCTCATTTCCTTCGCCTCCGTGTTTACGGAAGAGCCGAGCAGCTCTGTGCACGCCGCTAAGCGCCGGAGGAGGGGATCGAGCAGGGAGGCTCGGCGGGCGCCATTGCTACGCCGCCGAGCCACCACCGCCGATCAACCACCCCCGCAGCCCGTTTTCGTTTTTGTCCTTTTCTTGTTTTGATTCCTTTTAGTAGATCGATAGCATAGAACTCGGGTTTCTAAAGGGACGGCGAAAACGGCCGGAGGCCGCCGATGGCTAAACCGCCTGCCGTTAGCTCACGCCGCCGTGAGCTTGTGGTGGCCGATTGGTGGCCGACGAGCCACCTTTGCTACGGTCCTTTAGGTTTTGAGTTCCGGCTATACATTCTACTAAAGTACCGATTCCGCTTCGCTTTTTCGCTTCGCATGCTTCGGATGTTTTCCGCTGCTCGAGTTTTCTAAAGGAAGACATGCCCAAGTTATCCATTTTCAACGCCGCTTGTCATTCCATGTTCGCTCGTTATGCATATTGCTTATGTTTCCATTTCATGCATCGATTTTGGATGGTTTATCCTAGATCCGATGGATAGCATCGATTTTTGAAGCTTCTTCACGCTAAGATTTGAGTCAACTTGCATGCATGCATATTTTGAAGGTACCCTATTATAGATCTTGATGCCTCGAATATATTTCCTTCGCATCGAGTTGATTTGAAAACCTTGAGAGTGCCAAATGTGGGTTCGTAAAGTCGAAACCCTAATTTTGCTACGATCGCCGTTGATCACGTTGTTGCTTTGCTTTGTGGGATGTAACCCCAAAGTTGTTCCGCCTTGTTACGGGTACCTACCAAAGGCGATCGGTGAAGTCATCGGATCCGTAGATATCTCCCGGTTGACGTTTTCTGCTCAGTTGGGTTATATATGCTTATTTTGAGTTATTTACTCGATATTTCAAAATAAAACATGTACGCCAGAAATGTTTTGTGAAATTATTATCGTTCTCGATCCAAGATATGGTTCTATCATGGTTGTGCGGATCTCTATTCGTGGGTTGATCACCATCTTGAGTATTGATCATAGGGGATAGACCCCAACACGTGGTTATGGTTCCGAAGGGATAGACCCCTAAGTCCACACGAAAAGGTAATGAGGTGGTTATGGTTCGATGGGATTTGAATCAAGTCCACACCGAGTTAGCCTACCGGATACGCCCGCGCGGGCCGACCGGATATGTTCCGGCCGAATGAATGTCATGTGACGGGTGGCGGGATACGCCCGAGCCGTGGTTCATGGTTCTATGACGGGAGTAACAGATAATAACGGATCGTGTATCGAAAATGAAAATCTATTTTGCTTACTTTGAAGTGGATTTACGCTTTAAAACCTTCTAAGGTAAGTGCTCTAAACACGGCCTCATGATTCTTTTGATTGATGATAAAACCCAAATGAGTGCGCTAGTACTCACCCCAAACTCTTTTCAAATCTTTTCACAGTATGGAGGAGGGCCGGACGGGCGACCGAGGGTGGAGCCGCGGGTTCTTCATGCTATGCTTCCGCGATGTTGTGTTATATACGACTACGATAATTATGTACTCTTGTCCCTTATTTGCTTTCTCGATTGGGAACAAGATTTGTTATGTTATTCACGTGAGTCTCGATACGAGCATGCTATGTGGTCGACCGGTCTAGTTGATGTGATGTAATGCTATTTCGCTTTCGCATTACTTATAATAAACCAAGATCATGTTTTTCCGAGGTTATGATATCGATATTATTCTTTGGTGGATTGTTTGTGCACCCTCCCCTTCGTGATATGTCCTAGTTATAGAGGAGATGTTGCCGATTTCATGGTCACATCTTCTTCGTCATGTATGTTATATGTATTCCCCTTCTTCCCCGGCTTAACCCCACCCTAATCACACCCCGGCATCCCTTTCCTCGAGAATCGGGGCGTGATACTGTATCGAGCAATGTTCTCGCATCTAGTTTTCATAGTTATTTGATATCAAAGCGCTTCGCTTGCTTTATATCATGCATGTTCTTGAAATTGAGTGTTTAGAACTTGTTCTTCTAAACTGTTCATCAGGTACAGCTACCCTCAGCTCACCGTCAGTCCGCCTCCTTTAAAAAGGGGATGAGGTATGTGTTTATTTGCTGATGCTTTATGTGGCTATGTGATGCTTGATATGATCTTGGTTTCATGTGCTTTGGCCTGATAAGAGTTTACGCGATGTAAACGTGATATGGATGAGATGTGGTTGGATGGTGATATGGATGTGGAAGTGATTGTTGATGGAGCAAAGGGCCTGTGTGGCTGTGATATGAAAATCGTTTATATGATATGATGTGATTAATGTGATCACGTATGGTTGATGTAAGTCTATGTGTTTACATAGCAATATATTGTTGATTGAAAATCTTGTTTATTTTGATAAACGAAAGCTTGTAAGTGAATCTCGATTTGCTTACGTGATTATATCGATATTGATATTGATATGTGTTGAAATGAACATGTGTATGAGACATGAATACCCGTGATGACCGGATGGTAAAGGAAGCGAAACGAATATTTGTTGTTGTTTTATGGTGAACTAACATGTAGGTTTATGGATATTCGATGGCCCGCATAACGCTGGTTAAGATCTCACGAATCGGATGAGCATATCCGTAAATTCGTGGAATGTACAAGGATTATTCATGAGCCATTGGGAGTATTTAGGGAAGATTTGTCAAGTTATGGAGAAAGGTTCGAGATAGTGGGAAAGTGTCGTAATCACGAGGCCTACTATCGGATGACCGAAAGGCTACCAAAAGTTGGCAACCATGGGCTAGAAAGCAAGGACATGTGTTGTTCGTGCGGGATCCTATCACGAGGCACCTTACTGGACTTTACCGAGTTCGCGCTCGAGTATGGAGACAGGTGGACCACCGAGGTATACCATCCGAGGAGGATGTGGTTGCGAGACACCCGAGGACCGATCCGATCGATGATAGGAATGATGTTCCCAAGAGCCATTGGGAGAACAACCATCAATCAGCGATCACTGTGCAACAGATACACAGCTACTACACCTCCATCGACGATCCTTACCTTCCCGGAGGACCCGAATGACTTTGAGGCGAACTTCCGGGACGAGAGGTATTGTCCGTCCGATGCGGCGCGGGAAGAAGCCTGAGATCGATCTTCATGCCACCGAACCGTGTCGGGCCCGCATCCGTGGAAGGCGACTACGAGGAAGAAGAGGACCCGGATGAGAACGAGGAGGATAGTGAGGATTCGGAGGACCCGGTGATCCGATAGCCGATGACGACTCACGAGGTCGGGCACATTGAGGAAGGCGGCGCCGAGACGTGGACTCAGTGCGGTTTTCACCGATACTCGAGCAATCGAGCACGCTTGATGGCATCATACCCAAGAGAGGCTTGCTTCCATGCAGGATCGCTCGCGGCACCAATTCAAGCCCCGATTCAAGGAAAGGAAGATGAGAGAGCAGAATGGAACGGCTGGGACTAGCGGGAATAGTGGATGGATATGGAGGACAGTAGATCTAGGTAGTCGGTGTGTACAAAGTGACAAGCAGAAGTCTGCTAGAAGCATGGACAGAGCGGCATCTTTCGGCAAAGGACCTGAGTCGATTCTTTTGCTCACATCCTGACCTTTTGATCGACATACCTTGATCTTGTATTTTGACAGCCCTTCATGGACACCGAATATTATCGATACTAACGCCTATGGCTGTGATGTTTATGTTTTGATGCTTATACGTGATATGAGCTACGCCATGATGATATATGATCTATGTGATGTGTGATGATAATGTTATGTGAAATGCATGACGATGATATGTTGTGTGGATTGCATGATTATATGTGATCGCGCGTGATATGTGATATATGTGATGATATGTGATATGGGTGATGATATGTTATGCGAAGATATCCTGCTATCTATGAGAAAGCGTTTAATGTTTCAAACGCCGCACGTAATGCCGAGAACAAGGAATCGAGGAACAATAATGCGGAAGAAGCTCAGAACCACCTTTGGTTCGCCGGCATGCGATCGAGTTTTCGCAGCGTAATCCCCTACATTCGACGGTCTCGCGAACCGATCGACGCCGAGAACCGATACGATCCACCAAAGGATCTTGAATACATCGGCTGCGAAGAAGCGTAAAAGCCGAATTGCGCGATCTTCGCCCAACCGACGAGGCCGATTGTGGGAATCCGTGAGAAGGACCCCAACACCGTGACACTGGCAAGGTATACGTGGGAAGATTTCGAGGAAGAACTCATGGAAAGTACGCGTGGCATGCGCTTATGGTGCAGAGAAGGCAAAACGAAGTTCGGAATCTTCGCCGAGGAAGAAGGACGATTACCGAGTACGATCGCTCGCTCAATCGCATCACGCTATGCTACGCACTGTTGGCACCGAGGCGCCAGGCGAGCGAGTTCGAGAGGACTCCACCAGAGATCGAATTTCGCTCGTCATACCGTGAGACCGACGTATGCGCAGCCCTCGAACCGGCATTAAACATTGAGTCAATGTTGCCCCAAGAGAGAACGATGCCACCCGACAGCCATCCGATTTGAGGAAGAGGTAAGAGGAAATGGGAAGATCGAGGAAAGGCAATCAAAAGTTCCAAGGGAACCAGAGCGTCCAATGATTCCAAGGAATCAAGGCATTCAAGAGAAAGAAAGTAACCTGGGGAAGGAATTTCAACCCACGCGGCAGTGGAGTGGAAAAACCTTGGTGCCGAAATGCCAATGAATCATTTCGCGAATGCGGCAAGGTAGCACCGAGTGTTATCGTTGTAAGAAGTCCGACATTACGCCGAGATTGTCCGTTAGGAGGGCCAAGAAGGCACCGCCAAGAAGGAAAAGATTCAGCTCAGAGGCGTAATCATGCTCCGCCGGGACAAACACGGAAAGCGAGGAGGTCACCCTAGGCCAAGACAAACCAAAGGCCACCGAAGCAAGCAAGGGTGTACGCTGAATCGCCAGCAGGCAGCTCAAGCTCCTGAAATCTTGCAGTATAATCCATATGAGTGATATACCGTTTTCGCTTTGTTTGACATGTGAGCCTCACATTCTTTCGCTTCGAGAATCGCGTGTGAGAGGTCAGTTTGGTACCCAAGAAATCACAGTACCTCGAAATTAGCATCCCCGTGGGAAGTGCTAAAGCGAGAGATATGCGCAACTGTGAAGTAGAAATCGTGAGCGTATGTCTTTTGTCAATTTGCATGTCATCGGAATGGAAGATTTCGTCATCTTCGGCATGGATTGGTTGGAAAAGCACATGGCAACTATACTGTGTCTCGAGAGAAGTTGCTTTTCGACACGAGTGGAAGTTTGTTTCACGGTATAAGGATGGGTGTTTGCGTTAATGATCTCAAAGACCAAGGCGATGAGGATGATCGGAGGAAGTGTCAAACTTTCTTAGTAAGTTTGACAGGCACGGCGAACAGCATAGATTGCAAGAGGAGCCATGGTGTGTGAATATCCGACGTGTTTCCCGAGGACTTGCAAAGTTTACCACCTAATAGACAAGTGGAATTCACTATTGATTTGGAACCGTGAGCAAGACTAAGATCAAAGGCACCATATGAGAACGGCACCCAAAGAATTGCAAGAACCGAAAGCCAGCTGCGTGGAGCTGTTGATCTAGGTTTTATCCGACCCAGTGCGGTCGCCGTGAGGCGCGCCGCTCGTCAAGAAGAAGGACGGGTCAATGCGGATGTGCATCGAGCGCCAGCCGGTGAGACGAAGTCTTGGAAAGGATGCGTTTGAAAGCAAGGCTAGAAGATAGCAAGGGTTCACAGCGAAAGACAACGCTATTATTAGGAAGGTTAGTGTGCCACTCAATAGGAATTGAGAGATAAAATCATGAGTGAAGCTCATGAGGCACCGACATCATCCAGAAGCACCAAAATGTCGAGACCTTAAGAGGAACTTTTGGTGGGAAGGGATGAAAAGGAGTAGCGTTGTGGAGCGTTGTTTGGCTTGTCGCAAGTGAAAGTCGACACCAACGTCGTCAGGTTTGTTGCAACGCTACCAATCCAGTGGAAATGGGATCATATCGGTATGGATTTTGCGGTGAGTTTTCAAGGCAGCGAGAGGAAACACCGCTATAGGGTTTTCGATGATCGACGAAGTCACTCATTTCTACCGATTGACGACGACGGGTTAGATAAGCTTCTCGCTTTACGTAGAGAGATCGAGCGGTTACATGGTGTGCCCATATCGATTCGTCGATCGTGACCGAGGTTCACATCAGGTTTTGGAGAGTTGCAGATGGGGACCAGCAATCTTAGTACAACATTCCATCCTCAAAGACGGCATCGGAAAGGACGATTGGTTTTGGAAGACATTCTGCGGCGATCGTGGCGATAGAGGAGAAATTAGGAAGAGATACTACCTTTGGTGAGTTGCTATAACAACAGTTATCGGCCACCATAGGAATGGCTCCCTATAGCGTTATGCGGAAGGAAGTGTCGATCGCCACTTTATGGGACGAAGTGAGAGAAAGATGTTAGGACAGAGATGGTTCGTGACGGTCGAGGTTATCGATCGGATCAGCGAAGGATCAGGAAGCTCGAGGCGAAGTCCTATGCGGACAAGCGTCGACGGATCTTGATTCATGATCGGAGATCGAGTTTTCCTAAGGTTTTCCCAACAAGAGAGTCGTTCGTTTTGGAAAGCGAGGTAAGATTCGACCGAGGTTCGTTGGACCTTCGAAGTTCTTGAGAGAATAGGCCCGTTGCCATAGGTTAGCTTTACCGCCTAGCATCGGAGATGTTCATGATGTGTTTCACGTTTCTCGTGAAATAGCGTGTTCGACCCAAAACACGTGATCAAGCATGACCAAGTGGTTCTTGCTCGGGATCCGAGTTACGAGGAGAGACCGGTGGCTATCCGGACGCGAAGTCGAGGAATTGAGGAACAAGCGATTAGTGTGAAGGTGTTGTGGAATCACCACGGAAGGAGGCTACGTGGGAGTTGGAAGACAAGTTGGGCTCGATACAGTTTTTTCTCCACGTGTTTGAAATTTCGGGAAGAAATTTTTCTAAGGAGGGAGGATGTAATACCGCTTTTCTAAGCTCACTTTGCATGGCACATTTTTGAGAAAAGGTCAAAAGGTTGACTTTTGTTTTGATCGACCGTCATGAAACCTCGGCGTTGTGAGTATCTTATGAATTCATAGACACTAAGTATCAGTTTTCGACCACCCATGAAGGTTTGGTACTCGGAAGTTATCGAAAACTGGACTTTTCATTGGTCTTTAAAGCATATCTTGTTTATAGTCGTTGTGTCCGTATTTTATTTCGAGTCCATGGGTACTAAGTTTGCTAAATTTGGAGTCCGTTTGCAAAGTTGCGTCGCTTTCGTTTTGGAAAAGGGCATTACAAGAAGCATGCGACCCTTTTCCTATAAATGGTGCTAGGCTTCATTTTCAACGTTCATTTCCTTCGTCTCTCGTGTTTACGGAAGAGCCGAGCAGCTCAGTGCTGCTGAGTCAGCTGGAGGAGTGAGGATCGGCCGGGAGGCTCGGCGGCGGCGCCATTCTTGCCTTTGCCGAGCCACCACCGCCGATCAACCTCTCCCGGCAGCCCGTTTTCTGTTTTGTCCTTTTCTTGTTTTGATTCCACCTTTTAGTAGATCGTATAGCATAGAACTCGGGATTCTAAAGGGACGAGATGGGAAAACGGCCGGAGGCCGGCCGATTTGGCCAAACCGCCGCCGCCGTTAGCGCCGCCGCCGTGGGGGCTGTTGACCGCCGTTTGGTGGCCGACGGGCCACCTTTTGGCTACGGGTCCTTTAGGTTGTGAGTTTCGGGCTATGCATTATACTAAAGTACCGATTCCGTTTTACATTTTCGCGTTTACGCATGTCGGGATGTTTTCCGTTGCTTGAGTTTTCTAAAGGAAGTACATGCCCGGTTATCCTTTTCAACGTAGCTTGTCATTCCATGTTAGCCGTTATGCATATTGCTTATGTTTCCATTTTCATGCATCGATTTTGGATGGTTTATCCTAGATCTGAGGATAGGCATCGATTTTTGAAGCTTCTTCGCTGCTAAGATTTGAGTCAATTTGCATGCATGCATATTTTGAAAGTACCCTATTATAGGTCTTGATGCCCTTCTGCATCGAGTTGATTTGAAAACCCGGAGAGTGCCACAAATATGGGTTCAGAATGTCGAAAACCCTAGTTTTGCTTCGATCTTCGTTTGGATCACGATGTTGCTTTGCTTTGTGGGATATGACCCCAAAAGTTGTTCCGTCTTATTACCAGGTACCTACCATTGCGATCGGTGAAGTCATCGGATCCGTAGATACCTCCGGTTAACGTTTTAAATGCATTCGGGTTGGGTTATATATGCTTATTTTGAGTTATTTACTCGATATTTCAAAATAAAACATGTGCGCCAGTAAAATGTTTTGGTGAAGTTATTCTTGTTCTACGATCCGAGATATGGTTCTATTATGGTTGTGCGGATCTCTATTCGGTGGGTTGATCACCATCTTGAGTATTGATCGTGAGGATAGACCCGAACACGTGGTTATGGTTACGAAGGGATTGACCCGAAGTCCACACGAAAATGGTAATGAGGTGGTTATGGTTACGACGGGGTTGACCCAAGTCCACACCGAGTTAACCGGTGGATACGTTCCGGCGTGGGTGTTGGATATGTTCGGGCCGAGATATTATGGGCCGACTGGATATGTTCCGGGCCGAATGAATGAGATGTGATGGGCTGGCGGGATACGATCCGAGCCGTGGTTCTTGGTTCTATGATGAAATAACAATAATAACGGATCGGTATCGAAAAAATGAAAATCTATTTTGCTTACTTAGAAGTGGATTTACGTTTTAAAACCTTCTAAGGTAAGTGCTCTGAACACGACATCATGATTCTTTTGATTTATGATAAAACCCCACCGAGTGCGCTAGTACTCTCCCCAAACTCTTTTCAAATCTTTTCACGGATGGAGGAGAATTTGGGCAATGAGGCGGCGAGGGGTGGAGATCTGCGGGTTCTTCATGCTATGCTTCAGCGATGTTGTGTTATATCGTACTCGATATTGATGTATTCTTGTCCCTTATTTTGCTTTCGATTGGGAACAAGATTTGTTATGTTATTATCTTTGTGAGTTCGATATGAGCATGCTATGTGGTTGACCGGTCTAGTCAATGCGGTGTAATGCTATTTTGCTTCCTTGCATTACTTATTATAAACCAAGATCATGTTTACGAAGTTATGGTATCGATATTATTACATTGTTTGTTTGTGCCCCTCCCTTCGTGGATAAGTCCTAGTTATAGGGAGATGTTGTCCGATATCATTGTCACATCTTCTTATCATGTATGTTATATGTATCCCCCCCCTTCTTCCCCGCTTCTTAACCACCCACCCCTAATCATACCCCGGCATCCGTGCCTTCCCTCGGGAATTGGGGCGAGACACAGCGTGCAAGACATCCAAGTTGTGACGAATTAAAAGGTGTGGCCAGTAAGGAAAATCCCAAAATATACTACATTTTTTCCACCTAGTGCCAAAACGACGAGCTACAACCTTATTAATTGTATCACTATTCTCTTCAGTAACTTTTACTAATCCCATCATCTCTATTTCAGCCAATACATCTGTAATAACCCGAAAAATTTAAAACTTTTATTAGTGATGCTTAAACCAATTATTTGTGGTGCTTAGACCTTAATTATGTTTAAGGTAACCAACGAAACGAATTAGAATCGATTCGGAGATCGAAAACTAGAAAAATAAAAAACTAGTGACTAGTCCTATCGGATTAGGGTTTTCGAATAGTCTGAACATAGAATGAAAGATCGAGAATGAATCGCAACAAAAGGATTTCATTTCTAGAATCCTCTCACGAAAACATATGAGAAACCAAAGAATGAGAATTTTCGGGCATACTCGCCCGGTCAGTCTCAAAAGTATTATTCACGAGCCAGATCAACTTCCAGTCCGTGCTAACCATGAAAATTTATGATAACAATCAAATTCATGAAGGAATATACTATTATGAATTTAGAATTCATAAGAATCCATTTTTGAACGAAATTCCTGAAGAACTTAACCGAACGCCAGGAATATTTACCGAAAAAACCCTAAACTGATCCGAACGACCCGAAACTCGAACCAAGGGTAATCAATAAGAAATTATTTATAAGTCTCAAATTAATTATGAAAGCTCAAGAATTCAATACAATTTTGAATGAGCATAATTTAATCGACGGATGCTGTTTTTTCGCGATAACTCGGAATTGACTTATCGGATGCCACCCAAACTTCATGAAATTATTATAAACTATGACATAAGTCTTTTTAAGGCTATTTAAGAAAATAAAACCCTAAGGTTCCGAGAAATCAATCGAAAACGCGATAAAACTTAAAGAGTCGGTATTAACATGCCAAATCGTGTAATTTGACCATTCCTTCTCCCAACTACCACCAAGAGACCCTAAATGAGCTTATAACAGCTCTTTTCTGCACATAGCCCCATTTCGACAGCCCCCATCACCCTTCAAGCTTTTCATCTAATTTTGAAATTCATCATTCTCTTCATGTAATAACTTTTAAAAGCCTAATAACGCTTTAAAACCCGTAAAATAAAATTTTGACGTGAAATCAAATCACATATGAAATCTTTAATCTTTACCTTTCACACCCCAAATTAAATTTCTAAGACCATACTAAATGGTAGTATTCATCATTATGAATGGAATATCTCTTCATTTATTAGAGAGTCGATAGAATTTTGAGCGATGGTTTTAATGATCAAGAAACTTTAGGAAATTATTTCTTATGGTTTTTATGATATTACAGACTAATAAGCATTTATTTAATGCTTGAGCATTTGAATTAATTTATATATTAAATCTTGAAATTAGGGTTTCTCTCGATTTCAATCATATACCAAGGTGTATATACCTATTAGTGTCAAGAACCAAAATAGCGATAGTTTTTGTTCTTTGATTTTCTTCATACTATTTAAATTAACTTTATTGAATATCATCTAAATTATATTATATGATGTTTATATGTGTGTTTAGCATGGAATTAAATGCTCTCACACATATGTCATGAATTAAATATTGCTTATAAATGATATATATGATTCTAAGGTTCCATTATATGTGTTTATAAAATTTGGGAATTGCCCACTATCTGTAAGCATGTTTAATATTTTTTTGCTCATTCCATTCACTTACACACTCAACATTGAATTATGTTTTCAACTCTCATTTTCTATGAGATAAAGCATTTCTTTTTAGCTGAAATCGAGCTTCCTCTCCTCTCCAAGCTTGACTTTCTCTTCTCACCTCCATACAATACCTTAAAACCTTGTACTTTGTTCTATTCATCTTATCACAAGGTATTTTGAATATTATTTGATATTGTTGTTGTTAATGTATTAGAAGCATGTAGTATAAATTTGGCTATTTTCAAAAATTTCTTAATATGTTTTTTTTCTAAGTCTTGCATGTATGATCTAGAATAAAAATCCATGGCTATAATGTGAACTAAGTGAGCTTGTTGTGAAGTTTTGAGCATGTTATTATTCAAATATGTATGAAATGTTTTGGCCGAATTTTTTTGAGCATGTTGTTGAAAATAGTTGAGATATCTAAAACTGTTTAATATATTTTTCTATATGAAGCATACCATATGTCGATATTGGTAAATAATGTTTGTGTTAAACATGCAATGACATATTCTTGAATTATAATGTATTGAAAATGCATATGATTTATTTGAGAATTTTTGAAGCACTCTAGCTATGTTTATTAAAAATAAACCGAAGCATATAAAAATATGTAAGTGGATTTATGATTTTGATTTATACATGCAATGTGGAATTATTGATCTATGATGTATTGGGAGTACATAGAAATTTATTTGGCATTTTTAAAATAACCTATGCTATTTGTTTTCAAAAAGCCGAAGCTTATACATATGTATATGTAGAATTATAATCTTGATTTGTAACATGCAATGATGTATCATTGATCTTGAGTATGATTTATGCACCCTATGATTTATTTGAAATTTTTAGAAAATCCTACCTATTGTTTTAATAGGGCCGAGGCATATATATATGTATATATATGTGGGTATGATTTTATTTTGTACATGCAAGGTGTTAATCTTGTGTTATGATAAACTAAGAGTGTATAGACATTTATTGGGAATTTTTAGAAAATCTTATTAATTATTTTGAAAAATACCGAAGCTATATATATATATATAAATTGATGTGTGATTTTATTTGAGTACATGCAAAGCTAAATTATTAACTTAGGATATGTATTATGCACTTTAGATTGTTATTAGAAATCTTGAAAATCAACTACCTATTTTATTCAAATAAACCGAGAGCTAAGCTCATTAAGGTGATGAATAAATTGGTTTCGATAGTTGTTATATTGTAATGTTGCTACAATATAGTTTATGAGCATTTTGTAATTTTTGAAGAATTTTATAAAATTATTTGTTAAAGTTAATGCAAAAAAACGAAGAGCTATGAGGTCAATTACATGATATATCTTTGTTATATAGTAATTATGTGATATAAATATGTTATAGAATAATGTTTGAACCTTGTGCTAGTTTATTAGAATTTTAGAAAATTATTAAGCATTTATTTATAAATGCCGAAACCTTATTTTAATATTAAGGTGATGATTGAACAATATTTTGTTGATCTTATACCATATTAATGACCATAGTGTATATTAATACACTATATATTATTAGAAAAAAATTTTTAAGTATTATTTGATAATTTATTACAATTACCGAAAGCATTTAAGGATTTTTAAGGATTTTTAAATCCTTTTAAATCATTTTTATTAATAAAATATATGTCTAATATTATTTTAGACATATTTGGAAATTATTGGATAAATTTCGAAAATAATAGATTGTTAAAAATCAAAATAGCCGTGAGCTATTTTTATTTTCAAATAAGGATTTTAAATCCTTAAATTCATTATTTATAATGAATTATATGTTTAAAAAAATTATTATTTTAAACATATTAAAGCAGTTTATAAAAGAAATCAATTAGAAATTGATTTTCAAAAGAATTGATATTAAAATAAGACTTAGTAATTAAATTACTAAGAAAAGTCAAAATTGTTGACTTTTGAAATCAACGTCTGAAAGGCGTTAGTTAAATACTGTGAATATCGTAAAGCGTATCATTGCTAATGATATCATGAAGGATTTCATGTTTAAAGACATGAAATCGAAGGCGTCGAAAACGTTGGACCATTTACTAAAAGGGTAAATTGGTCACTTATAACACATATCTCGTTTCTATCGAAGGCGAAATGTTAAATTGATCTGGCGTCTGAAAGCGAATTAAATTCATTAAGGAATTCAATTCGCGTCGATATGAAATATCAATTATTTTATAAGACTTGATAAGTCTCGAATTTAAGTAAACGACGTACTAAAGCATCCTTTTTATATAAAGGTGTGAATGACGTGCACCAATTTGGGCGTTAACGAGTAAGGAAAGCGATAAGGACGAACAATAATTTCGGTGGGCTTTATTACCAAATGAAACAACTTTCTTTTTTTCAAGCATCGCATTTTTACGATGCTTTTCAACAAATCTTGAAGTTCTTTAAATGATTACACCTTGAAAATGTTTCGTTTTGTGTATCGTATCTATCCATGTATGATGTGATGTTGATGGGTTATTCCCAACTTATGAATGAAAATCGATATCGGATTCTATCGGGAAGGCTTATACAGCTAGGATTAACGTGTACCTGATGGTATTGTGTCTTTGTAAGGACAATTCACGGCGGTCACGGGGTCGTGAAGAGGCCTCCTTCACGACTTTCGACTATAATAATGTGATAACATGCTAATAAGGGATATGGATTACGTACACCAAGAAAATGCTTGGCAAGCAACTTTTATAAACTCGAAAATATTTTAGTAAGCCTGCGCATTTTCAAACAAAACCCTTGTGTCTTACCATTATATTAAGGAGGTAATTAAATGAAAATAAAATGTTTTCGGCATAAGTCCACTTTGGTACAAGTTTTGTACTTAGCCCTGCATGTTTGTTTTTAAATGTGCAGGTTGAGCTCGGTTGTTGATGATGGAGAAACGTTGAGAAAGCCATGTGTTCTTCATGTTCATTAGAAATGGATAACCTTGAATACATATCGTCATATATGTATTCACACTCTTTCCGCTGCAACTCTGAATTGTTTTACTTTCATGTTGATTATTATAACAAAGTGAACTATGAAGTCTTTCAGATCATTATATCTTTTGGGTCTGTTGACTAAGCCCTTTTTAACTAGATTATATAAGTGTATGTTAAACCTTAAGTTCTACATTCCTAGTAATAGTCCGCTCACTCCGGGTTAACTTTGGTGGGGTTAGTGACAGAGTGGTATCGAGGCGGTTGCTCTATGAAACCCATTTCCTTCTAAAACTAAGTCTAGAATTGAGTCACTAGACTTCTAGAAAATCTCTGGCTATTCTCAACACTCCATCACATCGAGCTCGACTGGAAAAAGGTAATCGGTTTCTTTTGAGCTTATGAGTGAAAATCTTTATATGATGATCAAATTTGAAAAGATTTTGAAGAAAAAGAAAAAGGAAAAGTTGTAATGTGGTGATAATTGAAATAATGAGTTATGAATGAAAAATTTTCAAAATCCTAAATTTTGAAAGTTGATAGCAATGATCTGAAGTGGTCGAGTTGAAAAGCATGTTTGAAGCGAATCATGATGATTAATGACGAATGTATGAATGAAGTATGATGTTGTTTGAATGTTATGTTTATGACTTATGAAATCTATATCGATAACAAAGTATGCTATTCTCTTGAGAAGAGCGTAGATGATATAGGAAGTATGTTCCCATAATAAAAGAAAACAAAGAATGATAGGAAGCATGAATGTGTTTTAATTTGAATTACGAGCAGCGAAGTGGAGCGTAAAGATGCTCGAAAGCGGCGTCGAATCGAATAATGAAGAAGGTGGATGCTTAGCATAGTCAAAGTGAGCAATCATAACTATGATTTTCAACTTGCGTGACCGTGGTGAGATTTGAACAACAAGCTTCAATTAGAAGGCGTGGATATAATCGTTATACTAAGTCGGCGGTAGCCATAGCGTATGTTGTCATTATTGGCACCTTCTCGAAACGTCGTTATAGTCGCGAAAATTTTACGCCTGCGCGATAAATTTGTTTTTAACCGTACTCTCTCGATGGGACTCCGTTTCGCATGGTATTCGCTGCGTATTCTTAACGTTCTGAACTTCATTTGTTATGAAGGGCGAATCTCTTTCGACTCCCAAATACGGTGAAGTGCAGGTAAAGTTCGGTTTGAGTTTTAGATAGAACAGAGGAACCTATAATACCTCGTGAAGCTTAACATAGCAATAGGAGTTTTGTTTATTAGACGAGTTAAGAATGTTTGGCTATAGGTTGAATAGTTTATCCTAGTTGATTAATCAAAGTATTAAGCTACCCTTTTTGCTATTAGGTTTTAGTAGTGTCTAACGGTTAGTTTTGATCGTGACAGATGGAGGAGATGCGTTATATTGCGAGGAGGAGGATAGGACCTAACCCGACCCCTGAAGAGACTATTCGTATTTATCGGGAAAGCTGGATGTGTGCGGCGGTTTAGGAGAGTTCACGATGTATTACTTTAGGCGTGGAGAATCGAGAGTTTATGGCGTGACGGATTATGACGGCATTAAGCGTCTTCTTACTATACTTCCTTGTGATTGGGAAGACTATGCTCGTGAGGTCTCTGGAGATTACATTTACCGTGCGACTGGAGGATATGATTTGATAGGTGATCTACCCAGGTTCATCAGCCACTTGACGTACGTATATAGCATCTATGGCGCGACAGGAGGACCTTATCTCCTCCACGGGAATATACATGGCGTGATGAGTCACACAGTGGTCAGTATCACCGAGTTCCACGGATAGTTGACCCGTGGTACCACGATATCGGATCGATGAGGCGAGACTTGTTCGAGCGAGCGGGCGACTAGGCACAGAGCATTGGGGCCCTGTTTTCCCACCTCGATTTTCGGACATCGGTCGTCCACCACTACCGCCTTTACCACCGATGGCAACACCCCTACCACCGGTTGAGTTTCCGTCGAGGCGACCGCGGATTAGCGTGGCGGTACTCTTGATGGGTATAACCCCGTCCACGGCGATATAGCCCGATTCGTGTGGATTATGGTCCCTGCGTGACATCCGATGGTAGAGAGTAATGGGCGGGACCTCTAGAGCATTTGGCGAGTTGATGATTCGGACGAGGAGGAAGAGGATCCGGAGGAAGATGAGGAAGATTCTAGGAGTTGATGTAGCTAGTGATGTTGATGTAAAATTTGAAGGATTATGTTATCTATTCTTATGTATGTATGTATGTTTTAATTATGCTTTTGAAACTTGAACAGTGGGGAAAACTGAATTTTTGTAAGGCTATAAAGCCGTTGTGCATGACATGAATTTTTGTAAAGCCTTAAGGCCGATATGTGTATGGCCTTTTCTTTTTGAAACATTTTGGAAGCAAGTATGTAAGTAATCCTTAATGTAAGAACTTATGTTTGCAAAATCGTTATCTATGATGCTTTTGCAATTGTATGTATATGTGATCCAAGAGGGCTTTTGCAACAAATTTATGTATAACAAGAATGACATGTTTTATTTAAGTTATCGTTTCTAAAAAGGCAAAGAAATGAATCTATACATATTCAAGTTATAAAAATGATACATGATGATAATGATATATTTTACACAACAGAATGCCTCTAGACAAGATCGGCGAGTAAGGCGAGAGACCTAGGAGGCGGTAGAACTCGGGCAGGAGGAACAAGGCGTGCCTCAACCACCTCCACCTCAGCACGACCGCGGGATAGAGGAATTGTTCTTAAGACAAAACCCTCCAACTTTCGATGGGAAGGTAGTCCAGAAGAGGCTGAGCAGGTGGATGAGAACTATCGAGAGAATTTTCACTTTTCTAAGGTGCACAACCCAAGAAAGACTATCGTGTGTAGCTTTCGGTTAAATGGGCTCTGCTTGATTTACGGTGGGAGGCGGAAAGAAAACTTTCACAGCAGAAGCGGATGGAAGAGTTGACATGGGAAGATTTCAAAGGGAAGTGTATGATAAGTATGTAGAAAAGTTACAAGAAAAAGAAGGAACATGAATTTTTCTTGTTAAGCGAGAAAAGATGTCGGTAACCGATTACGATCGCATTTTTGCGAAATGTCTAGATATACCTTTGGATCAGTGGACCTGATTTAAAGATGGTAGAAATTTAGGTCGAGTTAAG
Source organism: Salvia rosmarinus (assembly GCA_036937905.1). Lineage (NCBI taxonomy): Eukaryota > Viridiplantae > Streptophyta > Magnoliopsida > Lamiales > Lamiaceae > Salvia > Salvia rosmarinus. Next base: position 35,705,379 of record CM072821.1, read on the forward strand.
GCGAGAAATAAGAATGTCTCTACGGTCTTGGAGACATGACTTATCTTGAGAGCTCTTACGGGCTTTGGACATTGAGGCGGCAATGCCGGATGATAAGTTGGGAGCAGTCGGATCACGAGAATACTATGGATAGAGGAAAGAAAATGGGATGCTAATTTTGGTAATAGTAGCGAGGAAGCTTTGAAAACAAAGGTAACAAGCAGCGATGGCGGGGAACTCGACAAACCAAGGCGAGGATGGAGGAAGCCGACTTTTATTCCTCCAACAGGGGACCACAAGAGCGTGAAGGGCTCTTCCATGCCCAAAGTGCGAAAGATGCACAGGAATGTGCATGTCGGGCGATGGAAGCTGTTTAGGTGCGGTATGAGAGGACATTACATGAAACTTACATCCCGAGTGCGTTCGGAAACAATTGTAAGACCGAACCAACGGTAATGTCAACCGTGAGGGCTATCAATTTCAGCCCCAACCTCAACAACAAGCTGCGGCAGCAACAATGGCAACAACCCCCACAGCGCAGCAACACCACAACAACAATTTCCACAACAAGCGGTGGCAACCACCCGAAGAACGAAGACAGCAACCATCTGCGGCAGCGTCGGTGACAATGACCCGAACAGCAACGACAAAGACAAAGGCAAGCACCACGTCGCCCACGGCTACCTCAAGCTAGGCGTATGCTTTGCAAGCAACAAAGCGAGCGGGATCGAAATCGGCGGTATGGAATCCTTCTCAACATGCTGTTATAGTATTATTAAACCACGGTGCTTCGCATTCTTTCATAGCAAAATCATCGTAGATCTGTTGGGACTTAATGCAACAAAAGCAAATCGGGATATGAGAATCTCTTCACCTATAGGAGGAATTATGGTATTACACATTTACGCTCGAACTAGAGTTGAACTTAGGATCACTAAGGGTTCTAGCAAATAACTTGAACATAATGTCCATGGGTGGCGTAGATATAATCCTAGGAATGGATGGTTAGCTGCAAACCACTCCACGATTCTTTGCAGGAAAGGAAAATATCATTTCATTTTCACAGGCGAAAGCAACATTTCCATGGAATCGGCATGGGAAAGAGTCCCAATTGTGTCGCATTGAAGGCAAGGAACATGATGAATAAGAAAGGATACCATGCTTTTCGTTTACGAGCGGAGAAGAAAAGCGGGCCGAAGATGGAAGACATTGAAATTGTTAAGGAATTTCGAGATGTATTTCCTAAGGATCTACCAGGATTACCTCCTGATAGACAATTGGAATTTACCATTGACTTGGAACCAGGATCGGCTCCAATATCAAAAGCACCCTACAGAATGGCCCCAAAGGAATTGGAAGAACTGAAAATCCAACTCCAAGAGCTGTTGGACCTAGGTTTCATTAGACCTAGTGTATCGCCTTGGGGAGCGCTTTATTTTGTTCGTCGAGAAAAGGATGGATCCTAAGGATGTGTATAGACTATCGAGGAAATTTGAACAAGATGGCGCTCAGAACAAATATCCTTTACCAGAATCGGCGATTTGTTTGATCAAGCGAGAGGAGCGGGCATATTTTCAAAGATTGATCTCAAGTCGGGATACCATCAACTCGAGTGCGACACGAAGGCGTAGCTAAAGCGCATTCGAACAAGATATGGCCATTATGAATTTGTAGTTATGCCATTTGGATTAACTAATGCACCAGTGTGTTTATGGACCTCATGAACCGAGTGTTTCACCGTACTTAGACAAGTTTATCTTGGTTTTCATAGATGACATTCTCATCTATTAGAAAAATGAGGAAGACCATAAGGAACATCTAAGAATGGTGTTACAAACTACGAGGAATGAAAGATTGTTTGCTAAGTTAAACAAATCGAATTTTGGCTAAAGGAAGTAATGTTCCTAGGACACATCGTGTCTGCGGATGGAATCAAAGTAGATCCGACCAAAGTGGGCGATACAAGAATGGAAATCACCATGAACTCGGAATGAGATCCGGAGTTTTCTAGGGTTAGGCTGGTTATTATAGGAGATTCATTGAGGATTCTCCAAAATAGCAAGACCAATGACCCAATTACTTGAAAGGAGTTAAGTACACTTGGGTGAGGAATGTGGCGAGTTTTCAAGAACTCGAGGAAAGTTAACAAGTGCACGGTGTTAGCGATCCGGAATCGAATAAGGAATATGTGGTTTATCTGATGCCTCGAAGAATGGACTAGGATGCGTTTTGATGCAAGAAGGAAAAGTAATAGCATCGCATCCGACAACAGACCACATGAGTTAAACTACCCAACACACGATTTAGAGTTAGCGGCGATGGTTCATGCCTTGAAAATATGGAACACCATCTCTATGGGTGAGATCGAGATCTATCTGAGACCATAAGAGTTTAAAATACTTTTTCGAGCAAGAGATCTAAACATGAGGCGGAGAAGATGGCTCGAACTAGTAAAGATTACGACGTGGTATTAACTATCACCCGTAAAGCGAATGTAGTGGCGGCGCTTGAGTCGTAAAATCAAACTCATTTGGGATATCTCTTGACACGAGAAGATAAACTTGTCGGGAATTCAGCAAATTAAGAATTGAATTGATTAAACGACGAAAGGCGATCAAGAATTGTATTGCTACACTCACCATGACACACGATCTAAGAAAAGGATCATTGAGAGACAAAGGATTGAGGAAAAGTTGAAAAGATAAGAAAAGAGTAAGAATTGGCGAATTGGAAAATTTCCGGAAGCATCGGATGATGCTTTAATGTTCAAAGGAAGAATATGTGTTCAGCGATGTTGAAATTGAACAACATAATGAGTGAAGCTCATGATACACCTTATACCGCCCACCCGATGATGCGAAGATGTGCAAGACCTAAAGAGAAATTCGGTGGGAAGGCATGAAGCGAGACATAGCTTCTTTCGTGAGACGTTGCCTTGTTTGCCAACAAGTAAAAGCTTTACACCAGCGTCCTACGGAAATTACAACCGTTGGGTATACAGAATGGAGGTGGGACGAAATAACGATGGATTCGTTCTGGTTTACCCAAATCGAGAAAGGAAACACTACCATATGGGTAATAGTGGATAGACTCACCAAATCGCTCACTTCTTACCAATTCAAAATACATATGGGTGATAGACTAGCCCAAATATATGTAAAAGAAGTGATCGGCTACATGGAGTACAAAATCTATTACATCGAGATAGAGACTCCAAGTTTACATCGAAATTTTGGATGAGCCTACAAAAAGAATTGGGAACAAGTTAAACTTGATCTGACATTTCACCCACAAGCGATGGGCGGTCGAAAGGACAATCAAACTCTAGAAGATATCTTTGAGCACAGTAGTGCTTGGATCGAGGGCAAAATGGGAAGACATCTTACCTCTTATTGAGTTTACTATAACAATAGTTATCAGCGACGATTGATATGGCCCCATATGAAGCTTTGTACGGCAAAAAGTGTAGATCACCACTATATTGGGATGAAGTAGGTGAAAGAAAAATAGTAGGGCGAGAAGTGATAAATGAGATGATTGAAATCGTCCGTCAGTTAGACAAAGAATCGAGGAAGCTCAAGATGAGAGAAATCCTATGCTGTCTGGCGTAGATCGGAGCTGCATTTTGAAGTTGGAGACAAGGTATTTCTCAAAGTCTCTCCATCGAAGGGAATCATGAGATTTGGTGTGAAAGGAAAACTAAAACCCGCTACATGGGACCATCGAGATCCTAGAAAGAATAGGCTCGATGGCTATAAGTTGGCTCTTCCACTGACTTGGGAAATGTGCATAATGTTTTCACGTATCTCGACTAAGGAAATATGTATGCGATCCAAAACACGTGATCCGTCAAGGCGTGGTAGTTCTCAATCCGGACATATATTTGTTCTATTCATCCATATCACAAAGTTGAGCGAGCTTGGTTTTATCTTTGAAACCTTGAATTTTCTTGCATGTGTTCTTGATGTTTTAGTTGATAATCCTTTGCTATTGCATGTGTATTGATGATATAATGTAGCAATATGTTGTGAAGTTTTGAGCATGTTTTAAAGTTTTATTCAAATATGTATGAAAATATTTGAAATGGCATTTGAGAGGGTGATTTGAGCATGATTTTGTGATTTATAATGTCAAATGTGTTCATAAGTATTTATCTAAAACTTTTGAAAACATACTATATTTTTCTAAATAGCGAAGCATACCATATGTCAATATTGGTAAATAATGTTTGTGTTAAACATCTGATGACATATTCTTGAATTATAATGTATTGAAAATGCATATGATTTATTTGAGAATTTTGAAGCACTCTAGCTATGTTTATTAAAAATAAACCGAAGCATATAAAAATATGTAAGTGGATTTATGATTTTGATTTATACATGCAATGTGGAATTATTGATCTATGATGTATTGGGAGTACATAGAAATTTATTTGGCATTTTAAAATAACCTATGCTATTTGTTTTCAAAAGCGAAGCTTATACATATGTATATGTAGAATTATAATCTTGATTTGTAACATGCAATGATGTATCATTGATCTTGAGTATGATTTATACCCTATGATTTATTTGAAATTTTTAGAAAATCCTACCTATTGTTTTAATAGGGCCGAGGCATATATATATGTATATATATGTGGGTATGATTTTATTTTGTACATGCAAGGTGTTAATCTTGTGTTATGATAAACTAAGAGTGTATAGACATTTATTGGGAATTTTTAGAAAATCTTATTAATTATTTGAAAATACGAGAAGCTATATATATATATATAAATTGATGTGTGATTTTATTTGAGTACATGCAAAGCTAAATTATTAACTTAGGATATGTATTATGCACTTTAGATTGTTATTAGAAATCTTGAAAATCAACTACCTATTTTATTCAAATAAGCAGAGCTAAGCTCATTAAGGTGATGAATAAATTGGTTTCGATAGTTGTTATATTGTAATGTTGCTACAATATAGTTTATGAGCATTTGTAATTTTGAAGAATTTTATAAAATTATTTGTTAAAGTTAATGCAAAAAAGCGAAGAGCTATGAGGTCGATTACATGATATATCTTTGTTATATAGTAATTATGTGATATAAATATGTTATAGAATAATGTTTGAACCTTGTGCTAGTTTATTAGAATTTTAGAAAATTATTAAGCATTTATTTATAAATGCGAAACCTATTTTAATATTAAGGTGATGATTGAACAATATTTTGTTGATCTTATACCATATTAATGACCATAGTGTATATTAATACACTATATATTATTAGAAAAAATTTTTAAGTATTATTTGATAATTTATTACAATTACGAAAGCATTTAAGGATTTTTAAGGATTTTAAATCCTTTTAAATCATTTTATTAATAAAATATATGTCTAATATTATTTTAGACATATTTGGAAATTATGGATAAATTTAGAAAATAATAGATTGTTAAAAATCAAAATAGCCGTGAGCTATTTTATTTTCAAATAAGGATTTTAAATCCTTAAATTCATTATTATAATGAATTATATGTTTAAAAAAATTATTATTTTAAACATATTAAAGCAGTTTATAAAAGAAATCAATTAGAAATTGATTTTCAAAAGAATTTGATATTAAAATAAGACTTAGTAATTAAATTACTAAGAAAAAGTCAAAATTGTTGACTTTTGAAATCAACGTCTGAAAGGCGTTAGTTAAATACGCGAATATCGTAAAGCGTATCATTGCTAATGATATCATGAAGGATTTCATGTTTAAAGACATGAAATCGAAGGCGTGAAAGCGTTGGACCATTTACTAAAAGGTAAATTGGTCACTTATAACACATATCTCGTTTCTATCGAAGGCGAGAAATGTTAAATTGATCTGCGTCTAAAGCGAATTAAATTCATTAAGGAATTCAATTCGCGTCGATATGAAATATCGAATTATTTTATAAGACTTGATAAGTCTCGAATTTAAATAACGACGTACTAAAGCATCCTTTTATATAAAGGTGTGAATGACGGCACCACCAGTGGGCGGTGGGCGTTAGTAAGGAAAGCGATAAGGACGAACAATAATTTCGGTGGGCTTTATTACAAAATGAAACAACTTTCTTTCTCTTTTCAAGCGTCAAGCATTTACGATACTTTTCAACAAATCTTGAAGTTCTTTAAATGATTACACCTTAAAATGTTTACGTTTTGTGTATCGTATCTATCCATGTATGATGTGATGTTGATGGGTTATTCCCAACTTATGAATGAAAATCGATGTCGATTCTATCTTGGAAGGCTTATACAGCTAGGATTAGCGTGTACCCGATGGTGATGTGTCTTTGTAAGGACAATTCACGGCCGGTCACGGGGTCGTAGAAGGAGGCCTCCTTCACGACTTTCGACTATAATAATGTGATAACATGCTAATAAGGGATATGGATTACGTACACCAAGAAAATGCTTGGCCAAGCAACTTTTATAAACTCAAGAAAATATTTTAGTAAGCACAAGGCATTTTTCAAACAAAACCCTTGTGTCTTACCATTATATTGGCAGGGTAATTAAATGAAAATAAAATGTTTTCGGCATAAGTCCACTGGGTACAAGTTTTGTACTTAGCCCTGCATGTTTGTTTTTAAATGTGCAGGTTGAGCTCGGTTGTTGATGATGGAGAAACGTTGAGAAAGCCATGTGTTCTTCATGTTCATTAGAAATGGATAACCTTGAATACATATAAATCGTATATGTATTCACACTCTTTCATTGCAACTACGAATTGTTTTACTTTCATGTTGATTATTATAACAAAGTGAACTATGAAGTCTTCGGATCATTATATCTTTTAGATCATTGACTAAGCCCTTTTTAACTAGATTATATAAGTGTATGTTAAACCTTAAGTTCTACATTCCTAGTAATAGTCCGCTCACTCGGGTTAACTTTGGTGGGGTCGTGACACTTCATTTATAAGAGAGTAGAATTTTTGTTTGATTTTTTTTGAATTTATTTCATGAAGAACCCTAGTTTTGTTCTTCATTTTTCTTCATGACTTTTGAGCCACCAAATGCTCTCAAGTCATGAATTAAATATTCTTAGAAATGTGTTCTAAGGTTGTGTTTAAAATTTGGGAATTTTTGAAGCATGTTTAATATTTTTTGAATTATGTTTTATTTCTTTTTATATGAGATAAAGCATGCTATTGTAAATATTATTTGATATTGTTGCTTGTTAATGTATTAGAAGCATGTAGTATAAATTTGGGAATTTTCAAAATTTTCTTAATTTTTTTTTTAAAAAAGTCGTGAGCTTTGTGGTGTTATTAGGCCATGTTTTTAATTTTTTTGTTGTTGAAAATAGTTGAGATATGGTGTTTAATATATGATATGAACATCATATATTAATCTTGAAATTCTTGAAACACATCTCTATTTTTTTTATAAATACATATATATATTTTAGTCTATTGTTTCATTTTATTTGTTGAAAATAGTCTTGGAACACATCTCTATTTTCATGAAATTACCGAAAGTTATGTGTAATTTTTTAGAATTATTTTGATTTCATTTGTTGAAAAATAGTTGAGGTATAGTGTTTGATATATGATTTGAACATCATATATTAATCTTAAAATTATTGAGGCACTACTCCTATTTTTCTATAATTATTGAAAACTATATATATATATATATATATAGTGATTTATTTGATTTTTGTTGTTGAAAATAATATGATATGTGATATTATAAATATTGGTTGATGTTTAATGTTAATATTACATGTTTATTGCATAATATAAACATATTGTGAAGTGAATGAAATTTATTGAATATATATACATATATATTGAAATTACCGAAAGTATATAGGTGGTGAAAATCATGTGTTTTAATTTTAATGTATGATATGAGATGATATTTCATGTTTAGCATATGGTATAAGCATGATATAATTTTTGTGGAATTTATTGAACAACGAAGCTCATTAATTTATGATTATCGAAAACTTTGGAACATTTAACTCATAGTTTGAAATTTTATTTGATGATATTGAGTTAGAAATTAAATTCCATAGTATGGTAGGAGTATAACATGATTTTATTGGAATTTATTGGATACATATGCTAATTATTGCTAATTATCGAAAACATAACAAAATTGTTAAGTATGAGTTTAATTTTAATGATAAATGATGCTATGATAGTTAACTATAAGCTTGGAATGAATGGTTGTGATTGTGATGAATGAATGGAACACTTATGCACACATACACAATGGCTGACATTATGTTGGAAATTAGGGTTTTCTAATGCTTTAGTATAGTTCATGTTGTGTATGGTATATTGTATGGTGTTGAATGGTTGTGTTTATGTTGTGCCGACAAACAAAACCCCAAACGTAAACAACATAATACTATATGTACGAGAATCCAAAAGAAATCGACCAATTTCGATAACTTAAGAAGGAATTAATGAGAATCGAAGTTAGACACAAATTAGAGTTTTCTATTAATAATAGGATACTCAAACGTGAGTTCCTAAGTTAAAAAAAAAACCAAAAGCCGAGTTATAACGTTGATACTCAACAATGACAACCTAATACGATGTTAGATTGAACGTTAAGATAACTCGACAATGAATAGCGATTACACAATTCATATAGTCTCCGAAGCGAGTTAAGAGGAACAAACAATGTCGTAAAGTGTAAGAAAAGATTCGAACATAAGATATCGATCCTTATGTCTCAAAAGTCGAGTTAATATTCCCGAAGCACTTCATTTATTCCTAAAGTACTTATTTACATAATAGTATGTGATCACTTGAATCATAAGTTAACACTTCCTTTTATTCGTCGTGCTAATATGACAAGTCGTCAAGCATAACCTACTAGGACGTAACTACAATTGTTAAGTCTAGTTAGTGGCTTGAGAATATCCTAATATACCAATCACAACTTGAATACTAACAATCTATAACGTAATAACGTTTAGAAGAACATTATAAGGCTAAGAGTCGAGGATAGACTCGGAGTATATGATTCATAAGTTGAGGTTCATCTATGAATAATGAAGTAAAATAGTTTGGGAATTTGGGAATGAAAGATAATAGAAATTATCTTAAAACCATCACATGAAATCATAAAGAAACCCTAATTGGGAACTTTAGGTCATAATTTATAAACGACCTTCAATCGATAGAAAGAATCTAAAAAAAACTAATTTCTTATGAAGGTTTAATAGTACGTAGTCGGCAAGGAATGACAATCACACCTGCTCGCTTAGAACCACTAGCTTTGGATTAGCAGGTGAGCTTTCTTGAAACAAAAATGTTATGCATAACTCAATGCATGATTTACAAAAAGCTTTATGAAATATTATCACATGAAATGTTATTGACTGCCAAATGTTTATGTTATGTTGTGATCCTATCTGAGATTGGTATATCCAATGTGGTATGTGGATGTGTTGGTCCACCAACGTTAAAAAAGGGTAACGATCGGATCCGACTTAGTTAAGGACTAACTCGGATTGTGTACACGTGTAACTGTGTTAAGGTTAGCTACCTCGACCGGTCACGGCGACTATGTGTAGGTGGCCACCTCCATAGTACACGAATGAATGAATGAATGATCAGATATGGAATAACGTGGATGAAATTGTCCGGCCGGACACTTTTGGAAAATGATAAAATATTTGATAGGCATGAGTCTGTTAACTAAAATCCTGATGCGCTATTGTGGGCAGTTCAATAACTTTTGACACAGAAAATGTTTTCGACAATGAGTCCACTGAGTACTTTCGTACTTAGCCCTGCATCTCGTTTTTGATGTGCATGTTGAGCAAGGATTGATGATGGGTGCGAGGTGGTGCAGAGTAGCAGTTGTTTTGTTGCTTAATTAGAAAGGATTTCTATAACCTTGGACATGCATTGTCATATGCATGTCCACACGTTTATTTGCTGCCTAACTCTGATATTGTTTGGTATCTTTTGACTATAATTGTTTTCCATTATCGTATGGAACTTGAGGTTGTACCTCGTTCCTTGAATTGCGCCCTGATTGAGTTATATTTGAACCTTAAACCTTTTGGCAAGTCTTTCTGTGACTTGAGTTGGTATTGAATAGCTTATCCCTTTTTAGTTCATGCGTTGATGAGTAGTTGTCACAGCCCCTAAATCCTAAGTACGATTTAAAAGGGATTGTAACTCTAAACAGGGATAATTATCTGAGGAGATTCTTTTAACAATAAACGTAAAACATATGTCAGTATATTCTTGGACTTTATTACATAAATTTAGGTTCTTGCAGCGGAAGACATATGTGATAAGTACATATGACGATGTACTATCAAAGTATAAACTTTTCAGCGACAATAATCCTATTGCTTAACACTGCCCCATCCATCATCTGCTCAACCTGCACATTTAAAAACAAACATGCAGGGCTGAGTACAAGAATATTCGCACTCAGTGGACTCATGCCAAAAACATTATATCATTTGTAGATTACACTGCCACATCATGGTAAGACACAAGGGTTTTAGTTGAAAATGCCTTGTGCTTACTAAAATATTTTCATCATTTTTCAAAATCATCGCTGGCGGGCATTTTCTTGGTGTGTATGATCCGTATCCCTTATCATCATTTCATCATATCATCATAGTCGAAAGTCGTGAGGAGGCCTCCTCTACTACCCGTGACCGACCGTGGTTGTCCTTACCTTGCAATCACCATCGATGTACACGTTAATCTAGCGGTATAAGCCTTGGGCATAGGATCCGATATCGATTTCATTCATAAGTTGGGAGCGACCCAACAACGTCATATCATTCATTCATTCATGGGATACATACACAAAACATAAACATTTTTGGCAGGTGATCTGGTAAACATTTAATAAGCATTTCTTGTAAGAAGGCATCGTAAATAAAATATTTCAATAGCATTTCATTTTTGAGTAGAGTAAAGCTCACTGGACTGTCGATTGTCTAAATAGATTTCTTGGAATGCCCTAGGCTTAGCCTATCTATTCTTGGCCTTGAGGTTTTGGAGTTGAAATATCCATCGGGTCTTAGAACCCATATTTCTACTTTAGTGTATATCAAGGTATGATATACACTCAATTGAGCATGTAGGAGCACCTAGTCAAACATTTCACGTTAAGGCGTACTCCGTAAAAATATCGTATTGTGTCGTTTTATCATAATTCGTGCATCTATTAATGTTCTAACGTACCTTGCGACATAACATAACGAATGCATCAATTACTAGCATGTTAGTCACATAAGGCATATTTCACATAGGGGAGTTCTACACTTAGTCAAATTTTAAGTATTTGAAAATCAGCAAAACAGCTTAAAATTAACTCAAGTGACATACTTTGACGATTCATAACTCTCGATTCAAAATACGTATGGCCGCACAAAGACACATTCTGGAAACCTCTAAACATGTACTACAAGTTCTAAGAAGGAATTCAATCCAAAAGAGTCGTGGTTCTGGAGATATAGGGTCTCAAAGTGGACAACTCAACTGACTTTTCTATACTTAGAAAATTTTTCAGGATTTCCAGATTTAGCTTAACGACGAGGGGTTTTGCGAGGTTCGTAACTTTTGACTCACAATGCTAAAATGACTGCAGGCTACCAATTTCGAAACCTTGTAACAAGAACTACATGTTTCATGAAGACCACACTGGAAAATATCTGATGCATCGAGAAATACATAAGCCCAAAGTTGACTAGTTGGAAAGGACAACATTCAAGTATGTGACTTTGGGTCAGTGAAAGGTATACCTATAAAACTTGGTTTGAGATCAAACTTTCCAGATCACAACTAGACATGGTAAGGAACATTTCTTATGGAGACAACAAAGTCAAAATCGGACTACAAGCGGCTTGAACATCTCACGTAAAAGTCGTACCCTAACGATTGATTAACATAGAAATTTACTAAGGCGGTTTGTCCAAAAGGTTCTTGTAATATGTCAACTTTAAAATTCACCGTGATTTCATTATAAGGAATCTGGGAATGGCAACAAATCATATTGAAAAGCCACTTAAGTCTAGTTTAATCCGAAAAAGCCTAACTCGATGATTCACAATAGATTGGGAGATAAAATATTTTACCACAAGCTATCGCTACGATGTGATTTTGTGCGATTAGCTTGTAAAATCTGGAATAAATAGTAAAAAAATTTAGAAATTCTGAAAATTTACATAAATCTTCTAGACATGCTGAATTATGCTTATGCCAAATTTTAGAGTTTTATCACTAGCCAAACTTAAAACGAAAGCCACGGACAATTTTGCGAAATGCTTTTGAAAAATACAATTAAAATAGTAAATCAAGTTGGATTGACTTGAAATTTTACAGAGGAATAATAGACACATATAATTTCAACATATTAAAATTTCACATTCATCGGACCACTTTAACTTAGTCTATTAATTTTATAAAATCACCATTCGTCGGATCAACAACATGCAACCCATCACAGCTTAGCTTATAAACATTTATGCATGTATATGATTTGAAAGCTACTAGTTCAAGGGGGTATTTTCATTACCTTGAGAGGAATTTAATAAGAACCAAGGATGGTTGATGAAGAAGAAGTGATGCTCAAAGCTTCAAATGCATCGGTCATCAATTTGAGCTAAGAACTCATGAGGCTTGAGAGGTAATTAAGTTGTGGTCTTCTCCTTGTTGCTGCAGTTTTGGCCGTGTGTTGTAGGGAGGAAATGAAGAGAATGAAAGGGTGTTGGGGAGAAGAGTGTCGTGTGGAATTGCTGAGGTTTGGGGAGAGTATGGTGGTAGTGGGGTCTTGGGGTGGTGACACTGAGGGGCGTGTGTCCTTCACACATGCACACCTACACTACACACTACACTCACATTACATTTACAGCACACACACAATACCATACATATATTAATATATATGTATGTAAATATATACTTATTTAATTGTTTAGTTAGGCTTTTTAATTAATCCAATGTCACTTAGATACATGTAATAGGAAAAATCAACAAGATAAACTTGTATACATAGGTGTATAGTTTTCGGCTTTTACACTATGCCAATGGGTCTAATTTTATTTTCCATGCCAAACATTGATATATGTTATAACATATAGTTTAGATGATAATTAGTAACATAGGATAAATTAGTGGCATCATTTTATGCGATAAAAATCGAGTTCGAAAATTAGGGTTTTCGACCGTTTGAAAAAAAAATGGTCACTATCAATTCTTGCTGATCTAGCATTGATTTAATGCTTAATAATACTGTAATTACATATAATAATCATAGGAATTAAATTTCTATAATTCCTTGATCATTAAACTCGCTTTTCATTTCGTCACTAAACGTTAACGTTTGAAAACGTTGCAAAACGTTCATTATCGACTCATCTCGAAATGGTCGTAATGAAGTCGTAATCACTTTATTAAATTATTCCATTAATAATGGAATTTAATTCTAAGCAATTGCTTAGAAAATATCATGAAATTTTAACTATCGATATCGACGGCGTTAAAATAATCTTGTCGAAACACTTTATAACTTTCTATTTTTTTTTATTCACAAATCTCGGTGAATATAACATAGAAATTCATTCCTTCGTAAACAATCGAAATCATTATTCGATATCTTACTGATTTAATAACTCGGCGAAACTCTAATTTACGGATCTTAAATACCGTAATTAGGCATTTAAATCTGCGGGATATTACAGTAGTTCATTTGTTAATTGCATTGATTAGTTATGTTTATATCTGCTTTATCATACTAGTGACGATCCATATGATCCGTACTTTTTTGAGAAGTCGGGTCGTCACAACATCTTCGCCTGATCTTGCCAGTGGAGGGTCTGCTGTACTAATCTTATTTTTGAGAAAAAACTTTCTATCTCTACGAAATGGATGGTCCTCAGGTAAAAACTTTCGATGGTTATCAAACCATGATTGTTTTCCACTATGTGCTAGGGTGAAAGCTTGATTTCATTACGCAATGCGGACATCTGAAGTCTTCGGTGATACTCCACCCAGACCACATGGAGTAGGCAGGAAAATCGCTAATTGTCCACATCAACGCTGCTCGCATTTGAAAATTTTGCTTCACCGACATGTCTTATGTATGAACACCTATATTCCACAACTCTATCAGTTCAGCTATTAGCGGCTGCAAAAAAACATCTAATTTCTCCTTTGGATTCCGTGGGCCGGGGACTAGGATTGTAAGAAACATGTATTGTTCCTTCATACACATCCAAGGTGATAGATTGTATGGTGTAACGATGATCGGCCACGAAGAATATTATTGGCCCGACTGACCAAAAGGTTGAAAACCATCTGTGGATAACCCCTAATCTAACATTTCGAACCTCTTCAGCAAAACCAGGAAAAATATCATTCAAGTGTTTCCATGTAGGTGAGTCCGCAGGATGACGCATAACTCCATCATCTACTGACGAAGCATGCCAATGCATGTCTGCTGCTGTAGCTTTAGATGCATACAATCTCTGTAGTCGAGGAGTAAGAGGAAAATAGTACATCTTCTTTGCTGCTACTAGTGTTTTTCCACTGATCCTTGATTATTTTCTTTGTAACGAGGAGTACTACAGAATTTACATTGACCCAATTCACAATCCTCGCGCCAATAAATCATGCATTATTAGGGCAACAATCAATCTTATCTACGGAAAGTCCCATGCCACGTAATAACTTCTTCGTACTGTAGAAGTTACTAGGAACCAAGTTATCTTCTGGCACAATTTCTTTGATCAACTCAGTCTTCAAGGACTACAGACGAGCCACAAGCAACTGTAGGGAAATCTGATTTTAACCCTCTCCCGAGGATCTATCTTGGATGTTTAATTCACCATACATTGATTATATGCCTAGCATGCACCTATATAATTAATTACAACACGTAGGAGTTTTCTCGTGTTTACCTGCGAATCTGTCAGGGAAGAAAGGATCAAGACTCGTGCTTTGATCTTCTAGACTGTATCGCGATTGCCTAAACTCCAATGCCGAGTGAGGACAATCTATGGAGAATGCTATAGAAATTCGCCTTCTTCCTCCTTAGAAATTTTTGAAAATTCTCACTATTTAGGAATAGTAATTCTCGAAAATAATTCTCTTGGATTAAGGTTCTATTTTCTCTCACCTTACATTTATAATGCAATCCTAAATCCTATCTAGATAGGATTTATGCATATCTAATAAATATAATCATATCACTTAAGATAGAGAGGATCAAGCAGAGTCCCAGTGGGACTCTAAGAGGAAGTGGACGAAAATCTCTAAGCTCCGGGCTGGATGGACGATCCGAGGATCAAATCTGAGGAATAAAGATGGGCCTCAAATAAATTAATTATCTTATGTTCAGCCCAGAACATAAATTAATTCATAAACATTTATTCATGCCACTAGAGAATAAATGTTGACTTACCCCTTTATTTTCGAAGTTGAGTCGGGCTTGCACTTAGACGTCACGAATCCCCGTATTTAAGATATCGCACGCCCATTAATTATTTATAGCGTTCTGACTGCTTAAAATAATCAATATCTTTAATACCTTAAGTAATACCACTCAACCTTATTATTGTACTTGAGATAACTCAACCTGCAGGGTTTAGTACAATAAACTTTTGAGCTCCTTAAGGGGCGTCATCATCCTAGCGGATACGGTGACTCGACACGGGTAACTAGCATGACATACAAGACCTTGCCACCACCCAAGATGTATAGAATCTTGGGTTATCTCATGTAACCTCACCCATAACAAGTCAAAGTGATGGTCGACAACTCATACTCACCTAATACCTTATCGATGTTTAGATCAGCGTAAGTCTCGAGATCTAGGTTCTTCACGGTCGAGATAGAAGAACTCATCTCACCGTGATCCATCAATATGTCGAGGCGTACCAACATAGACAAGCAACCAAGTCAAGTCACTTCTTATATATACCGCAGACTATACAGACAACTCGTCCTCAAGTTGTCTCGGTGTGATACTTTTATATCTCATTAAGCTTGACCAATCATACGGACTTACATGATCTACAACATCTTGTATGATCTAACTTATATATGAGATAAAAGGACATACATATGCAATCAAGTAAACAATTCGGATAAGAGATTGTAATAGTGGTAACGAGAAACATTGTATACAAGCTCAACCAAAGCGCCTCCGGATACAAATCAACAATCTCCCACTTATACTAAAGCAAAACTTTTAGTATACAATGTATCTCTACTAACTATTACAAACAACACCATCACTTTGCTTCTCCCACTTATAGAAAAGTTTCATTTCTAAGTGGGTGCCATCTTCTTGTAATCAAGTCCTCGAATATGCTATTCGAAGACTTTTCTGACGAGCTTTTCGTGAATGGATCAGCTAGGTTATCCATGATACCAATCTTCTCAATCAGCACATCTCCTCGTCTAACGATTTCTCGTATGATATGGTACTTTCTCTCTATGTGTCACCTTGTGGGTCCGTGGTTCCTTCGAGTTTGCCACTGCACCTAAGTTATCACGATAAACTATAATACTCTTGGGCAAACCGGTACCACATCTAGATCCATGAGGTAATTCTTGAACCATCTGACCTCTTTAGCGACCTCCAAGTGGCTACATATTAAACTTCCATGGTGGAGTCCGCAATGCATCGCCGCTTTGCACTCACCAGAGATCTGACTCCTCCTTCCAAGGTAAACACATAGCACGAGGTAGACTTTTTCTCATCACGGTCGACTTGGAAATCGAGTCCGAATAACCCAAAGGCATTAGACTATCGCATGGTAAACTAGCCTATAATCTTGAGTCCTTTTGGTACTTGAGTATATGCTTTACCGCAGTCCAATGAACTTGTCGAGTTAGGCGATATCTAGCTACTATGCCTACCGCATAGCAGATATCGGGTCTCGTACCTCATTGCATACATAAGACTTCCCACGGCGGAAGCATAAGAACTTGTCTCATTTTCTCTATCTCCTTCGAAGTCATAGGTGACTGCTCCTTAGATAAAGGAACACCATGTCGAAGGTAGCAATCCTTTATTGGCGGTGCGCATACTAAAGCGAGTAATCACGGTATCAATGTAAGTCGCTTGAGATAAGCTCAACATTTTCCTCTTGCGATCTCGGTAAACCTTGATCCCAAGAATGTACTGCGCATCTCCTAAGTCTTTATTTGAAACCGGTGGGATAACCAACTCTTTAAGTCGATAACAACTTCACATTGTTGCCAGTAGAAGGATGTCATCTACGTAAAGTGCAAGAAATACCACATCACGTTGACATCTAAGCGATACACACACTTTAAGCTAGGTAGCGGGTAAATCCATGGGACTTTACCACCTCGTCAAAGCGTAAGTTCGGGATCGTGAAGCTTGCTTAAGTCCATAAATGAACTTTAAGCTTCCATACTAGATGTTCTTCACCCTTCCCCACGTAACCTTGGGTTCTTGCATATAGATGTCTCTACCTTCTTCAAGGTAACCGTTTAAGCGGTTTTCACGTCCATTGCCAAACCTCAAGGTTTAAGTGGGCTGCTTTAACTAGATGAATTCGATGGACTTGAGCATTGCTACGGTGAAAAGGTCTCATCGAAATCGATGCCCTCAATCGAGTTTAAAAGCCGAAAAGCACGGCTTTAAAAGCGAAACCTCTCCATCTGAATCTCTCTTCCTCTTGTATACCCACTTACTACCTATGGCTTCCTTGCCATCCGGTAGAAGTGTCTTTCAAATATCATCCATAGCTGTTATGGACTCAATTTCTAAGTCCATAGCGGTGTGCCATGATCTTGCATCGATGTCTTGTATCGCCTCCTTTGTATGTCTATGGGTAGATTATTGCACCTTTCGTTTCACGGGACTAAATCCAAGATTCACCCACGAACATAAATCACTCGGGTTGATGAACAACCCTCCCACTACGACGAGGCGCTACTAGCACAATGACAACGGTGGGTGCAGTAACTTGTGGTTCTCTATCTTGCACAACTTGCTGGATAGGAGCCACTTGTACGGCCGGTATCTCCAGTGGAACTCGACCCACTTCAATTTCTTGAAGTATCTAGTGTCGATCCCTCCAACTAGACATGACATCTCGTACCTTTGGCTTAATCGGTGGCGGAATACGATCATCTTCTAATTCTTGAAGAATGATTTCAACTTTGGATTTATGGTTTTTCATATAATCCTCTTCTAAGAATCGGGCATTAGTGCTAATAACGACCTTCTGATCCTTAGGACTATAGAAATAACCACCCTTCGTTCCTCTATGATAGCGATAAACGACGCACATCGGATCTAGACTCCAACTTGTCGACCTTCTTGTTCAAAGACATGTGCCGGATCGTCCCATATCCTTATGTGGTTTAAACTGAGCTGCGCCAAACCACAACTCGAAGGGGTCTTTTCGGTGACTTGGATGGTACTAGATTCAGCAAGTATGCACTTGTTTCTAAGGCATACCCCGAGCGAAATAGGCAATGTTGCATAACTCATCATTGATCTAACCATTTCTAAGAGAGTCATATTTCTTCACTCTGACACACCATTTTGTGTGGTGTGCCGGTGTAGTGAGCTGGGAGGTAATCCCACACTTCACCAAATAGTCCATAAACTCGTTCTTTGAGGTATTCGCCATCGCGATCGAACCATGATGACTTGATACTTTACCAAGCTTCGTCTCACTTCCATCTTAAATTCTTTGAATTTCTCAAAGCGTTCAGACTTGCGGTGAAGCAGGTATATGTATCCGTACCTTGAGTAATCGTCAATGAAAGTGACAAAATACTCGTACCCTCCACGAGCTTGTGTGGACATAGGTCCACACAGGTCAGAATGGACTAGCTCCTACACCTCTTTGGCTCTATAACCCTTCACTTTGAAGGTGCAGTCGACATCTTTCCTTCTATCTGAGATTCGCGGTGGGAGCGAGATAACTGTGAGATCACCCAACGCCCATTCTTAGCCAGTCTTTGGATCCTATTTAGATTGATGTGACCTAATCTAAGATGCCAGAGAAATGTGGTGTCATCTTCCGAAGAAAACTTTCTCTTCTTAAGGTTTAATGTAGATGCAACATAATTAAAGGTATTATATTTGGCAGAAATAGTATAAAGCGAATTATATAAAGTGTCACCACATATAACTTCGTCATTTCTTATGATAGAAACACCACTATAAAAAACAACTGAATATCCATGAATAAATAGTTTGGAAACGGAAATAAGGTTCCGCCGAAACTCCGGCACATATAAAACGTCTTTCAATACTAAAACAGTTCTATCAAAACATAAAGTAACATCTCCAACTGCAACGGCCTCGACTTTCGCCGTGTTGCCCATGGAGATCATTATCTCGCCATCACACAGCTCCCTTGTCCGCAGGAACCCCTGCAAACAAACATGATCAGTCGCACCTGTATCTACTACCCATGAATGAGTAGAACAAGTCGTTAAACATGTTTCGTTTACTAAAGTAAATGGCGTACCTTGAGCCTTGAGCATAGGGCACTTGGCCTTCCAATACCCAGTCTTGCCGCACTTGAAGCACTTGCCCCTCTTCTTTGGCTTTTTCAAGCCTCCGGTGGCAGACATGTTCTTGCTCCCACTACTCCCACTGGTTCCTTTGCCTCTACCACCTTTTGTGCCCCTTTTTCTTCTTTCATTTTTCAACGAAAAATTTAGGCCCCTAGATGTGCTAGCAAGGGCATGTGCTCCTTTGCCCATGACTCCTTCCGCGCCCACGAGATCATTAAGCAACTGACTAAGTGTATACTCGGTCTTGCTTATGATCGCGTTCACACGAAAGTTCTCAAAAGACTTGGGCAGTGTGTTGAGGATGATATCGACCTTGGCTTCGCCGTCAATAACTCCTCCCAACTGATCAAGACTATCTATGAGATGAGTCATGTGGGAGACATGTTCATGGACCGAACTTTCTTCTTCCATCTTACACGCTAAGATTTCTCTCATTGTGTGGAAGCGGACTGTCCGATCCGACTGCCCAAACTTACTCTCGAGACTTGACCATATTTCAGTCGCGTCTACCATCGACTGATGCTGCAGCTGCAAGCCTTTGGACATTGTAGTCATCATATAGCACTTGGCCATATTGTTTGACTTATGCCAAAGTCTGCTTGACTCTCGCTACTCATTAGTCGATGCGTCAGTAAGGGCATCGGGTTTGGGAGTAGTGAGAACAAACATGTGTTCTTCAGCGATAAGAACATATTCCATGTTTCGTTTCCACTCGATGAAATTTGGACCGGATAGAGGATTTTGTGCGAGCATATTGATAATCGGTGTAAGAGACATATCTGAAAAGTAATGTAAACACATAAGCATACGATCGCACATAATTCGTAACAATAATATTGTAACCTTTTGATAAAACAATATTAATTGAAACCTCCAATCGCCCAAGGAATCCCACATGCAAGCCACGCATGTGGATGTTTACATGAACCCCTCGACCAGACTAAAATATACCTTTTAGTCGTTTAATTTCAATCCATGTCAACTTATCCTTATGACAAATGAAATTAATGATTGGACCTTCTAGACCACATCACTATCGCAAGAAGGGATTTCGCGGGAAGTTGTACTTGAGGTGATGTCTAAACAATGACCACAATTTTAACTGCAGAAAATGAATTCTTAGAATTGGCATACTCACTAGGACCATACCGCTTCCAATCTAAATTCCTTTGTTATCTCATTTTAAATCTATCTCTAGAGAACTTATGAAAATCGCATATGCAAGCCACGCGTGTGGACGTTTACACATGAAACTCCCACTTCTCAATAGATTAAAATGTTTTATTTATAATCTTATCTAACAAACTTATGACAAACAGTGCAAGCAAGTCACGCGTGTGGACATTTACTCACAGTGCGTATCACTTTGTTTAGAGATTAAAAAGTGGAGGTCTTGACATTTTAATTTTAAAAATTAATATGTCGGGTTACTTGCTTAGTCTTTTGTTTCAAAAGGTTTGTCCATGCATTGATCACGTAATCCTAGCATGCTTTTCTATAGAACTCAACATGTAAAACATGCTCGCAGAATTCTAAAAAATGCTTGAAAAAACGCTATAAACTTAGCATGCTTACTATGCGCATCCAATCATGAAAACATATAATATGTTTATCTACGTAATTAAACATACATAGCATGCTTCTGCATAATTTAAACATCCACGACATGCTTTGAACGATAAAAATAAAATAAAATCGTTCATCGCGACCACTCGTGGATCCTGTACTTCACGCCTAATTTATTACATAAATTTACAAAGTCAGATCTTCAAACTCGAACGTGCCTCGCGTGCGGCACGGATCGAACTCAAAGAAACCGGATTTGGGCGAAAAATTAAAACGGGCCTAAGCGGTGGATCGGGCGAATAGGGTCAAAAACCGGAACCGGGTCGAAAATTGGATCGTGCAAAATTCGGTCGAGGCGAAACCGGGCGGGTCGGCCCAAACCGAATCGGGCGGGTCGGCATAAAGGAGCTGGGCGCGGCTAGGGCACACGCCTATGCACGCTGCCGCCCACCCTCGCGTCTCTGCCGAGAAGACGCCGCCGAGCCCGCCGAGCTCCTGCCGGGGCGTCGCCCGGTGCCGCGCGCCCCCCGCCGAGCTACCGAGAACACTCGGGCAGTTCATCGGCCCGTCGGGACATCTGCGAAAATCCGCGTCCCCGCCGCCCAGCTTGCCGAAAATCCGGCGTTGAGGTTTCCCGCGTGAGAATCGCGCGTCCCTCGTCACCCGGTGCTGCCGAGCGCTGCTTGCCGAGCACCGCACACGCTGCGTGCGTTGTCGCCCAGGCGCTGCCGAAGCCGCCCGAGGCTTCGCTGAGGTTTCCGCCGAGGTGTGTCCGGGCGCTGTCGAGAACTACTGCCCGCACGACCCGCCGAGGCTGCCGAGATGCGCCAGGGCGCTGTCGAGCGCACGACCCACCAAAGCTACCGAGCGCTACCGAGCCGCGTAGCCCGATGCCGTCGAAGGGTACCGAGGACGACCTACCGAGAGCGCGCACTCAGCGCCGAGGCGTCCGCGCGGAGATCTGCGCCCCTCACGCCTGGCTACCGAGCCGTGCCGCCCCCTGTCGCCCTGTGTCACTCGGATCTGATGCCGCCTGCACCGCCGAGCCACATGCCCGCCTGTGTGCGCCGAGGAAAACCCGCACGCTACCGGGCGGCGTGTCTGCGAGCGCCGAGCACGCCGCGTGTGCTGTCGCCCGCACATCGTCACGCTGTGCGGCTGTTTCCGGTGACCTCTCGTCGTCTCGTTCTTCGTGTTTTTATCTTCGTTCTTCTTTTACAGATAAAATTTACAAGAAAAAATATAATCTAACCACGGATTTTCTCGTGGTGAAAAACAAAATCCGACAAAAATAAAACGAGTCACGATGAACGACAGATTCACAATTAATTAATTGTGCACGTTATAATCAAACGTGAATTAATCCAACAGAGCCAAGATATACTGATCCTAGGCTCTGATACCAATTGTAGGGAAATCTGATTTTAACCCTCTCCTGGGGATCTATCTTGGATGTTTAATTCACCATACATTGATTATATATGCCTAGCATGCACCTATATAATTAATTGCAACAGTAGGAGTTTTCTCGTGTTTATCTGCGAATCTGTCGGGGAAGAAAGGATCAAGACTCGTGCTTTGATCTTCTAGACCGCATCCCGATTGCCTAAACTCCAATGCCGAGTGAGGACAATCTATGGAGAATGCTATAGAAATTCGCCTTCTTCCTCCTTAGAAATTTTCAAAAATTCTCACTATTTAGGAATAGTAATTCTCGAAAATAATTCTCTTGGATTAAGGTTTGATTTTCTCTCACCTTATATTTATAATGCAATCCTAAATCCTATCTAGATAGGATTTATGCATATCTAATAAATATAATCATATCACTTAAGATAGAGAGGATCATGCAGAGTCCCAGTGGGACTCTAAGAGGAAGTGGACGAAAATCTCTAAGCTCCAGGCCTGGATGGGCCAGCCCAGGGATCAAATGCAAGGAATAAAGATGGGCCTCAAATAAATTAATTATCTTATGCTCAGCCCAGAACATAAATTAATTCATAAACATTTATTCATGCCACTAGAGAATAAATACTGACTTACCCCTTTATTTCCAAAGTCACGAATCCCCGTATTTAAGATATCGCACGTCCATTAATTATTTATAGCGTTCTGACTGCTTAAAATAAATAATATCTTTAATTCCTTAAGTAGTACCACTCAACCTTATCATTGTATTTGAGATAACTCAACCTGCAAAGTTTAGTACAATAAACCTTTTGAGCTCCTTAAGGTGACGTCATCATCCTAAACGGATACGGTGACTCGACACAGGTAACTACCATGACATACAAGATCGCCACCACCCAAGATGCGAGAGAATCTTGGGTTATCTCATCAACCTCACCCATAATAAGTCAAAGTGATGGTCAACAATTCATACTCACCTAATACCTTATCGAGGTTTAGATCAACGTAAGTCTCCGAGATCTAGGTTCTTCACGACGGTCAGATAGAAGAACTCATCTCACTGTGATCCATCAATACGTCAGAGACGTACCAGCATAGACAAGCAACCAAGTCAAGTCACTTCTTATCTATACCGCAGCCTATACCAACAACTCGTCCTCAAGTTGTCTCAACTGTGATACTTTTTATATCTCATTAAGCTTGACCAATCATACAGACTTCTGTGATCTACAACAAACTGTATGATCTACCTTATATATGAGATAAAAGGACATACATATGCAATCAAGTTAACAATTCAGATAGGAGATTGTACTAGTGGTAACAGGAAACATTGTATCTGAAGCTCAACCAAAACCTGCTTCGATATACAAATCGATAGCGACAACGTGAATGAGACTTGCAACTGCCACAAGCTGTAATGCCCGCATTCACAGAAGGTAGATTAGCCCCTAATTATGAGCTTATTAGAAGGGCATTGCATCCTTAAGAAATAGTTGTTTAAGCGGAAGCTTTTATATTAAGCTTGCGTCGACAAAAATAAATTTGAGATTTAATTGAGATCGATTCGAGATGAAACCTAAGATAAGATTCTTAGGTCTTGTTTAGAATAAGAAGATCTAGATTTTGAGAGTCTTGAGATGATAGATACATGCTCAGCGAGGTTTTGATTTAAAAGTTTTGTTCTTTGTTTCATACGTTTGCCGATTTAACCCTAATCGTCGGCTGGATGTTTAAAATGGTTTTTTTTTAAGCCAAAAATGTTTTTATAATAAAAATTTGATGTTTATAATATGTTATTTGAGTTTAAAAGAGAATTTCAAGTAGAGAGCATTTTATTAGAAATTGAGTTGAAATTGGAACGATATGGATTAATAGCATGTATTTATAACATCAGTATTATTCCTCGAAAAGCGTGTAATCCTAGAAAAATGTATCTTTCTAGAAACATGATTATTCATCATGTTTAAAGTAAATGAAAAATGTAGAAACCTATGGAATTCTCTAGAATTAGTGATGAATAATCACTAATTAAAGAAATTGAAAAATAAATGGAATTTTGCTATTAAATATCCATAAATTTTGGAGATCACTATTCATCTCCATTTTCTCTCCAAATTCAAGCATCACACACACTTACACAAAAATTTCGAAATTTTTAGCTCAATTATTTCAAGATCCAACCGTTGAATTTTCGATCCGTCGTCGAATTAAGGTATAATTCAATCCTTATAACACATCTATGGTTTGAAATTTTTAAAATCATGAACTTATGAACATGCTAATTTTTCGGTCATTTTGATGTTTGTGAAGGAATATGTTGTTGTTTGATTAATTCTTGATTCTATGTTCGATTTATTGCCGACAAGTTGTTTAACGTTGAAATTTTGAGTTTATATATATTATTGGAACTTTGATAATTTTCGAAAAAGGGGAGACTTTGATATTGAATTTATGATGTTTATATGCTTGATTTAGCTTCATATATGCATTGTTGGATTGATATAAACGTGTTTTGAACAAGAAAAACGTTTGAAATCGAACCTATGTTGAAAGCCCTAAATGGCCGAAAACCCTAGTCTTGCTGATGTTGGATTTTTGATTTTATATGATCATTTTGAGTTCATATTTGGATTCTATGATATTAATAAAGCCTAAAATGATTTATTCGGATTTTTCGGCCGACGTATTCGAAAGTTGAAAAATTTTAGTTTAACTTGAAGTTTGTGTTTTCAACACTAAAGCTTTGATCCTTAAGTTTTGATGGTTGATTGGTGATATTTGATGACTGTTGAGCATGTATAGAGGTTCGTCTAAGATAGGCGACGTCTTGCGCAATTTTTGAAGTTGGACATAAACTATGTCTTAAGGGGTCGTAAGGCTTTTGGCTAAGGTTGAATGGTTTAAGCTTATCATCGAGTTTTCTATGCTCGTTTAGTCATATGAGACTTCGTTAAGTCTTGTTATATGTTAAGGCGTTAGAGGATGCAATGACCGAATGTTTATTGACCTTAGCGTCTTGTGTATTAAAAATATATAGTCGTGTTGACGACTAAGATAAAGTTATCTTCTTATTTGATTTCGTGGTATGCTTATATGCTACTCTATGTTATTGATGCCCCAAGTGGGAAGAAGAAAGAAATGGAAGAAGAAGGTACAGTCTTGAGTGATTGTTACCAGGTGGGTATAAATATTTTCTAATATGAAATGCTTATGTTTTTATGTTTTCAAACCGAAATGAATTTCATTATGAGCAAAGTTTCAAAGTTAAATGACTTGCCTGTTTTGAGCATGAACATGAGCATGATGCATTACCTATCCACGGAATTGAAAGAAAGAAAAGAAAGAGATGATAAAAGAGTATGACCGTGGCATGGTACCCTTGGTCCATCAACACGGGTATGTTATGATGTTTGAGATTTACCGGCGTCGGATAGCGACCCTTCGGTCATAGCGTGTTTGAGAAGGAGGCTACTTCTCAACACATAGACAAAGTCCGTGGATATGGAAAGAAAGTTATCGGCCGACATGAGAACATGCATATGCATATTTTATGATGATGCTATGAAATGAAAGCAAGTAAGTAAATGTTTATGTTTATTATGATGCATGCACGGGTTATTTCACTAAAACCCCATGCATTGCTAATGTTATGGCAAGTCAATTATATAGCCCTAAGGGCAATGTTTTATGTTTTCGGCGTATACCCACTGAGTGCATTTTGTACTCACGCCCTGCATGTATTTCTAAACGTGCAGGTTGAGCTCGAGAGGATGCTGGAATCGAATGCTGTACAAAGGAGCTTCTCTAAATATTCGACTCGTAATGATAATATTCAATTATTGATATTGTTCGTTGATGATTAACATGTTTTGTTGCCGAGAGAGTTATGTCATCACACATAATTCTCAACCACACTTTTCGTTGCCGAACTTTGGCCTTCACCTGCTGCTATGTTTTGTTATGCCAAATTGACCTAACTGATCTTGATAACGGTCATTGTTTTATTGGTATGATCTCGGCATCGTTGTTACGTTGCCGACTTGCTTATGAGAATATGGATTCATTGAAATGCCCTTATGAACAAGGATTTACTTAAAAGTTCATAATAGTTTTAATTAACCAAGTTTTGTTAGATTCAACAGGATTCTGATAATATGGTTTATAATGTCTGGAACATTGTTAAACCAAGATTTGAACATCAATAAGTTTTTAATGTTGTGAAAGTTTGTTTGAAGATGTATACTTTTGATATTGGTTATTCATTTGTGATCAATTGTCCTCAGATGTTATACTTCTTCATTTGAGTCTTCAATGTGGATTGAGGACCTAAACTTATCTTTTGTCAACTTCCTTTCTACCTTTTTGACCCAAAAATGTTTGATTCCTTTATGATAAAAGTTGAAGTCAACCATTGTTGTTGAGATGAATTATTGGTTAAAGTTGATGTTATTGATTATCAAAAGTTCTTAATTCACTCAAGTCACGGCCTAATTACTTGGTTAAGTAGTCGGGCTGTGACAGAATGGTATCAGAGCAGTTTTAAATTCTGAACCTGTGAGTCTATGTCAACTTGTGCAGTTGTGCACAGTTTTGAAGTCTGAACTTGTAAATCCTTGTGAACTTTTGCACAGATGAGTATAGTTTTGAATTCTGAACTTGTAAATCCTTGTGAATCCTTGTGCACCAGTGTCTTGTCTCGATTCTAAATACATGAATCCTTGTAAGTCTTGTGCAGTTTGTGCCCTTTGAGCATGTGAATTCTTTTGAGCTGACTCTGTTTGAGAATTTAAGTTTATGGAGTCATTTGTTCGACTCTATTTTGAGAATTTGAGTTTACAGAATCAGTTGTTTGATTCTGATTTGAAAAATGAGATAAAGAGTCAGTTGTTCTTAAGAGAAGCTCAGCATTCCGATTCCATCATCTCTAGCTCACCAGGTATGAGCTTATGCCTATGATTATGATGATTATGATTATTACAGATGATGATTGAGTATATGCTTTATTGAATGAATTGTTATATGAGAATGTATGCTTGAAATGAGCTATTGCTCTATGAGCTCAAGTTGAAAAGAAGTTCTGAGAAGAGATGGCAGAACAACATGAATATGTTTTCTGCAAGAGTTTGAGTATTGTTTTTAGCTACGATAACGAGGATCGTCTAGAAAATTCGGAAGAGTACGACTTGTTTGTCGTCGTCTCGTTGTTGTTATCTCATTTTCGTCATTACATTTGTCGTCGTTTTGTTTATCTTCATCAGCAAAGATCAGACGAGCATCTACCTTGAGTTAATTTCGCTCAATTCCATTGCTCGTGAGAAAGGCATATAAATACGATGCAACGGGACTCGATGGGATACTTCAGTTTATATTATTGCTTAAGGAGTAACGAGATTGGCTTTCCAGGTGATGATCGATATACAAGCAAAGAAGTAATCAAAGATAAAGAAGGAATAAGAGACTGGCGATCACCTTCGCGATCGCTAGCCAAGTTGCGAGCTTGCTCAAGAACGTTGTACCGAGACTAGCAACCATCTTAATGATCGTTAGTCCAGCCTCTAGGCACTACGACCTGATGAGAATTAGGGTTTCGACCCATCAACTATAAATACCCCGGATCATCCATTAGTACGTAACTCTCGTTATTCGCTAAATTTTTCTAGACTCCTAACTATCATCAGTTCTCATTATTATGTACACATGAGTCCCATTTTGGTTCTTTTTCCTCTATGGCCAACTTCATCTCAGCTATTCATCAACTCCAGATGTCTGGTAACTTTTCATTTACACCTATGACAAAGAAAATGTTGAACCCATTAATAATGATCCTACCACCCCTGAGTATGATGTTAGTACCCAAGCTCTAAAATAAAGTTTTCATTTCCAGATAATTAGCTAGCTATGCCTGAGTATGATGTATATCCTCTATAGTTTGATCATTTTTATCTCAACACTGAGATGTTTACTATTGACCTAGATTGGTATGGTCAGTCTTGTTGCATCTCTTAAGATTTCAATACCGATTCAGTTTGTTCAATTTTCTCATATCTTTGAAATTTCTCATTTGAGATTTGAAATTTCTCATTTGAGATTTGAGAAGAGACTCAAGCTAATTTATCGAGACTCCAGATGTCTCAAAATCTTTTATGTCTAAACCCAAATTTTGCGGTTGTTGTACACAAAGATAGCTACAGCCCCTAGATATCAATCAAATGTCTTTGTGATTGATTCTGATATCCTTTACCATAGAGTCATTCTTTTGTATTCATTTCCCGATTGTGCTATTGATATGCTATTTCCTGAGATTGAGAAAGATATGGAGCGTTAGACTTCTACGAAGCCGTTGATGACGACTATCGTGGACATATGGATATATATATATAGGTGATGTCAATAGATATTTTTATGATACGATAGCGTGCTTGAGAAGCCGTACCGGATATGTTTTGCCAAGATGCCAAATTACCTATATGCTTAAGAACCCCGGATTGTAATGTTTCCTTGTCTTGTAAAAAGTTTTCAAAGAGGCAATTTTTCTCCCCTTAATATATATATGATCATTTTACTATCCAGCTGTGTTATTTCATATCATAACCTTGTGATAAACAATTGAGAAGATCCTTGAAATATAATCTTGTTTGTTGATTGAGAACTTTTTCTCGTTTTTGATAAACGAAACATACTGCATTTTGGTATTTGTTTGCAATGCAGTATGCTACCCAAAAAAAGAAATCCTCATTCTAAAGAGGAAAAAATAAGAAAGTGACAATTCTTCTCATGATTCACCTATATCTTCTTTCCTTTAAACCGATCGTAGAATTTCAGAGTTTTTCTGCGTCAGAATCCTCCATCTTTCAATGGAGATAGTAGCTCAGCTGATGTTGAAAAATGAGTTCACTCAGTAAAGCGAGTTTTTAAGTTTTTGGAGTGCTCTAATCGAGAGTGTCTCCTATATATATCGACGCAGTTAAGATGGTCTACAAAATTCTGGTGAGAATCACGATAGAAAGTTCTTTCTCCTGAAATCTCTATCACGTATGAAGTTGACAAGTTAGCTCGAAGATACGTCGAGAGATAATACGATTTCATGAAGTGCTCGTCTCAATGCCTCAAACAGAGACTTCAAATTTACATCTCGTTTTCGGACGAGTTTTCAACAAGAGATGAGTAAAGATTAAATTTGCATACAATCGCAGTTATCAAGTAACGATTTATATGACGCTTATGAAGCCTCTACGGCAAAATCGAGATCGCCGCTTTAAGAACGTGGTTGGAGAACGAAAAGTACTTGGACCGAGCGATTGAAGAAATGGTCGTAATTGTACAACAAGAACAAATCGAGAAAAGAATCCAAGAAGCTTTTAAGATTGTCAGAAGTCCTACGCATCTAAAAGAAGGTCGGAGCTAAGCTTCGATATTAGAGATAAATATTCATGAAAGTATATTCTTCCAAAGACATGCATCACTTTGGAATCAAAAGAAAAGCTCAAACCAAGATTTATTCGACTGTACGAGATTCAAGAAAAGATTGGGCCAGTCGCTTACAGATTAATATTGTCTCCAAGTTTTGACAATATTTACGATGTGTTCCGCATGTCGCAGTTACGAAGATATGTGTTTGAACCAAAACAAATCATACATCAAGAGAACGTTGTTCTTGTATCAGATCTAAGTTATGAAAAGAAACCAGAAATGCATTTTAGATCGAAAAAAACGACAACTAAGGAATAAATCAATTCCTATAGTTAAAGTCCGATGAAAGTATCATGATTTAGAAGAAGCGACATGGAAGCTATAAGATTAGATGAGAAAGAAGTTTCGTACCCTGAATTCTAAATTTCGGGACGAAATTTTTTTTAAGGGGGTGGGAATGTAATGCCCCGCATTCCTGTAGCAGAGATTAGCCCCTAATTATGAGCTTATTAGAAGGGCATTGCATCCTTAAGAAAGAGTTGTTTAAGCCAGAAGCTTTTATATTAAGCTTCGCGTCGACAAAAATAGAATTTGAGATTTAATTGAGATCGATTCGAGATGAAACCTAAGATAAGATTCTTAGGTCTTGTTTAGAATAAGAAGATCTAGATTTTGAGAGTCTTGAGATGATAGATACATGCTCGTGAGGTTTTGATTTCAAAGTTTTGTTCTTTCTTTCATACGTTTGCCGATTTAACCCTAATCGTCTACCGGATGTTTAAAATGGTTTTTTTTAAGCCAAAATATTTTATAATAAAATTTGATGTTTATAATATGTTATTTGAGTTTAAAGAGAATTTCAAGTAGAGCATTTTATTAGAAATTGAGTTGAAATTGGAAGATATGGATTAATAGCATGTATTTATAACATCAAGATTATTCCTCGGCGTGTAATCCTAGAAAATGTATCTTTCTAGAAACATGATTATTCATCATGTTTAAAGTAAATGAAAATGTAGAAACCTATGGAATTCTCTAGAATTAGTGATGAATAATCACTAATTAAAGAAATTAAAAATAAATGGAATTTTGCTATTAAATATCCATAAATTTTGGAGATCACTATTCATCTCCATTTTCTCTCCAAATTCAAGCATCACACACACTTACACACACAAAATTTCGAAATTT
The DNA here is from genome assembly GCA_036937905.1 of Salvia rosmarinus. Lineage (NCBI taxonomy): Eukaryota > Viridiplantae > Streptophyta > Magnoliopsida > Lamiales > Lamiaceae > Salvia > Salvia rosmarinus. Next base: position 35,736,478 of record CM072821.1, read on the forward strand.
TAGCTCAATTATTTCAAGATCCAACCGTGAATTTTCGATCCGTCGTCGAATTAAGGTATAATTCAATCCTTATAACACATCTATGGTTTGAAATTTTTAAAATCATGAACTTATGAACATGCTAATTTTTCGGTCATTTTGATGTTTGTGAAGGAATATGTTGTTGTTTGATTAATTCTTGATTCTATGTTCGATTTATTGCCGACAAGTTGTTTAACGTTGAAATTTTGAGTTTATATATATTATTGGAACTTTGATAATTTTCGAAAAAGGGGAGACTTTGATATTGAATTTATGATGTTTATATGCTTGATTTAGCTTCATATATGCATTGTTGGATTGATATAAACGTGTTTTGAACAAGAAAAACGTTTGAAATCGAACCTATGTTGAAAGCCCTAAATGGCGAAAACCCTAGTCTTCTTGATGTTGGATTTTGATTTTATATGATCATTTTGAGTTCATATTTGGATTCTATGATATTAATAAAGCCTAAAATGATTTATTCGGATTTTTCGCCGACGTATTCGAAAGTTGAAAATTTTAGTTTAACTTGAAGTTTGTGTTTTCAACACTAAAGCTTTGATCCTTAAGTTTTGATGGTTGATTGGTGATATTTGATGACCTGAGCATGTATAGAGGTTCGTCTAAGATAGGCGGCGTCTTGCGCAATTTTGAAGTTGGACATAAACTATGTCTTAAGGGTCGTAAGGCTTTTGGCTAAGGTTGAATGGTTTAAGCTTATCATCGAGTTTTCTATGCTCGTTTAGTCATATGAGACTTCGTTAAGTCTTGTTATATGTTAAGACGTTAGAGGATGCAATGACCCGAATGTTTATTGACCTTAGCGTCTTGTGTATTAAAAAAATATATAGTCGTGTTGACGACTAAGATAAAGAGTTATCTTCTTATTTGATTTCAGGGTATGCTTATATGCTACTCTATGTTATTGATGCCCCAAGTGGGAAGAAGAAAGAAATGGAAGAAGAAGGTACAGTCTTGAGTGATTGTTACCAGGTGGGTATAAATATTTTCTAATATGAAATGCTTATGTTTTTATGTTTTCAAACCGAAATGAATTTCATTATGAGCAAAGTTTCAAAGTTAAATGACTTGCCTGTTTTGAGCATGAACATGAGCATGATGCATTACCTATCCACGGAATTGAAAGAAAGAAAAGAAAGAGATGATAAAAGAGTATGACCGTGGCATGGTACCCTTCGGGTCCATCAACACGGGTATGTTATGATGTTTGAGATTTACCGACGTCGGATAGCGACCCTTCGGGTCATAGCGTGTTTGAGAAGGAGGCCTACTTCTCAACACATAGACAAAGTCCGTGGATATGGAAAGAGAAAGTTATCGGCCGACATGAGAACATGCATATGCATATTTTATGATGATGCTATGAAATGAAAGCAAGTAAGTAAATGTTTATGTTTATTATGATGCATGCACAGGTTATTTCACTAAAACCCCTGTGCATTGCTAATGTTATGGCAAGTCAATTATATAGCCCTAAGGCGATGTTTTATGTTTTCGGTATACCCACCGAGTGCATTTTGTACTCACGCCTGCATGTATTTCTAAGCGTGCGGGTTGAGCTCGAGAGGATCTTTGGAATCGAATCTTTGTACAAAGGAGCTTCTAAATATTCGACTCGTAATGATAATATTCAATTATTGATATTGTTCGTTGATGATTAACATGTTTTGTTGCCGAGAGTTATGTCATCACACATAATTCTCAACCACACTTTTCGTTGCCGAACTTTGGCCTTCACCTGCTGCTATGTTTTGTTATGCCAAATTGACCTAACTGATCTTGATAACGGTCATTGTTTTATTGGTATGATCTCGGCATCGTTGTTACGTTGCCGACTTGCTTATGAGAATATGGATTCATTGAAATGCCCTTATGAACAAGGATTTACTTAAAAGTTCATAATAGTTTTAATTAACCAAGTTTTGTTAGATTCAACAGGATTCTGATAATATGGTTTATAATGTCTGGAACATTGTTAAACCAAGATTTGAACATCAATAAGTTTTAATGTTGTGAAAGTTTGTTTGAAGATGTATACTTTTGATATTGGTTATTCATTTGTGATCAATTGTCCTCGGATGTTATACTTCTTCATTTGAGTCTTCAATGTGGATTGAGGACCTAAACTTATCTTTGTCAACTTCCTTTCTACCTTTTGACCCAAAATGTTTGATTCCTTTATGATAAAAGTTGAAGTCAACCATTGTTGTTGAGATGAATTATTGGTTAAAGTTGATGTTATTGATTATCAAAAGTTCTTAATTCACTCAAGTCACGGCCTAATTACTTGGTTAAGTAGTCGGTGTGACAGTAATGGTATCGAGCGCGCTTAAATTACGAACACGTGAGTCTATGTCAACTTGTGCAGTTGTGCACAGTTTTGAAGTCTGAACTTGTAAATCCTTGTGAACTTTTGCACAGATGAGTATAGTTTTGAATTCTGAACTTGTAAATCCTTTTGAATCCTTGTGCAGCTTGTGTGTTGTCTCGAGTTCTAAATACATGAATCCTTGTAAGTCTTGTGCAGTTTGTGCCCTTTGAGCATGTGAATTCTTTTGAGCTGACTGCTTTGAGAATTTAAGTTTATGGAGTCATTTGTTCGACTCTATTTTGAGAATTTGAGTTCTGTAATCGCTTGTTTGATTCGATTTGAAAAATGAGATAAAGAGTCGGTTGTTCTTAAGAGAAGCTCGAGATTCCGATTCCATCATCTCTAGCTCACGGTATGAGCTTATGCTATGATTATGATGATTATGATTATTACGGATGATGATTGAGTATATGCTTTATTGAATGAATTGTTATATGAGAATGTATGCTTGAAATGAGCTATTGCTCTATGAGCTCAAGTTGAAAAGAAGTTCTGAGAAGAGATGGCAGAACAACATGAATATGTTTTCTGCAAGAGTTTAGTATTGTTTTAGCTACGATAACGAGGATCGTCTAGAAAATTCGGAAGAAATACGACTTGTTTGTCGTCGTCTCGTTGTTGTTATCTCGTTTTCGTCATTACATTTGTCGTCGTTTTGTTTATCTTCATCAGCAAAGATCAGACGAGCATCTACCTTGAGTTAATTTCTCGCTCAATTCCATTGCTCGTGAGAAAGGCATATAAATACGATGCAACGGGACTCGATGGGATACTTCAGTTTATATTATTGCTTAAGGAGTAACGAGATTGGCTTTCCAGGTGATGATCGATATACAAGCAAAGAAGTAATCAAAGATAAAGAAGGAATAAGAGATCGGCGATCACCTTCGCGATCGCTAGCCAAGTTATGAAGCTTGCTCAAGAACGTTGTACCGAGACTAGCAACCATCTTAATGATCGTTAGTCCAGCCTCTAGGCACTACGACCTGATGAGAATTAGGGTTTCGACCCATCAACTATAAATACCCCGGATCATCCATTAGTACGTAACTCTCGTTATTCGCTAAATTTTTCTAGACTCCTAACTATCATCAGTTCTCATTATTATGTACACATGAGTCCCCTTTTGGCTCTTTTTCCTCTATGGCCAACTTCATCTCAGCTATTCATCAACTCCAGATGGCTGGTAACTTTTCATTTACACCTATGATAAAGAAAATGTTGACCCCATTAATAATAATCTTACCACCCCTGAGTATGATGTTAGTACCCAGGCTCTAAAATAAAGTTTTCATTTCCGTATAATCAACTAGCTATGCCTGAGTATGATGCATATTCTATACAGTTTAATCATTTTATCTCAACACTGAGATGTTTACTATTGACCTAGATTGGTATGGTCAGTCTTGTTGCATCTCTTAAGATTTCAATACCGATTCGGTTTGTTCAATTTTCTCATATCTTTGAAATTTCTCATTTGAGATTTGAAATTTCTCATTTGAGATTTGAGAAGAGACTCAAGCTAATTTATCGAGACTCCAGATGTCTCAAAATCTTTTATGTCTAAACCCAAATTTTGCCGGTTGTTGGCACAGCATAGCTACAGCCCCTAGATATCAATCAAATGTCTTTGTGATTGATTCTGATATCCTTTACCATAGAGTCATTCTTTTGTATTCATTTCCCGATTGTGCTATTGATATGCTATTTCCTGAGATTGAGAAAGATATGGAGACGTTAGACTTCTACGAAGCCGTTGATGACAGCCTATCGTGGACATATGGATATATATATATAGGTGATGTCAATAGATATTTTTATGATACGATAGCGTGCTTGAGAAGCCGTACCGGATATGTTTTGCCAAGATGCCAAATTACCTATATGCTTAAGAACCCCGGATTGTAATGTTTCCTTGTCTTGTAAAAAGTTTTCAAAGAGGCAATTTTTCTCCCTTAATATATATATGATCATTTTACTATCCAGCTGTGTTATTTCATATCATAACCTTGTGATAAACAATTGAGAAGATCCTTGAGATATAATCTTGTTTGTTGATTGAGAACTTTTCTCGTTTTGATAAACGAAACATACTGCATTTTGGTATTTGTTTGCAATGCAGTATGCTACCCAGAAAAAGAAATCCTCATTCTAAAGAGGAAAAAATAAGAAAGTGACAATTCTTCTCATGATTCACCTATATCTTCTTTCCTTTAAACCGATCGTAGAATTTCAGAGTTTTTCTGCGTCAGAATCCTCCATCTTTCAATGGAGATAGTAGCTCAGCTGATGTTGAAAAATGAGTTCACTCAGTAAAGCGAGTTTTTAAGTTTTTGGAGTGCTCTAATCGAGAGTGTCTCCTATATATATCGTATCAGTTAAGATGGTCTACAAAATTCTGGTGAGAATCACGATAGAAAGTTCTTTCTCCTGAAATCTCTATCACGTATGAAGCTGACAAGTTAGCTCGAAGATACGTCGAGAGATAATACGATTTCATGAAGTGCTCGTCTCAATGCCTCAAACAGAGACTTCAAATTTACATCTCGTTTTTGGACGAGTTTTCAACAAGAGATGAGTAAAAGATTAAATTTGCATACAACTGCAGTTATCAAGTAACGATTTATATGACGCCTTATGAAGCCTCTACGGCAGAAATCGTAGATCGCCGCTCTTTAAGAACGTGGTTGGAGAACGAAAAGTACTTGGACCAGAAGCGATTGAAGAAATGGTCGTAATTGTACAACAAGAACAAATCAAGAAAAGAATCCAAGAAGCTTTTAAGATTGTCAGAAGTCCTACGCATCTAAAGAAGGTCGGAGCTAAGCTTCGATATTAGAGATAAATATTCATGAAAGTATATTCTTCCAAAGACATGCATCACTTTGGAATCAAAAGAAAAGCTCAAACCAAGATTTATTCGACTGTACGAGATTCAAGAAAAGATTGGGCGATCATTATGCATTAATATTGTCTCCAAGTTTTGACAATATTTACGATGTGTTCGCGATGTCGCAGCTACGAAGATATGTGTTTGAACCAAACAAATCATACATCAAGAGAACGTTGTTCTTGTATCGATCTAAGTTATGAAAAGAAACCGAAATGCATTTTAGATCGAAAAAAGCGACAACTAAGGAATAAATCAATTCCTATAGTTAAAGTCCGATGAAAGTATCATGATTTAGAAGGCGACATGGAAGCTATAAGATTAGATGAGAAAGAAGTTTCAGACCACAATTCTAAATTTGGGACGAAATTTTTTAAGGGGTGGGAATGTAATGCCCGCATTCTCAGAAAGTGTAGATTAGCCCCTAATTATGAGCTTATTAGAAGGGCATTGCATCCTTAAGAAAGAGTTGTTTAAGCCAGAAGCTTTTATATTAAGCTTCGCGTCGACAAAAATAGAATTTGAGATTTAATTGAGATCGATTCGAGATGAAACCTAAGATAAGATTCTTAGGTCTTGTTTAGAATAAGAAGATCTAGATTTTGAGAGTCTTGAGATGATAGATACATGCTCAGCGAGGTTTTGATTTCAAAGTTTTGTTCTTTCTTTCATACGTTTGCCGATTTAACCCTAATCGTCGGCTGGATGTTTAAAATGGTTTTTTTTTTAAGCCAAAAATATTTTTATAATAAAAATTTGATGTTTATAATATGTTATTTGAGTTTAAAAGAGAATTTCAAGTAGAGAGCATTTTATTAGAAATTGAGTTGAAATTGGAAAGATATGGATTAATAGCATGTATTTATAACATCAGTATTATTCCTCGAAAAGCGTGTAATCCTAGAAAAATGTATCTTTCTAGAAACATGATTATTCATCATGTTTAAAGTAAATGAAAAATGTAGAAACCTATGGAATTCTCTAGAATTAGTGATGAATAATCACTAATTAAAGAAATTAAAAAATAAATGGAATTTTGCTATTAAATATCCATAAATTTTTGGAGATCACTATTCATCTCCATTTTTCTCTCCAAATTCAAGCATCACACACACTTACACACACAAAAATTTCGAAATTTTTAGCTCAATTATTTCAAGATCCAACCGTTGAATTTTCGATCCGTCGTCGAATTAAGGTATAATTCAATCCTTATAACACATCTATGGTTTGAAATTTTTAAAATCATGAACTTATGAACATGCTAATTTTTCGGTCATTTTGATGTTTGTGAAGGAATATGTTGTTGTTTGATTAATTCTTGATTCTATGTTCGATTTATTGCCGACAAGTTGTTTAACGTTGAAATTTTGAGTTTATATATATTATTGGAACTTTGATAATTTTCAAAAGGAGACTTTGATATTGAATTTATGATGTTTATATGCTTGATTTAGCTTCATATATGCATTGTTGGATTGATATAAACGTGTTTTGAACAAGAAAACGTTTGAAATCGAACCTATGTTGAAAGCCCTAAATGGCCGAAAACCTAGTCTTGTTGATGTTGGATTTTGATTTTATATGATCATTTTGAGTTCATATTTGGATTCTATGATATTAATAAAGCCTAAAATGATTTATTCGGATTTTTCGCCGACGATTCGAAAGTTGAAAAATTTTAGTTTAACTTGAAGTTTGTGTTTTCAACACTAAAGCTTTGATCCTTAAGTTTGATGGTTGATTGGTGATATTTGATGACCGTTGAGCATGTATAGAGGTTCGTCTAAGATAGGCGACGTCTTGCGCAATTTTGAAGTTGGACATAAACTATGTCTTAAGGGTCGTAAGGCTTTTGGCTAAGGTTGAATGGTTTAAGCTTATCATCGAGTTTTCTATGCTCGTTTAGTCATATGAGACTTCGTTAAGTCTTGTTATATGTTAAGACGTTAGAGGATGCAATGACCCGAATGTTTATTGACCTTAGCGTCTTGTGTATTAAAAAAAATATAGTCGTGTTGACGACTAAGATAAAGAGTTATCTTCTTATTTGATTTCAGGGTATGCTTATATGCTACTCTATGTTATTGATGCCCCAAGTGGGAAGAAGAAAGAAATGGAAGAAGAAGTACGGTCTTGAGTGATTGTTACCAGTGGGTATAAATATTTTCTAATATGAAATGCTTATGTTTTATGTTTTCAAACCGAAATGAATTTCATTATGAGCAAAGTTTCAAAGTTAAATGACTTGCTGTTTTGAGCATGAACATGAGCATGATGCATTACCTATCCACGGAATTGAAAGAAAGAAAAGAAGAGATGATAAAGAGTATGACCGTGGCATGGTACCTTCGGGTCCATCAACACGGTATGTTATGATGTTTGAGATTTACCGACGTCGGATAGCGACCCTTCTGGTCATAAGCGTGTTTGAGAAGGAGGCTCTTCTCAACACATAGACAAAGTCCGTGGATATGGAAAGAGAAAGTTATCGGCCGACATGAGAACATGCATATGCATATTTTATGATGATGCTATGAAATGAAAGCAAGTAAGTAAATGTTTATGTTTATTATGATGCATGCACAGGTTATTTCACTAAAACCCCTGTGCATTGCTAATGTTATGGCAAGTCAATTATATAGCCCTAAGGGCAATGTTTTATGTTTTCGGCGTATACCCACTGAGTGCATTTTGTACTCACGCCCTGCATGTATTTCTAAACGTGCAGGTTGAGCTCGAGAGGATGCTGGAATCGAATGCTGTACAAAGGAGCTTCTCTAAATATTCGACTCATAATGATAATATTCAATTATTGATATTGTTCGTTGATGATTAACATGTTTTGTTGCCCAGAGAGTTATGTCATCACACATAATTCTCAACCACACTTTTCGTTGCCGAACTTTGGCCTTCACCTGCTGCTATGTTTTGTTATGCCAAATTGACCTAACTGATCTTGATAACGGTCATTGTTTTATTGGTATGATCTCGGCATCGTTGTTACGTTGCCGACTTGCTTATGAAATATGGATTCATTGAAATGCCCTTATGAACAAGGATTTACTTAAAAGTTCATAATAGTTTTAATTAACCAAGTTTTGTTAGATTCAACAGGATTCTGATAATATGGTTTATAATGTCTGGAACATTGTTAAACCAAGATTTGAACATCAATAAGTTTTTAATGTTGTGAAAGTTTGTTTGAAGATGTATACTTTTGATATTGGTTATTCATTTGTGATCAATTGTCCTCAGATGTTATACTTCTTCATTTGAGTCTTCAATGTGGATTGAGGACCTAAACTTATCTTTTGTCAACTTCCTTTCTACCTTTTTGACCCAAAAATGTTTGATTCCTTTATGATAAAAGTTGAAGTCAACCATTGTTGTTGAGATGAATTATTGGTTAAAGTTGATGTTATTGATTATCAAAAGTTCTTAATTCACTCAAGTCACGGCCTAATTACTTGGTTAAGTAGTCGGGCTGTGACAACAACTCCTTATCCGCTGCATCCAACATATCATATAGTTGTTGTGCTTCCGGATTAGGCATTTCTCTGAGACATCGCAACGTCCGTCACCATAGTATGGTAGCTACTACTTTGTTCGTACTGAACATCTTCTAAATTATGATAATTTTCCGTTGGTATTTCAGATTCCTCATGAAACCTCCAAAGCTCGTAACCTCGCATGAATCCATTCTTTGCAATGTGATATTGAACTCGTTCTTTTACATGATAATACATATTATCACATCTTCTGCACGGACACTTAACTTTGTCCCCATCCAATAGCATTGTTTGAGTCATTGCAAAATCCATGAATCCATCTGGTTGAAACCACCTATACATCCAAGTACGATTTGTACTCATTTCTTGAAGAAGCTATTATTTTAGAAAGTGCAAGTTACGTGTAAGTATTTGACTTGAAAATACTATCTGCACTCCATATCTATGTTTTTAAAAACATCTATATTCTATGATTCTATTCTGACGATTTATATACAAATTCAATACATTCGACTGTCATTAACTTATAGTCAATAAATATTGTACACACAAACAACTATATTTATGAAATAATAGAACAATGTTAAACAATTATATTACTTAGTTCATATTTTAAATAGGATATGAAAAATATTTCTTATAAAGATATATATAAGTTTTCCCACAAAAAATATTTAATAAAGTTTATATTTTAAAAACAGTAAAGAATGAAAGAAGTAAAAAGTCATAAAAAATTATGACAAATTATGAACATAAATAGATTATGAAATAATTATATAAAAAATGTAAAAACAGTGCAACCAATTATGCACATAAATAGGTTGTGCGAGAGTTATAAAAGAAAATAACTGAAAATTTTGGCTGCTTAAAGGTATGGTACACGATATTTAAGTTCTTACATCCACGAAAGTTAATTGTTCGAATGTAAATATATTTTTCTTACATCCATAATATTTTCTCATGGAAATAAATGTATTTTGAAAGTGTTATCTTCATTCAAAAATCTTCACCATTTTTCTTGAAAGAAAATGTTTTAAAAATGGTCTCTTACTTAAAACATATTTAATATTATTTCTGTTTATATTCAATTAATTATTGTGTTTGTTTAAATTTTTTATTTTCATTTGTATTTTGTGTTTGTTATTATGATAAATTTTTATGCGATTTTTGTTGAGCAATATATTTAATTAATTGTAGTGCTTATTTAACTTTTTAGTGAGGTAATTTGTGTCAGTTATTGTGACACATATCTAGGACATTTTTTTGAATTATTTTGATAAAAATATGTCATATATATATATATATAAATCAATATTTTAATTTAATCTTAATTATGAGCACTTATTTGAATTTGTTACAAACAATAAAAGTAATGGTTTAATAGGTGTCTCGAAAGAACAAGATGTATTTGAAAAATAAACTAAATAAAATAAACTGCTCAACACATAAATTTGAAGATATCAACAATAAAATTGAAGAAGAAAATCGTATTATTAAAAAGTCAAAAAATATAAAAACTTACAATACAACCTACACCAATATATATGATCATTGAAAATGGAAATTTTTTGGCACGAAGTTTAGAAATTTGATAGTAGAAAATATCCAATACTAACACACATTTATACCTACGTTTCTTTAATATATAGCCTCAGGTGTACTAGGAGTTAAAAATATGGCAAACGAAATAATCCATATTTGACTTCGAGAAATTATCTCATCACATCACATATTGCTCAATCTCATCATATCACATATTGATCACGATGAATTTATCATCCCAACAAGTTAACAATCTCATTTTAAACATATGCGTCGAAATATAATCACATATTACTCAATCTCATCACATATTGCTCAATCTCATCACATCACATATTGTTCAATCTCATCACATCATATATGATAAATTCACGATAAATTCAAGCTTATATACGTATACATATACATATACGTGTACATATACATCACATGTTTTCAAGATCATATATGTATACATATACATCACATAAATTCACGATAAATACATCTACATTCATTGTAATATCCCGTTCTCCTGTAGCAGAGATTAACTCCTGATTAAGAGCTTTATAAGAAGGGCATCATTGCATCCTTAAGAAAGAGTTGTTTAAGTTAGAAAGCTTTTATGTTAAGCTTCGCGTTGAGAAGATAGAATTGAGACAAATTTGAGATAGAATCTGAGATAAGATTCTTAGATCTTATTTAGAATAAGAAGACCTAGATTCCAAGGGTCTTGAGATGATAGATACATGCTCAATGAAGTCTTGATTTCAAAAAATGGAGAATTTTAAAATCTATGCTTTTGTGACATCGGCGTTTGCCGATTAAGCTCCAATTAAGAGCAAAATATTTAAAATGGTTTTTGAGGTCAAATATATTTTTAATAAGTATATTTTGATGATTATGATTTATTATTGAGTTTCAAAAGCAAAGATTCAAGTAGAGATTGTTTTATCGGATAATTAGTTTCGATTTCTTGTTATAAAAATGCTATGCATTATTTTACAATATTTATATCTAATTTCTACAGAAAAGTGATTCATCTTCTTTATTAAAGAAAATGAGAAAAAGAAAAAGAAATGAGTTTCTAGAAAAAGGGTGAATAATCACCTTAATTAAGAAAATCAAAAATAAAATAAATTATTACATAATTACATACTTTATACTTTGAGAACACTATTCATCTTCATTTTCCTCACATTTTTCGTCCAACACACACTCACACACACACAAAATTTTCAAAAATTTCCAAGTCAAAATTGAAAGATCCAACCGTTGAATTTTCGATCCATCTTCGAAACGATGTATAATCTCGTCTCTAGAACACATCTACGGTTTGAAAATTTTAAAAATATGATCTTATGTGTATATCACATTTTCGGTCATTTTGGAAGAATTATGAAGGATTATGTTTTGTTGATTATTTATTGATATTATGATAGATTCGTCGTCTACATATTGTTTAACGTTGAATTTGTGAAGCATATGTTTATTGTTTGGAATTTTGTATAATTTTTGAAAATATATGGTTCCTTGATCTTGAATATATGATGTTGATATGATTGAATTGCTTTCATATATATGTTATTGGATTGATATAAACATGTTTGGAGCAAGAAAAACGTTTGAAATCAAAATTATATTGAAAGCCCTATATTGGCCGAAAACCTAGCTTTCATAATGTTGGATTTTTTATTTTTATTTGATCATTTTGACTTCATATTTAGATTCTATGATATGAATAATGCTTAAAATGATTTATTCGGATTTTTCGGCCGACGTATTCAAAAGTTGTAAAATTTTAGTTTGTCGACAAAAATGGGTTTTCAATGCTAAAGCTTTGATCTTTGTGTTTTGTTGATAGATTGATGATCTTTGATGATAGTTGAGCATGTATAGAGGTTTGTTGGTGTTAGATGACGTCTCACGTGATTTTTGACGTCGGACATAAAGCTATGTCTTAAGGGGTTGTTAAGTTTTTGGCTAAGATTGCATAGTTGAAGTTGTTTTGAGTTTTCTATGCTCATTTAGACATATGATGATGATTTGGTGAAGTTTGGGATAAGTTTGGTTATTTTGGTATTGAAATGGCGATGCATTTTATAAACGTTACTCTGCCGAAATTTCGTTAGAGTTTGTTTGTTAATAAGATGTTAGAGGATGCAATGACCCAAGTGTTGATAGACCATAGCGTCTTGATATCGAGAAGATATAGTCGTATCGACGACTAAGATAAGTTATGTTTTTGTGTAGTTCTTGATGGGCTTTTATGCCGCTTTATATGGATTGATGGACCAAATGGGAAGAAGAAAAAAGTGGAAGACGGAACGTACAGTCCGGTGTGACTGTCGCCAGGTGGGTAAACTATTTTCTAAAATGATATGATATGCTTTTTAAAATGACATGATATGCTTATGCATAAAAGATGATATGAGATTATATGATATGCATTTATTTAAAAAAATTGATTGACTTGCCAAAGTTTTGAGCATGAGCATAAGCATAATGCACTACCTATCCACGAGAAAGAAAGAAAGAAAGAAATGACCGACGTCGGGTATGACCGTAGTTGGTAACCTTCGGGACCAACTCGGGTAAGTGATGTTAAGGTGTTTGAGAAGGAGGCATACTTCTCAACACGCAGAAAGAATCCGTGGATATGGGCAGAAAAAGAAAAAGTTGCATACAGACATGAAACATGTATATGCATATGATATGATAATATGAACATGTACGAGCAAGTTCGAAATGTCTTATGCAGGTAATTTTAAATAAAACCCTGCATAAGTTAATTTTTATGGCAAGTCAAGTTTATAGCTTTAAGAGCAAAGTTTTAAATATTTTTGGCGTATACCCACTGAGTGTATTTTGTACTCACGCCCTGCATATATTTCTAAATATGCAGGTTGAGCTCGAGAGGATGCTGGAATCAAATGTTGTGCAAAAGAGCTTCTCTAAATGATTCAACTCATGAGGAAATTGTTACTTGTTGATGTTGTCATGTTTTGTTGCCCAGAAAGTTATGTCTTCATACATAATTCTCAACCACATTTTCCGTTGCCGAACTTTGGCCTTTACTTGCTTTATAGTTTTGTTAAGTTGAAATAATTGTGCTCTTAACGATTATCTTTATTTGATGATGTGAATTCGACATTCTTATTATGTCTGTGAACAAGGATTTCACATATTCATTGTTGGAAAATTTTCATAATTCTTCGGGCTGTGACATAATATCCGTCCTCAGCCTTCATTCTTCTTTATTTGAATATTTATTGTGGTTTGAGGACTTAAAATCATCCTTGCACAATTCCATTCTATCTCTTTGAACCATAAAAGTTTGATTCCTTCTTGATGAAAGTTGATTCATATCTTATCTCTTGATATTTATTTGATCACATTTGTAGTTATCGATTATCAGAATTTCCTTCTTAACCCCACGTCATGGTCTAATTACCTGACTAATTAGGATTAAGGTAGTTGGGCTGTGACATTAATACATACACATCTACATTCATACATATAGACATCTACATTCATACATACAGAGCATCGATGAATATATATATACACATACCTGAACAGGAAGGGGGTTGACGGCGACGGTGAGACGGTGATGCAGCCCAAGTTTTGTGAATTTAATTATTATATGGCATATGGGCCACTTTTTTGTATCAAGATTTTTCGTAGTATTTTTAGCTTGATTATCTAGAGTCCTAGTTTATTAAAACTTCTTTTGTAAATTAGAGTTCTACTTTGATTAGGAGTCCTTCTTTGATAAGGATTAGACTTGATTTTCACCTATATAAAGGCTTGTAAGCATACTAAAATATTCACTTTTGATTTATGAATATATGTGTTTTATTCTCTCTTCATTAGCTCTTGAATTTTCTTGTGTTTGTCAAGAAATTCAATTATCAACGATCGACGAGACATCCATCCTCGTTAGGTGTGTCATTCATCATCCCCGAGTTCTGCGTCAACTATCTAGTTGGGGTATAGGCGAATCTTGACCTATATCACTTGAGGTTAGATTCGAGGTTTTGGGATATTCCATCTTGTTCGTTCTTCCGTTCGCGTCGATAGATCATTCGCATCAGCGAGGATCGTATCATTTGGTATCGAGCCGACCTTCCGGGTCGGGTCGGTGTCTCATGTGGTTCGCGGATCGCCGATCGAGGCGATCGGGTCTTAATGGGGTGGGGATGATGTGTCCCACATCGCCGCGAAAGCTTATCTGGCTAGATATAAGATCGGGTCCAAACCTTCCCTTTGAGCGCTTTTGGGGTGAAGTTAGGGGTGCCCACCTAATCATTTGGTATCGAGCTGACCTCCCGGTCGGTCGGTGTCTCATAGGGTTCGCGATCGCCGATCGGCGCGCCGGGTCTTATGGGGTGGGGATGATCGTCCCACATTGTCCGCGAGGCTTAGGGTGGATATAAGGTCGGATTCCACATTTGGTATCTTCGAGAGCTAGTGAATTGAAGTGGGTGAGTCCGTTTGATATAGGTGACGACTTGGATTGAGGACAAATCCTTTTCAAGAGAGGGAATGATGCGACCCAAGTTTTGTGAATTTAATTATTATATGGCATATGGGCCACTTTTTGTATCAAGATTTTTCGTAGTATTTTTAGGCTTGATTATCTAGAGTCTAGTTTATTAAAACTTCTTTTGTAAATTAGAGTTCTACTTTGATTAGAGTCCTTCTTTGATAAGGATTAGACTTCGCCAAATTTATATAAAGCGCAGAAGCATACGAAAATATTCACTTTTGATTTATGAATATATGTGAGTTTTATTCTCTCTCATTAGCTCTTGAATTTTCTTGTGTTTGTCAAGAAATTCAATCATCAACGATCGATGAGACATCCATCCCTCGCTCGTGTGTCATTCATCGTCCCCGAGTTCTGCGTCAACTATCTAGTTGGGGTATAGGCGTAATCTTGACCTATATCACTTGGTGGTTAGATTCGAGGTTTTGGGATATTCCATCTTGTTCGTTCTTCCGTTCGCGTCTGATAGATCATTCGCATCAGCGAGGATCGTGTCGACGGACCGCCGCAAGACGAGTCGGAGATGGGCCGACGGCGATGGCAGAGGCCACTTTCGGACGGCACGGTAGTGGCTGCGTGGGGATGGGTCAAGGTGGGGCGGCGCGACATGGGGGCGGGCGGGATGATGGCGGCGAGCGAGCAGCGAGACTGAGCTGGGCTGGGGCGACGGCGGCGAGGCTCGGCGATGATCGACGGCGATGGCGAGGCCAAAATGAACATTGACGGCAGGGCTGCGGGGATTGGTGGGCGGGCGGCGCGGCACGGGGCGGGCGGGGCGACGGCGGCGCGGGCGGCGGGGCGAGCTGGGCTAAACGATGACGGCGAGGCTCTGACGACGACGATGAGGCGAGGCAGTGGAGGCACGAGGGAGGCGGCGGTGAAGACGGAGACGACGATGGCGAGGTGAAGTCGACGACGAGGAAGGCGGGGCGGGCGGCGAAGCTTCAAATTCAATTAGGGTTCGGATAAGTACAGAGGGGAAAATCGCGTGAATGAAAAAACTAGGGTGGAATCCCGTGTTTGTGTTAAAACTCAACGACGGACAGTAGATCGTCGTAATTTCGTCGTTGATCAACGACGGAAATAATGCCGTCGTTGATCAACGATGTAATTACGATGACCTAATGTCCGTCGTTGATCAACGACGGAAATAATGCCGTCGTTGATCAACGACGGAATTACGACGACCTATTGTCCATCGTTGAATTTGTACGTCGTTATTTTCTCGTTGATATGCCGTCGTTGATTAACGACTAACTTCGTTCCATCGTTAATCAGCGACGGAATGATGACGGCCTGTCTTACATATATGTTAAACTATAATACCGTTTCTGATCCGTCGTTGTTCGTCGATGGATAGTTTTCCGTCGTTGTCCGCGCGTTTTTCTTGTAGTGAAATATTAATGTTTTTTTTTGCCTAAAATACGTTGAAACCATTTAATGTAGTTTTGGTGGAGAAAATGCTATGGGGAATTATTCCCTTTAATATATATATATATATATATATATATATATATATATATAAAACCAAGAACTAAATGAATTTGCTATGAGAGAGAGAGAGAGAGAGAGAGAGAAAGAAAGAGTTAATTTCAAAAGAGAATCATTTTATCCTAAAAACCAAGAACTAAATGAATTTGCTATGAAAGTTGATGAATCCGTTGAGAAAGTTACTGGATCCAATAATTCAAAACTTTTCATACGAGTTCAAATCCCATGATGAGCAAAAATTTCATTTTTTAGATTTAGCAATTTTTCTTTGTGTGGGAGTGAATCTCTCGACCAATTTTAGGTGCCAATATAAATTGACAAAAACTTGGGTGAGCTCTGCCTCACCGTGAGCTCACCCTTGTTTTTTGTTAAAATAATTATATATTAATTATGGTGAGTAAGGATAATTAGATTTTGTTAATTTATAATTAAATTTATTAATTTTTAATATAATTTTTAAATCAAAATTAGAATTTATTAATTCATAATTATAGTTCATTAATTAATAATTGATGTTTATTAATTCAAAGTTAGGGTTTATTAATTCATAATTAGGGTTTATTATTTTCAATTAGGGTTTATTATTTCCAATTAGGGTTTATTAATTCAAAATTAGGGTTTATTATTCAAAATTAGGGATTATTAATTTCAAATAAGGTTTATTAATTCAAAATTATGGTTTATTAATTCACAATTAGAGTTTATTAATTTAAAATTAGAATTTATTATTCAAAATTAAGATTTATTAATTCATGATTAGGGTTTATTAATTCACAATTAAAATTTGTTAATTCAAAATTAAGATATAGTAATTCAAAATTGTTATTTATTAATTTATAATTAAAGTTTATTAAATTAATTAATTAGGGGTGGACTCACTGTGTGCGCGCACACATGAGACCACCCCATATAAATTAGCTAATGGAACATCCCACTCTATGTCCCACTATAGAATACATGTGTCTAGTCCAATTGAGGGGTGTTTGGTTAAAACATTTTTTAGAGAACATAATGTTCGCAAGAACTTATAAGATGTTTGAGAGAACATAAGAGGTAATGTCTCAAATCTTATAAGTTGTTAAAGTGTTTGGATAAATTGATCTTATAAGCTAGAGAATGAATCGTGAGTTAGAGAGAGAAAATCATAGTTAGAGAGATATAATTGACGAGATGTGAAGTTAATAGTGTATGTGTAGGAAATAACGAACTATAATAAGATTATTTTGGCAAATTCATGGTTGCTTATAAGTTTATGAAAAAATAAGTAAGGGTTGACCAACTTATTTTTAGGTGAACTTATAAGTTATTGGAGCTTATTTTCACAGCTTATAAGCTGTTTAGGAGCTTATTTTGTCAAACACTTTGTAACAGCTTTATAAGCTCCTAAACAATTTATAAACTGTTTTAAAGAACTTATAAGCTCAGCCAAACACCCTCTGAGTGACAAGTAATTTAGTTTGGCTTATGAGATTCTTAGTCTTGATTCGTATTGGTCTCAATAAAATTTACGTTTTAGAAGAATAAATATAAATTCTAGGAATGCATGACATAAATACGAAAACCAAGTTTATATGCATATAATTGTATTCTTGAAAGTAATTTTAAAATCATGTCTCTGGAATAGAGATAACTAAAATATTAATAATGAGGTGGTGTCATGTACATCTGTCCGTATATGTAGATTATGATAATTTTCTTCAGTGTAAATTATATTTGATATTTTTCTTCAATATAAATGATACTTAAGTAAATGATATTTTTCTTTAATGTAAATGATATTTTTACCCGTCCACACGGTGCGAACGAATATAAATGCGTTTTGTGATTAATAATTAGTCTGATAACTATGATAACTACTACTGTTAATGTAATTTGACGATCTAAGTTATAGGTGTGACCATATGAGTTAGAATCTTATATGCTTGTTCTAATTTGATTTTTCTATTGAGAATATACATACAATGAAACTTGAGATCCTAAAACTAAAAATAAAAATCAATTAATGAATATAATAACTAATAATCGGGACAAATGAAAAGTTATATTTACTCTACAAATCCATTTCTCTTCGAGGGATATTTATGCCTTTCAATCATTGGAGTTCTACTTGCACGTTTACCCAAAGCACACTTTGGTGGAATTTCATTCTTTTCTATTTTATAATAATAATAATGATAAGAAATGTTTGACCATTATTTGTGAGTATATTTGGATGATTCCATTTTCACTCAAGAATTATACTATCCTCGGTCCACCAAAACATCAAAATAGTTCACTTTTATTTTTTATATTAATTAAAAAATATTAATAATTTTTGAAAAATATAAATTATCTACAATTAATATATTTTGCTCTTATTTGTTGCTCAATATATTCTTTTCACAAATATCAAATAAGACTATTTTAGTAAAATAACATTTTAATACAATTCAAATTAAAAAAGTGGATCATATTCTTCAAAAGATATTAAGGACTAATTTCGTAAAACAAAAAGAGTATAAAATACAAACAACATTATACGATAATTTGTAGCCCATACTCTCTTCCTTGCTATCAAAATAAGTAGGAGACGAGCCAAACTTCTTAGACTGGGGTGGTTGCAAGTTCCAAATGAATTTAAATAATGATAGTAATAATAATAATTGGGCAAAGAGCTATACTTATGCTTATTGTGATTGGGATGGTCTCCTGCGCGCGGTGAGACCAACCCTTAATTAAATTTTAATTAATTAATTAATTAATTAATTAATATTAAATTAATTTTAATTAAAATTAATTAATTTAATAAATTTTAATTGTAAATTAATAAATTAAAATTATGAATTAATAAATAATAATTTTGAATTAATAAATCTTAATCATGAATTAATAAATTCTAATTGTGAATTAATAAATTTTAATTATAAATTAATATATCCTAATTGGAATTAATAAATCATAATTTTGAATAATAAACCCTAATTGAAATTAATAAACCACATTTTGAATAATAAAATTAATAAACTCTAATTTTGAATAATAAACCCTAATTATGAATTAATAAATTCTAATTTTAAATTAATAAACCATAATTGTGAATTAATAAATTATAATTATGAATTAATAAAATCTAATTATCCTTACTTATCATAATTAATATATAATTATTTTAACAAAAAAAACAAGCTCACCCAGTTTTTATCGTGATTTTAATTTCGACTTATGCTACTGTGTCTTTAAATGGAGAATGAAAATAGAACTAATCTTGTTACAGTTGTGTTACATTCGCTGATTTTTATCGTGATTTTAATTTCGATTCATGCTCACTTTTTTATTTAATTCAACGAAATATTGATCGTTTTCTACAGTTGTGTTACATTCGCTGCGACCCCATCTACCTCGCCTTCTCCATTGAATCCACTCCTATTCATCACACCTACTTGATTTGCATCTTTCCTTATGCTGATGTGATGTGCAGGCGAAGACATGGGGCACCAACATAACAGCCACCACCACCACCACCACACGGCCACCGATGGCGGCGGCCTGTCACAGCGTGTCAACAGCCCGAGATTCTCCGGCCCAATGACCCGCCGCTCGCACTCTTTCAAGCGAAACAACGGCAATAGTAACAACAACAACAACGGCAATAACAATAACAATAACTCATCGCAGAACACTCAGAGTAGCAGCAATAACGGCGGCAGCCATCAGCATGAGGTCATCGACCTCAATCTCAACTCCCCCAGATCTGAATCGCCGGTTTGCAGCGACGGGGTGGAGTCGCTGCTGCCTGCGCACATCAGCAGCATGGCCCAGAGGGTGCATTTGAGGAGGAAGATTTCATCTCTGGGCGTAGATTTAGGGGGATTTGGGCTCGAATTGAAAGGGAGGAGGAAGTTGGGGCAGTGGATGTTTCTGACGTTTTGCGGGGTGTGTTTGTTTATGGGTGTTTTCAAGATTTGCGCTACTGGATGGTTTGGATCTGCCATCGATAGGCTTGGAAGCAATCAGGTAGATTCGAAGTGGAGCTATCAACTTTTTCTTTGTTTTTTTTGCCGCTGGCATTTTATGATTGATGTTTAGTGGGAGATAATACTGATTGACGCTGATGATGATTTTTGTTAAATCCGAATGTGGTAGTTTTCTAATGGTCTTGAAATTCACTTTATAGGCATATCAATTCATGTTTGCTTGATTTGGGTTCTTTAGCATCAGTATGGTAAAAGACTCATAGCATCGAATGTGAAAACAAGAAAGGATACATCTAGCTTTGTAGCTCTGAGGTTGTGCTTATTCGACTTCACTGAAAGATTAAAATCGGCATGCTACCTGAAAAGGTGAAGAAAATGGAAACTAAATGCTTTCCGGTTGATAGGTCATTCTTGTGCATAAACGGTATATGGATTCTTAAATGGGTGATGAGGAAGAAACGTGTTCTTTCTTCATCGGGATGACATTTCCTTCTATCTTTTCGATTATCCCTGCTTCCTTTTAAGTTAATGCCTTGTTATGTTGGTGGATTTTTACAGCTGAGTAGAATTGTCATTGTTATACTTTGATGAAAACGTGGAAATTATTTGGGAGACTATTTGAAATATTGTTGGGAAGTTATGATGAGTTTTAGCTGAGAAGGTAGCTCAAATCACGTTCCAGTTTATCTCAAACGATGAAATAGTGATGCATCTTTTTGGTATAGTTGATATTAACTATCAGCTCAACTAATTTTTAGTTTAGCTCAAAGGATAACATTAATAGTTAATGAGTTTGTATTCATGATGATCACAGTAATTTGATTCTGGAAACTGCTAAAATTCTCTTCAGGGTATTTTGTTTTCATTTTACTGATTCATTATCATCACAAAAAATGCACCTTCTTAGCTAAGACTGTATTACATTCTGGTTAAATTTTGTATGTCTTAGTTAACACAATAAACATGAACATTTTTGCTCTCTTTGGAGTGGCATAGTTTTGTTTTGAATCCCATGGATAAATTATCTTTTTCTTCTAGAATGCCATATTCATAAATAGAATTTTGATGGATGTGATGCTTTCCTGTAGAGGAAAGTGCCTATACCCTGCTTAAGCCTGCATGAGAAGTTATTCTTTTTATTTGTATTACTTTGTGCGTTCTTTCACTTTTTGCGTCGTCATGCATCTTCTTACCTTGTTTTCATACTTATGTTGGAAAATCATGCTGCCTAGTGATCCTTTTCTGTTACTACCAGGACATTTATGACTCCATGGCAAGTCATTTTATTAAACAGGATGAAGGCTCTCACCAGTTCAGATATGTGGTTAAAGAAAATGATCATGGGAGGAGCGGAGTCGAACGAACTGTAACAATGATGGCTTCAGGTGTAGTTAATGGTCATGATAGAATGGCTGATGTAAGTATAGAGCTCTATATATCCCTTTTGATTGAGGGGTTAATACTAAAGAATGCAGCAGATTTTCCATCTTTTTAATGGGACTGTGTTTTCCAGCATTCAGAGATATGGTCTGATCCTGATAGTGAGAATTTTACCCGATGCCTCGACCGACCAAAGAGTCACAAAAGTAAGCCCTGTGTCCATTGTTGCTGATGTTTTATACTCCTGCTTCTTCTTCTTTTCCCTCTCACCTGTTTCGCTCGAGCTCATACTTTAAATTTTATTTTTTGGGCAGAGTTGGATTCCAGAACGAATGGCTACCTCCTGATTAATGCAAATGGTGGCTTAAATCAGATGAGATTTGGGGTCTGGTTGTTATAAATTTTCATGATTTGGTGTGTCCCATTCTCTTTAATCTGATGAACAGATAATTTTAGAGTGCAGATCTGTGATATGGTTGCTGTTGCTAAAATATTGAAGGCCACGCTCGTCCTTCCATCTCTTGATCACTCATCATATTGGGCTGACGAGAGGTGATCTTCTGTTTCTTTATCTAGAATAATAAAATCTACTTTCTCTTTTTCTGTAAGACAAACAATTGCTCTCTTCTAGCAATATTTTATATGCTTGCAACTTGAAAGAAATTAATACTTTTTTTTAATGAGATGCAGACAATATCATAGTTGTGATTGCCTAATCACCTCAAATTCTACCATGAACTAATGTGGCTAGCTAATCTTATGCAATCAATGCTCTTTTTAAATTGCTTTAATTCTTTGTGACTTTTTTACTATGTAGTTTTGAAATATCTTTTTTTTGGTGTTCAGTGGTTTCAAAGATCTATTTGACTGGCAATACTTCATTGAGTCACTACAAGGTGATGTCCATGTAGTTGATGCATTGCCGTCTGAATATGCTGGAATTGAGCCTTTCTCGAAAACTCCAATATCTTGGTCGAAGGTGCGATACTTTAACATTCTTGTCTACCATGAGAAGGCCTGTCATATGTGGCTGCATTTACTTGAGATAGATTTTTCTTTAAACATTGGAAGATAAGGTAATTTTATGGATGGAAAATTATTTCTAGTGTGCTGCAATTAGTATTCATGCATCTGTTATCTCAAGAGTCATCTGTCAATATAAACGTCCTTTTTTTTTCTGATTCTTGAGCTGTTTTCTGCACTTAAAAAGTGGATTCATGACCTTGCAGATTTGGGATCCTCATATGCTAACTTATACATTTGATTTCTCTAAAACCAGGTTAGCTACTACAAATCAGAGGTCCTTCCACTCTTGAAGCAGCATAAAGTGATATACTTTACTCATAGTGATTCCCGGCTGGCCAACAACGGTATTCCCCCTTCTATCCAGAAGTTAAGATGCCATGTAAATTACAGAGCATTAAAGTATTCTGCTCCAATTGAGGATCTCGGGAAAATTTTGGTATCAAGAATGCGACAAGACGACTGCCCATATCTTGCACTCCATTTGAGGTCTGATGGCTATTCTATGAAATTAAGTTTGAAACCTACAGTTAATTTTCCTCTACTTTAGTCTGACTCAGGAGCTAAACTCTTCATAATTTTTCATATCTTAAAACTAAGTCCTTTTTGATTGAGCTGAAACCAGTTTTACTTCATTGCTAACTCATTTTACTTCGTTGTTCTTGCTTATTCTTGTCGTGAATAGACTTTTGTTAGGTTTTTCACTATGGATTTTCTTGTATTGAATATTTAAATGAGTAAACAAAAGAATTTGCAATGTGCGATTTAGGGCTGTAATATGCCAATCAGATTCTTAATGCAGATTTGATTTTGAGCTTTTAATATATTTTCTTGCAGATATGAGAAGGACATGCTTGCTTTTACAGGATGCAGCCATAATTTGACAAGTGAAGAAGATGAAGAACTCCGCCAGATGCGGAATGAGGTCAGCCATTGGAAGGAGAAAGATATTGATGGTGCCGAAAGAAGAAAGCTGGGTGGCTGCCCCTCGACTCCAAGGGAGACAGCCCTCTTGCTGAAAGCGCTAGGCTTCCCATCGAGCACAAGGATCTACCTGGTGGCCGGTGAAGCTTTTGGGAACGGAAGCATGGAATATCTTAAAGAAAACTATCCCAACATCTTTTCCCACTCATCTCTCACAACAGAGGAAGAACTAAATCCATTCAGGAATCACCAGAACATGTTGGCTGGTCTGGATTATGTCGTTGCTCTTGAGAGCGATGTCTTTGTTTATACTTATGATGGGAACATGGCAAAGGCGGTACAAGGTCACAGGCGTTTCGAAGGTTTCAAGAAGACTATTAATCCAGACAGGTATCTTCAAAATTCTCATCATTCAGACTACCTTTATCTGTACTAAAAATCCCTTCACCAATCATCTACACTCGTCTCTATCAGGATGAATTTCGTAAAACTGGTTGATAAGTTGGATGAGGGGAGCATTACTTGGAAGAAGTTCAAGTCCAAAGTGAAAAAGCTTCACCAGGAACGAACTGGCGGGCCATACACGAGGGAACCGGGCGAGTTCCCAAAGCTGGAAGAAAGTTTTTATGCAAATCCTCTCCCTAGCTGCATCTGTGAGAAAAAACCCTCGAGATAGAAAAAGCTCGAACGAATCAAGCTTTTTGCTGCTCCTAATGTGGGCCTTCTAGGGTTCAGCCACGAGGGACATTCAATGAATCGAGCTTTCCGAATCAAGAATTGGTGGCCTGAATTCCTAACGGAGGCGCTGTGACAATTCTAGCATGATATATACAAGAGGTGCAGAGAGACTGGGTTGGTGCAGGTTGATTCAAGTATACAAATTGAGTTTATGGACCAAAAGCATAGATGTATTTAATTGATTGGAACTTTACTGGTTTCTTAGAAGCAAAATCTCAAGTTGTTGGAACAATTATTATAGCATATATGTTGTACTATCAAATGGAATAGGAATCAAATCACTTGTGATATTATTATTTACATAACATGAGTATAATTTATTTTAGATTATACTGTTATACTACTTTCTTCAAACTCTTCTAATCTGCCTTTTTTTTCTTACAAATATCTCTCTTTTGTAGTTTTGCTTTACATGAACATGTAATTTACAGAGATTATACCAGGCATATTAGGGGTGTCTAACTGGTTTTCGGTTAGAACCAGAACCGAACCGAAACCGACAAATTCGGTTAACCGAAAACCGACAAATTCGGATATCGGTTCGGTTTCGGTTTCGGTTTCAGAGTTGAAAAAAATTCGGTTATTGGTTAAACGATAACCGAACGGTTCGGAACCGAAAAACCGTTTTTTATTTTACATAATTAATTAATTAATTAAAAAATCTGAAAATTATTTTTTAATAATTACTTTATTAATTATTTTAATTATTTGTTATACATTTTAGTTATTTATAATAAGTTTCAGCTTTTTAATTATTATTTTGTTTATTTTAATTATTATTTAATTTATTTTTATTATTAATTAATTTTAATTCGGTTTTTCGGATAACCGAAAACAGAACCGTCGGAACCGATCGGTTTTTGGTTTATCGAAAATTTAAAACGGTTCGGTTTCGATTCCACTTTTTTGGAGAAATTGGTTCGGTTCGATTAACCGAAACCTAATCGTTTAACAGCCCTAAGTAATATGATTCCACCGTGAAGAAGTATGAGAGACAGAGAAAAGGGTGGAAAAAAATACCAAAAATTCGGACATTGAATTCATTATATTGAAAATACCCAAAATTATCAATATATCGTGATTTTTGGTAGAATATTGATTTTTAGATACCGTAATATATCGTTGAAAACCAAAAATTTGATATACACCGCAATATCATACTGTATTATATATATATATATATATATAGAGAGAGAGAGAGAGAGTGAGGTTGAAATAAGAACTAATTTTAACGTGAGAACTAAGAACTACGAAAATTCTATACGAATAAAATGAATTTGCTATGAAAGTTAATGAATCTACTGGGAAAGTTACTGAATCCAAAAAATTAAAATTTTCACCAGGGTTCGAATCCAATGAGAGACGAAAATTCCATTTTTTTTGGATTCAGTAACTTTCCAAGCGGATTCATCAAGTTTCAAACCAGATTCATCATTTTTTAGTTCTCATGTTCTCACAATAAAAATGGTTCTCACGTTAACCATCCCCTATATAGATATATATATATATATAGGGTATATAGGGTTGGGTTATAATAAAAACCTACTTTTTCGTAAGAACCTAAAAACCAATGCACTTTACGTATATAGTTAATGTATTTTATGTATAAAACTAATGCACCATTGAGTTCTGATAAAAGACAATATTATTCATCAATATTTCGTAGTGCAATAACTTTATATATAAAGTGCATTAATTTCGTAAATAAAGTGCATTGGTTCTTAGGTTCTTACGAAAAAATAGGTTTTTATTTTAACTCTTCCATATATATATATATATGAGGGATCAAATAGTATCCGGGCCTGAAATAGTATGTAATACTCAACCTCATCCACTCATCTCATGATCATATGGTTCATATTTTTTCGGACTTTTTAAGCTTAATTTCGCTAATTTTCGCTACATGAAGGGTAGATTAGCAATTTGATTTGTTATGTGATTGCGAAAAACAAACAACGCATTTAATTGAACTGAATAATGCATTCAAATGAACAAAAAATGCATGCAGTTGAAGAGAATAATGCATGTGATTGGAAGCTTCGCGCGTCGTGGCGGCGGGCGCGCCTTCGTGCTCGCTGGCGCCGCTCCAAGACTTGTTCGCGCGCCCGTTGGCCTGTATTTTTACGTTTTGTTAAATGCATGAACATGTTTTGTTAAATGCATGAACATGTTTTGATCAATGTATGAACGTGCTAAGTTAAATGCATGTTTCTGTTTCGTGGGAACATGCAGTTTCATGTTTTGTTCAATGCAGTATCATGTTTTGTTCAATGCAGTTTCATGTTTTGTTCAATGCATTTTTATGGTTTTCGACACCAAATCTCTCATCCATCATTCTCTAACAATTTCGTCGTCTCTTTCACTGATTATCGGTGAATTGGCCGTGAACCACCGTCATAACCAACAGCTTTCTCGATTCTTCAATCATCTATTAAATTCATCTTCTATTTTTTCTCAAAATCCATCAATTTTGTTCCTCAAATTTTTTTCTTCTTTTTCTTTCTTTCAAAATCTGTTGTTTGTAGTTGTTTGTGTTCTTGTTGTTGCTGTTCGTCGGTGTGGCCGCCGTCACCGCCGGCGCCGTCCGCTGCCGTCAAGGAGGAGAAGAAGAAGGTTGATTTGTTTCTTCCCTTTTTGTCCCTTGCGAAAATTAAAAAAAAAAAGAAAAGAAGAGGAGTTACCACGTGTCAGTTTGTGGTATGGTCACGTGTTCAAAATGTGTGGTCTAGATTGAATACTACATACTATCTGGGGATCGGGTACTACAGAAACTCAATCCTATATATATATATATATACATATATATATATATATAATATTACTTAAATATATATGGGTCAGCATAAAATTGTATGCTATAAGCACGATATAATGGTAGTTTCAGTATACTAGAAAAGTACGTGATAACGTAAAGAGGATAACGGTATCGATATATGATACACCATACCGAAATTTCAATATACCTATTATCAGCGTGCCAGACGGCTTGGCTTGGCATCGGTATGATATTTTTCGAATCGAAGAAATTCAGTTTACGGCACCGACCCAACCTTGCCAAGTCAAAATTCAATATAGGCCGATACAAGCGCCTGTTTCAATTTGTGTGTTCTCTTTTTCGAGGTAATTAGTGTTAAATATTTCATACGATCTATAGATGGTTGGTTATAGCTATCTTTTCCAGATAAGGAAACAAGTGAAGTACCACAACCAAACACAAACACAAGAATCTCATATTGAAGGGAACCATAATTGGAAAAGTTGGTGCCAAGAAAAGGTTAGAACAAGTTGGGCATGAGTACTACTGTTTCTAGCTCTGTAAGATTGATTCAACAAGATCAGCAAGAGCTGCAAGCCCTTCTCAATCAATCCAAATTCCTGCATTAAATCGAATCACACGACTCCATTAAGCTGGATTTCGCACTGCAAAAGACGCTCTCACCACATACATGTCTGTTTGCTATTCGGATTTCAAGAAAATGCTAGGATGCTCCGAAAAGAATATGTAAACCTTACCGATGTAAAGAGCACAAAATGCTTGAAGCACGTATTGAGATGAGCTTCTTCTTTCAGACTCACAATCTTCTGGAAATCTGAGTGGTAGATGTGGGCATACACACGAAACAACCGCTTCAATATTGTCTTCACGACATCATGAAAGTTGGGCGGGAATGGCACTCCTGCAGCCAAGAAATGATGTCTCAACATGATTTTATCCGAGCAAGGCAATCAGTGACATATGTAAAGCACCCGAATACTCACCCATATTTTGAGGGAAAATGGACTCATCGTCAAGCTGAGCTTCGATCCAATCCATAAAATACTCAACGTATTTCGGAGCAGATACCACAATTGGTTTCTTTATGGCAACTCCATCAGCCCATCTGTACTCGTACATGTAGAAAAATAGAAGAGTTGCAGCATAGGTATGTGATAGGATATGGGGCCCAACCACTCAAGCCCAATAGCAGGCCCAAGTGAACTGGGCCCAGCCTAGCAACTTCGGCCTACACGGTTAGGCCCAAAGCCCAACATCTAAATCATATTCAAGATCAAATCTAAGAAAAGATATTGAAGGAGATATTCAGGGATCGGATCACACAATGCAAGGGATCCATGGTAATCTTGAGGGATCCACAACATGTATAAATAAAGGTTAGATTGAAGGTAGAAAGGTTAGCAACTATTGAATACTCGAGTTTTTAAATACATTCATTGTAATCAAACATAGTGAAAGTATTGAGGAATCATACCTCCGTGGACGTAGATCTTTTCTCTGATCGAACCACGTAAAAACCTCTTGTGTTCTTTATCATTTTCGCAAACTCACACACAAATTTATCATTGACAATGACTGTGAAACTTGAACAAAAGCTTCGCTTTCACATAAAATCAATGGCAATGACTCGTGCAAATATTAGTGCCGCCGGTGGTCTTGCAACAGACGGATCAAGACCCCAACCAGTATTCATGCACGCAGCGAGGAAAAGAAGTCGCCACGCCGATAACAACAACACGCCTGAGGTTACATAGAGGACCTACCAATACACCCTCAGGACCGTCGCCCTACCGAAGATGAAGAAGCCGACCTCAACGTCGGTGAACAAGCGACTCACCAATCTCATGAGGTCCTCGACAGAGCCGTGTCTGAATTCCTCAATGCCCATATGGGCTAATTTCAAACCTTTCTGAGCCAAAGGGCGAATGGAGCGGGAACCTTAAAAACCATAAATAGAACGCCCAGTTTGGCAATCACGGGCGCCTGGAGTCGCTCACCTCTCCGCAATAGCCGAGGACGTTCATCTCGGCGAAATAGCCAAGGACGTTCACCTCGGCGAGATAGCCGAGGACGATCACCTCGGCATGATGCCCGAAGTCGATCACCTCGGCAAGCCGCCCATAACTATTCACCCCGGCATCACCCGCGAAGTCGGTCACCTCGGCACAACTGCCGAAGTCGTTCTCCTAGACACGTCCGCGTGGCCGAACAAGACCGAAGAGAGGAAAGACGGAGTCGATCCCCTCATCAGAGAGACGATAGACGTCACTATCGGTCTCCCACTCCTCCTGGGAGGGATGGCAACGAACTCCCGGGATTCGACCGATATGGACGGATCATTTCCCCTTTTTCCAGAGAAATCCTTGATACACCCCTGCCGCAGCGATATCGAGCACCCAACATCGCCGCCTATGACGGTCTGGGAGATCCCTCAGATTTCCTTTTTGCCTATACTACTAACATGGCAAATCAGGGGATGTAAGATTTTCACATGTGCAAGATCTTCCCCGAGGTGCTGGTCTCCAACGCCCGGCGTTGGTTCACCTCACTTCGCCAAAACAACATACATAGCTTCAGAGATCTCATGGATCAATTCAAGTGGCGCTTCTATCAAAAGATGCCACCTCAGCAACCTTCATCCGACCTACTCACCATCCGCCAAGGACGAGACGATGTCAAACTTCGTCTCAAGGTTAATCAAAGAATCACTCAAGATCGATGAGAGCAACGACCTCTACATCATCAACGCATTCAAAAATGGGATCCGACCTGGCGCACTAAACAAAGAAATCACCAGGGAGAAATCGAAGATGGCGGGTAGCCTTTGGACCTTGGTGGATAACCATGTTAAAGGGGACGAGTCGGATCGTAAAAAGAGAGAGACATGGGACGAGCATAAAATCGAGAAGAAGAAGCCGGATGATCGAGGAAGAGGCACCGATCGCCGAAGTGCCTTGACGAAATCAAAAAGGCCCAATGGGTCTAGGCGGGACCTCGGCCAAATCCTGGCAATAACATGCATAATCTGCTCAAGTCAAGGGCGGAGATATTCGAACTCCACACCGAGCTCTTCCCGAAACCACCTCCCATGAAAGGAGGATCCAAGAGAAAGTCGAAGGACAAGTATTGTGACTACCACCAGGGGTATGGTCACAATACCGACGACGGCAGAAATATGAGCTCGGAGATAGACGAGCTCGTTAAAAGAGGGGTGCTTAAGAAATACCTCGACCGCACCACAACTGAGTCGGGAAGCAAGAAGCGCAAAGGAAAGAAAGGAGGTGGCAACAATTGTGGACAGACCTCGAAGATGACGCACCCGACGATGACGAGGACGATGGGTCACCCAACACAATGGAACAAGTCTACGCCATCACCGGACTTCCTGTGAGCGACGAGGTCGTCATTGAGAACCGAAGCTCGGAGACCGATCCCCGAGGAGCCAAAAAACAAACGACTTCAGGACGATGAGAGCGTCGTGTTTTCCAACAACGACCCGGTACCCAAGATCATGCCCCATCAAGATGCTATTACCATACAAGCAGTGGTGGGTAATAAAAACGTCCACAGGGTCTACATCGACATCGGTGCCTCTGTCAGCATCATCTTCCAAAGTTGCTTAGACAAACTCGAGGTTGGAGGGATTCACATTCATCCAGCACCATCTAAACTACGGAGCTTCACTCAGGAGGCGATACAACCAGAAGGCATCATCACTCTTCCGGTCACTGTGGGACGTGCTCCCAGGTCAGTCACCAAAGCCATTCAATTCTTCCTTGTCAAGGCTCCCTCTTCGTATAACATCATCCTCGGAAGAGACTGACTCTATGCTACCAAGGCCGTCTGCTCGGTCTACCACCTCACCGTCAAGATACCCACCCCAGCAGGAGTATTAAGTATCCAAGGTGATCAAGCAGCAGCGAAAGAATGCCTGAGGATTCAACCTAAGATGGGGCCTTACCTCAGGCCTAGCAATTACAGAACCCTCAGAAGTTGTCACCCCGGGATGATCTGACTGACGACCTACAATTATATGACGACGATCCCTCCAATGTCGTCAAGGTCGGCACCCAGGGTCCCACTGACGTTCGACAACATGTTATGCAACTTCTGAGGGAATACAGGGACGTGTTCGCATGGTCACCACTCGACATGACAGGAGTGTCACCCGAGCTCATCACTCATCGAGAGTCAACATCGATCCTACTACCAAACCAATTCGACAAAAGAAGAGGGTGTTTGCGGCAGAGCGCAGCAAGGTGATAAGGGACGAAGTGACCCAACTCCAGGAATCCAAGATCCTGTTCGAGGTCAAGTACCCAACCTGGATGGCTAATCCCGTCATAGTTCGAAAGCCAGGAGGTGGGTGGCGCATGTGTGTCGACTATACCGATCTGAATAAACACTGCCCAAAGGACTGTTATCCCCTCCCCGATATTGATAAAAAGGTGGAGGCATTGGTGGGCCATGAGATTTTCAGTTTCTTGGATCTATATAAGGGATACCACAAAGTCTTGATGAGCAAGGAAGATGCTCCAAAAACGGCATTCATCACTGACTTCAGTGCCTTCGCATACCAAAAATGCCTTTGGATTGAAAAAAGCCGGAGCTACCTACCAACGAATGGTGGACGCAATATTCAAAGACCATATAGGAAAGATCGTCGAGGTCTACGTCGACGACATCGTGGTCAAAAGCAAAAAAATAGAAAGTTGTGCCGAGGATCTCAGAACTATCCTCCAGCTCCTCAGGTCGGTCAACCTCAAGCTCAACCCTCAAAAGTGCACGTTCGTGGTAAAAACTGGGAAATTCTTGGGATGCTGGGTTTCTCAAGAAGGGTTGAAGGCTAATCCCACCAAAGTGAAGACGATACTTGACATGCAAGTGCCAAAAACAACTCGCGAAATCCACGAACTCACTAGATGCTTAGCCGCCCTCAGTAGGTTCCTATCCCGTGTTGCCGAGAAACAACTCCCTTTTTTCAAAATCTTGAGAAGAGCCCCGGACTTCGCGAAATCTAAAGGAGTACCTCGCCGATCTTCCCACACTGTCCGCCCCAAAAGAGAGCGAACTTCTTTCCTTATATCTGGCTGCCTCGGATGAGGCAATCAGTGCGGTACTTGTGCGAGATGAACTCGGACGACAACTTCCTATTTACTTCATCAGCCGAGCTTTCAAAGGACCGGAGACTAGATACTCGACTTCAAAAATAGCGTTGGCGGTGAACGCATGGCGGCGTCTCCGACCTTATTTTCAAGCCCATTCCATCCGGTACTAACGACTTACCCACGAGACAAGTCTTATCGAAACAGAATCGTCAAGACGTATCGCTAAGTGGGCACTTTGGGCTCGTGAGCATGACATCATATACTCCCCCCGATCGGCCATAAAGGGGCAAGCTCTGGCTGATTTTCTAGTAGAAGCCAAGATTACCGAGGTCAATCCTACCAGCGAGGTCACTCCGACCTCCGCCCTAACAACGGAGGAACCGGCCCTCAACATACCTCACGGCTGTTGGCAAATGTACGTGGATGGAGCCTCATGCAAAACAGGTAGCGGGGCAGGCATCTTGCTTCTCGGTCCGAAAAAGCAAGAAGTAACCTATGCACTTCGGTTCTCCTTCCCGACCACAAACAACGAAGTGAAGTACGAAGCACTAATCTCAGGACTTCGTATCGCAAAAGAATTGAAAGTGGAAAAATCCAGATCTTTGGAGATTCCCATGTGGTGGTAAACCAGGTCTTAGGAAAATACGAGGCCAAAGAGGATAGGATGAAGCAATACCTTGAGAAAGCTAAAGAGATGCTGACCTACTTCAGGTATTTCATAATTCACCGAATCCCACGAGGAGAGAATAGCCGAGCTGACGTCCTCAGCAAATTAGCCTCATCATCGACAAATCCACCAGTGGAGGAAGTTCAATCCAGAAGTATCGAGGAGCCCCACATCGGCATCATCACAGAGACCGAACCGAACTGGATGACTCCTATAAGGGCATACCTGGAAGAAGGCATGCTACCGCAGGATCGGCTCGAAGCCAAAAAAATGATAGTAAAGTCCAAAAAATACCTTATTCATGAAGGAACTCTCTATAGGAAATCCTACCTCCAACCCCTCCTGAGATGCCTTGGGCCAGAAGAGGCGGACTATGTACTTAAAGAAATTCAAATGGGATCTTGTGGAAGCCACATCGGGTCACGAGCTCTCTCAAAGAAAACGTTGAGGTCAGGATATTATTGGCCCACCCTCATCCTAGATTCGGCCGAGCTCGTCAAGAAGTGTTTGAAGTGTTAACTTCACGCCACAGTAAAAAAGCTACCTCAAACCGACCTCAGTAGCCTACAAAGTCCTTTTATGCAGTGGGGAATCGACATCGTTGGTCCCTTCGACCGAGCACCTGGACAGCTTCGGTATTTGGTTGTAGCCATAGACTACTACTTCACAAAATGGGTCGAAGCTGGGCCTCTTTCAAACCTCACAAGCAAAAGGATTCAGAACTTTGTTTGGAAAAGTATAGTTTGTCGCTTTGGCACACCACATGTCTTGATCTCGGACAACGACACCTAGTTCATCGACAAAAACTTTAAAGAATGGTGTGAAGAGCTCCAGATTAAGATACTGTCCACCTCGGTCGCGCACCCACAGGCGAACGGTCAGATCGAAGTGATAAATCGTACGATCGTACAAGGATTGAAAAAGAGGCTAGATCGAGCTAAAGGGGATTGGGTTGAAAATCTTCCTCAAGTCCTCTGGTCATACAGAACGACACCTCGGACTTCTTCCCACGGTGAAACACCCTTCAGCCTAGTCTATGGTACCGAGGCTGTTATACCAGCTGAGATCGGTGCCCCGAGCCCAAGAACTCTTAACTTTGCCGAGCATGGCAACGAGGAGAACCTACGAGCCAATCTCGATGCTCTAGAGGAAAAATGTGAACTCGCTTTCATCAATGAAGCCAAGTACAAATGCCAAGTAGCAAAGTACTACAACAGGAGGGTGAAGCGTGGGCGATCTCGTCCTACGGAACAATGAAGCTAGTAAAGCCGAGCGCCTTAATAAATTGGACCCAACATGGGAAGGCCCATACCGCATCCACGAGGACCTCGGCAAAGGGGCCTATAAGCTTGCTTACCTAACCGGTACACTTATCCCCCGAACCTGGCATATTACTCACCCGAGGAGGTATTTTACATAGTTTTTGTTTCACGTCGGCATTATGTTAGCCTTCTTTCTATTTTTTCCAAGGCACGATGTCATTTACTTATCAATAAAACATCTGTTTTTCTTATATTATGGGTGGATTACTTCGTCCCATCTTATACCTATGTGAAAATCCGTTCTCACCTCGGATAAAACACAACTTACCTTCAAAAGGGGACGCCCTTGCGAGGATGACAAACCTACAAAGTAGGGTACTCAAACTAAGCGCGCGCCAGGGTACCACCCTATCGATATTTCTCGACAAACAAGGCAAGCACATACAGATTACTCATTAATTTGAACATCTACGTGCAAACGACATCCAAATCGGATCTCGTATAATTTATACCTCTTTATTGGGAAGATATACACTTCGGTACAAAGTCTAAATACATTTATGACTATACAAAGTCTAAATACATTTATGACTAAAAACCAAGTTCTAAGCTATATACATATTACTCGGGTTTCCGAGCAGCACCTCGCCAAGACTCGCTAAAGCTACACCAGTTCGAAACAAAATCTCCGGATCGACGATGAATACCCGGAATGAACTCGGTACCTTCCACCCAGTTGACGAGATCGGCGTTGTCACGACCTACTCCCGAGGCTCTTTGAGCAGGCGCAAAGGTGCCCGACACGAGGTGGATATCCTTTAGGCCGAGGTCGAACTCCTGCCTCTTGACCTCGCCATCCTGCCAGGGCTACGACCTCGCCCCCGACCTTGCATCCTTCCTCGCCGAGCTCCCGACAATGGGGACTGACCACGAGATGACGTTCCTGTCACATCTGAACCCATCATTCGGACCACCTCGGCGTGGTCCAGGTAGCCGCCACCCACTTCTACTTCTTCAATCCTCACATCGGCTGGAGCTTGACTGCGTGGCTCGGGCATGCGTCGCTTGCGAACGACCTCATAAAACTGGAGGCATTTTGACCAGCTCTTCAAGGCAGTCTTTAAACCTCTTGCTATTGGGTCCCTCCTCATCCCTCTGTACCATGCCCTCGGCTAGCAACAGTTGAGCTCGGTCACCGGCCTCAGATATGGTAATACCACCAGATCGGCGAATCACCGCCTCATACTCGGCATGTTCTTCAGAGATCCGCGCCAACTTCTTTTGGGCAAGTTCGCGCTGCTCTTCGCATTGTATCAAACGCGCTTGAAGGCCATCGGCAGAAACATCCACCTTCTGGACCTCGAGATCGATAATCTTGAGCTTTAAGGCTTTATTGTCGGCCTGAAGACGGGCCACCTCGTTTGACACCGGCTACTTTTCATCCGGTGGCAATGACGCTGTACTCTCGACCCTAGCAACTCCACTATCCATACTATGCAATGTTTGAGTCAGCTCGGCAGAACGACTTCTCCAGAACATTACCTCTTCATCCTTCTCAGCAAGGGCATCCTTGACCTCTTTTAATTTGGTCAGAAGATCGTGATCTAGCCCAATGTATCCAGAGGAAGATTGCTAAAGTACGAACCAAACAGACAGTAAATACACATTCATTTCAACCAAAAGATGTATTTATCTTGTACAAAGCTCGGGATCCTAATGATCCCGGCAGATCAAACCTATTACAACAGGTCAACTGACCTGAGTCTCTTGGCGGGGCTCATCAGAACCTTCCTGCAGCTCGCTTTCGGCACCGTCGACCGCCTTCGAAGGAAGCCTCGAGCTCGGCCCAGCATCGCCAGCTTCAGTCCGCACTTCGGCAAGGAGTTTCTGAAGATCAACATCTTCATCCTCCTTGCATTGGGAGACGACCTCGGCCGTCAGCAGAGAAGTGGAGGCCGCCAAGGTCTCCAACAGAGGGAAGGACCTCGCCTCGGCAATTACGCGAGCGTAGTCCTTCTGCTGCTCCTCAGGGTCGACCTCAACCCAACCATGCCTGACCTTGTCGAAGTCAGGCATCTCGGCCGCCAACTCCTCCAGATGGTCGGACACCACCTGCGTCCTCAGCACGGCAGCCAAGTCCGAGATGAAGGCGGAGAAGGTCTCCGATTGAATAAGCTCGCCGGCAAGGCCTCGAGATCGGCCCTTGCCCGCCACGGGCATCCTTCTCTTCGGCGAACTTTTTCTCCGCCTCGTCCACTGCCGATGCCACAGCCGCCGCCGTCTCCCCCCGTGCCTTTCATTACATCAGCCTGGGCCACCTCCAAAGCTCGAGTCTTCTCCTTCAGGGCGGCCTCAGCAATGTTGGATTTGTATACTGAAAGCAGTTTGGTTGAGCTTGTATACAATGTTTCCTGTTACCACTATTACAATCTCCTATCTGAATTGAATACTTGATTGCATATATCGTGTCCCTTATCTCATATATAAGTTAGATCATACGATGTGTGAAGATCACGAAGTCCGTATGATTGGTCCTTAATGAGATATAAAAGTTTCACACCGAGACAACTTGAGGACGAGTTGTCGGTATAAAGTCGCGTATAGATAAGAAGTGACTTGACTTGGTTACTTGTCTATCTTTGATGCGCCTCGACGTATTGAAGGATCACAATGAGATGTGTTCTTCTATCGACCGTCGTGAAGAACCAAGATCTCGGTGACTTACGATGATCTAAACCTCGATAAGGTATTAGGTGAATATGAGTTGTTGTCCATCACTTTGACTTGTTATGGGTGAGGTTATATGTTCTAACCCAAGATTCTCCGCATCTTGGGTGGTGGCGATCTTGTATGTCACGCTAGTTATCATGTCGAATCACCGTATCCGCTTAGGATGATGACGCCCCTTAAGGAGCTCAAAGGTTTATTGTACTAAACCCCGCAGTTGAGTTAGCTCAAGTACAATAATAAGGTTGAGTGGTACTACTTAAGGAAATGAAGTTATTAATTGTTTTAAGCAGTCAGATTGCTATAAATGATTAATGGACGTTCGATATCTTAAATACGGGGATTCATAATGTCTAAGTGCAAGCCCGACTCAACTTCGTAATAAAGGGTAAGTCAACATTCTTTCTCTAATCGCATGATCGAATGTTTATAAATTAATTTATGTTCTGGGCTAAACATAAGATAATTAATTTATTTGAGGCCCATCTTTATTCCTTGCATTTGATCCCTGGGCTGGCCCATCCAGGCCCTTTAGCTTGAGTAAAAATCGGCGCCCCATCTATGCTCTCTAAGGCAAGATTTTATTCTCTTTATCCCACAAGGATGTTATTATATTTATGGTATATGCATAGATCCTTTCCATATAAGATTAAAGTAATAATCCTGAGAGTATGGTAATAATCCTAGGAGTATGGTAATTTCCATATAGGATTATGGTAATTTCCATATAGGATTATAGTAATTTCCATATGGGATTAAGGTAGTGCATTATAAATATAAGTTATGAGATAAAGTCTAGGTTAATGCTCACATAATTAACACAAGATTTTCGGCCCCCTCATAGTATTGTTGAGAGAGTTTCGAAAATTGTGCAAAGAGAGCAAAGGGTGATTTTTCCGAAGCATTCTCCATAGATCGTCCTCACTCGACGTTGGAGATTGAGCAACCGGATCTGATCCGGAAGGTCAAAGCACGAGTCCGATCCATTCGATCCATTCATCTCGCTCCATCGACCCCGGTCCAAAGGTAAACACGTGAAAACCCTACGTGTTGCGATTAATTATATAGACGCATGCTAGGTTTATAATCAATGTATGGTGAATTAAATATCCAAGATAGATCCTCGGGCGAGGGCTAAACATATGTTTTCCCTACAATTGGTATCAGAGCACGGGATCGAAATCTTGGCTCTGTTGAATTAATTCACGTTTGATTATTACGTGCGTTTTATTAATTGTGGATCCGCTGCTCATCGTGGCTCGCTTATTTTTGTCGGATTTTGTTGTTACACCACGAGAAAATCCGTGGTTAGATTAGATTTTATTACGTAAATCTTATCCGTAAAAGAAGAACGAGCGAAAGAACGAAGAACGAAACGACGGAAAAAGGGTCTCGGCGGTCCTGCGGGCGGTTTCATGGCGAGCCTCGCGGTCGCGAGGGCGATCGCGAGGGCCGCGGGCGACGGGGCGCGCGTTCTCGCGCGAGATCCCTGGCGCCTAGCGAGCGAGCTCTCGGTCGTGAGGATGACCCGCGAGGCAACGCGGCCGTGCGAGCTAGCGGGCGGCGGGCGCGCTCGTTCGCCATGAAAACCCGGCGCTTGGCGCAGACTCGCGATCGCGAGTTTCGTCGCCGGGCGGCGACATCTCGGCGCATGTTCGGTGCTCGGGCGTGGCAGCGCCGCGCGTGCAGCCGGCGGTCGCGGTCGCATTAGCAATCATGAGGTAGCCCGCGAGGACACGCGGAGCAGCGGTAGCGAAGGTTGGTAGCGGCGGGGCCTCCCTACGCGGCCCGGCAGATTGGGTCGACCCGACCCAGACCCGTTTTTCCAGCCCAACCCAGATTTTCCGGTCCGTGCCCATGCACGCGAGGCCCGTTTGTTGAATCCGGTCCGTGCCCATGCACGCGAGGCCCGTTTTTCGAAGTTTATTTCTGTACTTTGCAAATCTATGTAATAGATTAGGCTAGAAAGTGCAGGTTTCACGATTGGGCCGCGATGAACGTTTTATTTTATTTTTATCGTTCATATGCATGTCGTGGATGTTTATTTTATGCAGTAGCATGCTATGTATGTTTATATTACGTTGACAAACCTTTAAGTGTTTTACGTAATTGGATGCGCATAGTTAGCATGCTAGGTTTATCGCGTTTTCAAGCTTTTTTTAGAATTCTGCGAGCATGTTTTACATGTTGAGTTCTATAGAAAAGCATGCTAGGATTACGTGATCTGCATGGACAAACCTTTTGAACAAAAAGACTAAGCAAGCAACCCGACAAATTAATTTTTTGAATTAAAATGTCAAGACCTCCACTTTTTGATCTCTAAACAAAGTGAGACGCACTGTGAGTAAACGTCCACACGCGTGGCTTGCTTGCACTGTTTATCATAAGTTTGTTAGATGAGATTTCTAAATAAAACATTTTAAATCTATTGAGAAGTGGGAGTTTCATGTGTAAACGTCCACACGCGTGGCTTGCATATGCGATTTTCATAAGTTCTCTAGAGATAGATATAAAATGAGATAACAAAAGAATTTGAATTGGGCGGTATGGTCCGAGTGAGTATGCCAATTCTAAGAATTCATTTTCTATTTATTAAAATTGTGGTCATTGTAGACATCACCTCAGTACAACTTCCCGCCAAGTCCTTCTTGCGATAGTGATGTGGTCTAGTAAGGTCCAATCGTTAATTTCATTTGTCATAAGGATAAGTTGACATGGATTGAAATTAAATGACTAAAAGGTACATTTTAGTGCAGTCGAGGGTTCATGTAAACGCGTCACGCGTGGCTTGCATGTGGGATTCCTTGGGCGATTGGAGGTTTCAATTAATATTGTTTTATCAAAGGTTACAATATTATTGTTACAAATTATATGCGATCGTATGCTTATGTGTTTACATTATCGTTTCGAGATATGTCTCTTACGTCGATAATCAATATGCTCGCACAAAATCCGTTATCCGTCCAAATTTTATCGAGTGGAAGCGAAACAT
Organism: Salvia rosmarinus; assembly: GCA_036937905.1. Taxonomy (NCBI): domain Eukaryota; kingdom Viridiplantae; phylum Streptophyta; class Magnoliopsida; order Lamiales; family Lamiaceae; genus Salvia; species Salvia rosmarinus. The sequence continues at coordinate 35,776,410 of CM072821.1, forward strand.
GGAATATGTTCTTATCATTGAAGAACACATGTTTGTTCTCACTACTCCTAAACCCGATGCCCTTCTTCGACGATCGACTAATGAGCAGCGAGAGTCAAGCAGACTTTGGAATAAGTCAAACAATATGGCTAAATGCTATATGATGACTACTATGTCCAAAGGCTTGCAGCTGACATCGATCGATGGTAGCCGCGACGATATTTGGTCAAGTCTCGAGAGTAAATTTGGGCAGTCGGATCGGACAGTCCGCTTCCACACAATGAGAGAAATCTTGGCGTGTAAGATGGAAGAAGGAAGTTCGGTCCATGAACATGTCTCCCACATGACTCATCTCATGGATAGTCTTGATCGGTTGGGAGGAGGTATTGACGCGGCCAAGGTCGATATCATCCTCAATACCTTCCCAAGTCTTTTGAGAACTTTCGTAAATGCGATCATGAGCAAGACCGAGTTTACACTTAGTCGGTTGCTTAATGATCTCATGGGCTGCGGAAGGAGTTATGGGAAAAGGAGCACATGCTCTTGCTAGCACATCTAAGGGCCCAAAATTTTCGTTGCAAAATGGAAATAGAAAAAGGGGTACCAAAGGTGGAAGAGGCAAGGCAAATAGTGGGAGTAATGGGAACAAGAACATGGTTGCCACCGGAGGCTTGAAGAAGCCAAAGGAGAAGGCGAAGTGCTTCAAGTGCGGTGGGCCGGGCATTGGAAGGCCAAGTGCCCTATGCTCAAGGCTCAGTGCATGCTTTGCTTTAATGGAAACATGTTTAGCGACTTGTTCTACCCATTCTTGGGTAGTAGATACGGGCGCAACTGATCATGTTTGTTACACCTTGCAGGGGTTCCTGCGGACAAGGGAGCTGTTTGATGGCGAGATAACGATCTCCATGGGCAACGCGGCAAAAGTCGAGGCCGTTGCGGTTGGAGATGTTACTTTATGTTTTGAAAAAAGTTTAGTTTTGAAAGGCGTTTTATATGTGCGGATTTTCTGGAACCTTGTTTGTTTCAAATTATTTACTCATGGATATTACATTATTTTGATAGTGGTGTTTCTATCATAAGAAATGACGAGTTATATGTGTTGTACGTTATATAATTAAGCTTTATACTATTTCGCCCAAACATAATACCTATAACTATGTTGCATCTTCATCAAACCCTAAAAGAGAAAGTTTTCTTTGAGATGACTCTACTTTTCTCGGCATCTTAGATTAGGTCACATCAATCTAAATAGGATCCAAAGGCGGCTAAGAATGGGCGTTGGGTAATCTCACGGTTACTCGCTCCCGGTCTGCGAATCCTGTATAGAAGGTAAGATGTCGACCGCACCCTCAAAGCGAAGGGTTATAGAGCCAAAGAAATGTTGGAGTTAGTCCATTCGACACGTGTGGACATCCACACAAGCTCGTGGAGGTGCAGTATTTTGTCACTTTCATTGGCGATTACTCGATGTGCGGATCGTATACCGCCTTCACCGCAAGTCAGAATGCTTTGACAAATTCAAAGAGTTTAAGGCGGAAGTGGAGACGAAGCTAGGTAAAAGTATCAAGTCATCGTGTTCGATCGCGGTGGCGAATACCTCGATAACGAGTTTATGGACTATCTAGTGAAGTGTGGGATTACCTCTCGGCAAGCCTTCACCGGGCACACACAAAGACAAAATGGTGTGTCGAGGCGAAGAAATAGGACTCTTTTAGAAATGGTTAGATCAATGATGAGCTATGCAACATTGCCTATTTCGATTACGGGGTATGCCTTAGAGCGGCGACATACTTGCTAAATCTAGTACCGTCCAAGTCGGTCGAAAAGACCCTTTTTGAGTTGTGGTTTGGGCGCAAGCCTGGTTTAAGCCACATAAGGATATGGGGCGATCCGGCACATGTCTTTGAACAAGAAGGCGACAAGTTGGAGGCTAGATCGTACGCAAGGCATTTATTGGCTATCTAGAGGAGCGAAGGTGGTTTATTCTATAGTCTAAGGATCGAGAAGGTCATTATTAGCACTAATGCCCGATTCTTAGAAGAGAGGATTATATGAAAATCATAAGTCCAAAGTTGAAATCATTCTTCAAGTATTAGAAGATGATCGTATTCCACCACCGATTAGGCGAAAGGTGCGAGATATCGAGTCTAGTGGGAGGGATCGACACCGATACTTCAAGAAATTGAAGTGGGTCGAGTTCCACCGGAGATACCGACCGTCAAGTGGTACCTACACGCCTAGTTGTGCAGTTAGAGAACCACAAGTATCTGCACCCACCGTTGCCATTGTGCTGTAGAACCTCGTCGTAGTGGGAGGGTTGTTCGTCAACCCGAGCGATTTATGTTCGTGGGTGAATCTTTGGATTTAGTCGAGGAGACGAATGGCAATAATCGACCCATGGACATACAAGGAGGCGATACAAGATATTGATGCAAGATCATGGCACACCGCTATGGACTTAGAAATGGAGTCCATAACGGCTATGGATGTATATGAAAAGACACCTCTACGGATAGCAAGGAAGCCATAGGTAGTAAGTGGATATACAAGAGGAAGAGAGATTCGATGGAGGGTTTCGCTTTTAAAGCCGGGCTTGTGGCGAAAGGGTACACTCAGTTGAGGGCATCGATTTCGATGAGACCTTTTACACTGTAGCAATGCTCAAGTCCATCGAAATTCTTACGGCCATAGCAGCCCACTTGAACCTATAGGTTTGGCAAAATGGATGTTAAAACCGCTTTTCTAAACGGTTACCTTGAGGAAGGTAGAGACATCTATATGCAGAACCTAAAGGTTATGTGGTAAAGGGTGAAGAGCATCTAGTATGGAAGCTTAAGAAGTCCATTTATGGACTTAAGCGAACCTCCCGATCATGGAACTTACGCTTTGACGAGGTAGTAAAGTCCTATAGATTTACCCAGTTGCTAGCGAGAGTTGTGTATGTTAGATGTCAACGGTGATGTGGTATTTCTTGCACTTTATGTAGATGACATCCTTCTAGTTGGCAACAACGTGAAGTCATTATCGACGTAAAGAGTTGGCTATCCGATCGGTTTCAAATGAAAGACTTAGGAGATGCGCAGACATTCTTGGGATCAAGGTTTATCGAGATCGCAAGAAGAAAATATTGAGCTTATCTCAGGCGTCTTACATTGATACTGTGATTACTCGCTTTAGTATGCAGACCGCCAAGAAAGGATTGCTACCTTTCAGACATGGCGTTCCTTTATCTAAGACGCAGTCACCTATGACTGCAAAGGAGATAGAGGAAATGAGACAAGTTCCTTACGCTTCCGCCGTAGGAAGTCTCATGTACGCAATGCTATGCACGAGGCCCGATATATGCTATGCGGTAGGCATAGTAGCTAGATATCAGTCTAACCCTGGACAAGCTCATTGGACTGCAGTAAAGCATATACTCAAGTACCTGAAAAGGACTCGAGATTATAGGCTAGTTTACCATGCAGATAGTCTAATGCCTTTGGGTTATACAGACTCGGATTTCCAAGCTGACCGTGATGAGAAAAAGTCAACCTCGGGCTATGTGTTTACCTTGGGAGGTGGAGCCGTATCCTGGCGGAGTGCAAAGCAGCGATGCATTGCGGACTCTACCATGGAAGCCGAATATGTAGCCGCCGGAGGCTTCTAAGGAGGCAGTATGGTTCAAGAACTACCTCATGGATCTAGGTGTGGTACTGGTTTGCCCAAGAGTATCATAGTTCTTCGTGATAACTTTCGGTGTAGTGGCAAACTCGAAGGAACCACGGACCCACAAGCGACCAAACACATAGAGAGAAAGTACTATGTCATCGAGAAATCGTTAGACGAGGTGGCGTCTTGATTGAAAAGATTGATCTGACGGAAAATCTAGCGGATCCATTCACGAAGAGCCCGCATAAAAAGTCTACGATGGACACGTTAGAGGACTTGGATTGCACTTGATGGCACCCACTTAGAAAGGAAACTTTTGTATAAGTGGGAGAAGCAAAGTGATGGTTGTTTGTAATAGCTAGTAGAGATACATTGTATACTAAAGTTTGCTTTAGTATAAGTGGGAGATTGTTGGATTTGTATCTTGAAAGCGGTTTGGTTGAGCTTGTATACAATGTTTCTGTTACCACTATTACAATCTCCTATCTAAATTGAATACTTGATTGCATATATCGTGTCCCCTTATCTCATATATAAGTTAGATCATACGATGTGTAGAAGATCACGAAGTCTCGTATGATTGGTCGAAGCTTAATGAGATATAAAAGTTTCACGGTGAGACAACTTGAGGACGAGTTGTCGGTATAGGCTGCTGTATAGATAAGAAGTGACTTGACTTGGTTACTTGTCTATCTTTGATGCGTCTCGGCGTATTGAAGGATCACGATGAGATGTGTTCTTCTATCGACCGTCGTGAAGAACCAATATCTCGGTGACTTACGATGATCTAAACCTCGATAAGGTATTAGGTGAGTATGAGTTGTTGTCCATCACTTTGACTTGTTATAGGTGAGGTTTAGGATATGTTCTAACCCAAGATTCTCCGCATCTTGGGTGGTGGCGATCTTAAATGTATGTCACGCTAGTTATCATGACTCGAGTCACCGTATCCGTTTAGGATGATGGCGTCCCATAGACTTAAGGAGCTCAAAGGTTTATTGTACTAAACCCCGCAGGTTGAGTTAGCTCAAGTACAATAATAAGGTTGAGTGGTACTACTTAAGGAAATAAAGTTATTAATTGTTTTAAGCGATCGTGATTGCTATAAATGATTAATGGACGTTCGATATCATGAGAATCAGTTGAAGTTAGTTCAATGATTTGAAAAGAGTAAGACTGTTATAGTATGATACGATCCTAGAATGTTACTAAGAAAGTAAGATCTTCATGAATACAAGTAGAACCTCGACATACATGAGAACTCTGTTGATGACCTATTACGGTATATAAGCTTTCAAATTATATCCATTACCCAATTTACGTCATTGAATTTAACTCTATGACCTAGTTCCAATTGAGAATTCATTCGAGTTTCTCATTTTTTTTCTGAAGAAAATTTTCAAACTCAAAAATTTACAAAGTCTCCTTTTGAACCCAAAGCCTTGTGTGACTGAGAATATGATTGTGACGGGTCTGGCCAGCCCATATGACCAAAGAAATCTCAGTAGTCGTCATTCTGGTCTTCGGACCCTAGAGCCCCATTATTCGATCTAAGGAACATATTGATTTAGATCATTGAAAAGATGTTATCTTGACGGACGAGACAATTCCTTTGCGGTAGTCGTGATAATTTCTCCTTGATTTTTTTTAAACCATCAAGTAAGATGAAAGTTGACTTACCTTGTCACTTAAGTACCTAAGTAAAGCGATAAATGTCGGGCATGAAATAGGTCGACTTATCTCACCACCTAAAAGTTTCGCATCAATGAAGTGGGAGACATCAAGAAATTATGATGTAAAGAAAATCTCGATGAAATGAGATATTTTTCCTATGATACACACTGATGTGAGATACTCTTTAGCGTTGAATGCAAAAGTAAAAGGAAGTATATGATATCTGTGGGATATTAATTTCCCTTATTATGACATGACGAGAGCAATTACAACTTATCTTTAAGATAGTTGGATGTCCTTGAAACCTCGTTAGTAGGTTGGACATGTTTTATAAAGAATGAAGATGCATACAAGATATTCTTTTCAAAGAATATATATATGAAGAAATGATAGCATCTCAGGAAATAAATCTTTCGCCTTATACCTCAATCAATGAGATTATGCTTGAGCGTAATCGATTCCAAATAATTGAAACTCGGTTGGACGAATGATAATAAGATTTAGAGACCATAATCTTTGAGATGTGTGAATAGCTAGGATATCCCTAGTATGTGAACTAAGTAGGGAGGAAATAACTCCGAAGTCAAGACATGGTAATGAGATGCTTAGAATTTAAGTTATGGAGTACGAATGTACTACCCTACCAAACCATATGACAATGATAACGGTTCTAGTCACGAAAGTGGGAACCAAGTATAACGAAGTAAGATTACTCTCGATACCATGCTCAAGAAAATGGACAAAAGTCAAAATAGCGTAAGAAATTATGAGCTATACAATTAGATAGTTCAGGATATGACATAAGTTTCAGAAATGTTATGACTTCGATAAGTAAGGTAATTCCCTTGAAGTAAGGAAACAGATTAAGAAATAGATTCATTATTTTGAAATGAATCTTAATACCCTAAGTTATAATGACACAAAACGCTTGTCTTGTGTAACTTAATAGTTAACAAGCAAGATAGTTTCTATAGATCTTGCAAAGGAAATACATCCAAGAGAACACAGAAAAGATTCACATGGAAGGATCTTAAGGTGGATCTAATTGTAAATCTCACCCCATATTTTGTGACGATCAATAAAGTGAGGTATTAAGTATCTCGACATGGAAATGAAGAAATCATTGAATGTCGAGAAAATGGTAAAGATGTTTGACGTCAAAGCAAAAGTATAATACATCCCCAGTGGACAAAGGATTTTATCTTATGCGAAATTGCATGATGAATCAATAAAAGATTAAGAAGAAATGACGATATCCAAAAGGGATATTACAAATGATGGCACTAAATGCCGAAGACAAGGATTTCTAGAAAGGAGTTAAAAGTAAGGACATATGAGAATATATTCCTAAGATCGATAAAGTGAAAGGGAATTAAATCATTCATACCGGATTAGGAATGAATGATAATGATAGAGACATGACGATCTCTACGATAAGATTTCATTATTGAAATATATCAATATCAAAGGATAAGTTGATGTAGACCTAACCACGAATGCTATTAGTAAAAGCATAACGATACTAATACCGAGAAGTATAAAGTGAATGAAATGACATAAGGCCATAGCAAGGAACATGATGTCCCAATGGAAAGGACAAGGACATATGAAATAGATGTTTACTTGAATAAACGGAAAGCATCACGACCAAAGCTACACCTCGCATCGAAAAATGTAACAAACAGTAACCAAAAGGCGTATATGTACGAGGAAAAAATTTCTAATAGCCATAAGATTTTGTTCAATTTAGGTGCTTCGCTGACATCGCACAAGTATAATGTAGAAGTCGATAGAACCCAACTCGTGGTAGCGAATCAAGAAATGAAAATCCTTACCTATACGAGAATTTTGACCATCGCAAATGTTGCTCAAGCTCGAAATTGAACCTAGAATCGCCTAAAGTGCTATCCAATGATTTGGATCATTATATCTATGTGAACGTAGATATAATTTTAGAGACAAGAAGTTTTAAATGGTCGTCATTCATGTGATTAGTGACCCACCGGGCTAGCCTTTTTCGTTAAAGGTTTTACACGACGTAATATCAGTACCACTGCTCGCTTATGCGAATATCTTTAAGGCAACATACGACCGAAAATGTAAACGAAATGAGTATTAAGACGAGTATCATGAGTCGTGTCACAAGTAATCTACAGTGTTATATACGCCTTAAGGTGTATAATTCATTAAGAGATCCTTCTTATTAAAAATTCCTCCATTGCTTAATTTAAGTCGGACTCATCTAGAACTATATGTTTACTGATGGCAAGAAAAGGAGTCCGACGAGTTAAAAGTTAACCCTAAGCCCTACAAGGTTATAACTCACACGAGCATATCTACTTTTTAATATGAATTAGGAATGAATTTAGAACAATTTTGGGGAAAATTTTTGCACCTCCGATGGATACTTGTAACTATAGAGTGTTAAGTGAGGATGGTATCCAACGACTTATCACCATTTACCAACAGATCGGCGTAATTTGCAAAAGAAGTATCAAAAGAATAATTTCTCCATGAGAAAAATTCCAAAGTCCGGGCGGACTTACCGTGATTTGTCAATAGGCTCAAGATACATATAATGCGTGGAAACGACACCCACGAGTACTTGTCCCGACCTCGCAAGTTACACAACACAACATAAAGAAGTGGTTGTACCCTGATGTTCCAAACGCCGCCCCACGTCCTGTGCCATCAATGGTACCAGAAAGAGACAAGAAGGGCAAAAGGACAATATCTTATCGCCCTCGCGGATTAGGAGAATTACCACTACCAACCCAACCATACTTTCTGATAAAAGTAACACCAACTTCTAGTATTGAAGAAGAAACGGGAACAACACCCGGGCTCTAAAAGAGAACGACCATCAAAAGTATGAAACAAAACGCATTGAGAAAGGCAATTTTCCAGGAGAGTACGACTGACAAAGGTCATTCAAAGACATAGACTCTTAAGAACATATAAGACTTATATGTAGATAATGGTTTATGATGAAAATGATGTGATTATAATGTGTAAAATAAACGTAGTTCGGAAGAGTTTATGAATATGGTGAAGAAGTGTCAAAGTTTTGAGTGTAAAAAGAGCTAGACGCCTTGAATCAATCACCGGTGAGACCGACCCTCGTAAGTAATGTATGAAAAGTCCTCACCGAGGCATTATGATGTAATATTATATGGTCTTAAAGAATGATATCCAAATATCTCGAAATGAATTGTTCTCAATAAAATATGGTTACTATGAGATAATAGTTAATCCATTCGACTAACCAATGCACCAAACTTTATGAACCTCAAAATCGAAAGTGTTTCATACATACCTAGATAATTTTATCTCAATCCTCATAGATGATGTTCTTATCTATTCAAAGGACGAGAAGAACATAAAGAAAATCGAAGGCTGTCTTACAACTTTTAAGAGCCGGGCGAATTTTGCCAAATACAGTTTTGTAAATTTCGCCTTAAAAGAGAAATATTCCTCAGGCACATAGTGTCTTTAAAAGAGAACAATGTAGATCTGACAAAGGACAAAACAATTAAAGATGAAAGACGCCAATGACCTAAAATAAGATCATGAATTTTATAGATTAATTGACTTACATTGAGATCTATTAAGAACTCTCTAAGGTAACAAGACCAATAAGATAGTTACCCCAAAATAGAGTCACAATTCTCACGGATTAATAAAAGTAAGGCTATGTATTAATATGAGATAAATAATAACTTATGTGTCACGATGACTTAGGCCACATGAATGCAATTTTCCAACTCATGACTTGAAATAGTGACAATCGATTTAAGAAAAAAAGATCGTCGAGAGACAAAGGATGGAGGAAAAGTTAGAAAAGATCCGAGAAAGGGTAAGGACCGGAGGATTTAAGAATTTCGTGAGGCGCTTGACAACGCCTTATTGTCTCGAAGGAAGAATATGCGTCCAGACGACGCAAAACTTCAAAATGAAATAATGAGTGAGGCTCACGATACACCCTACACCGCCCATCCGTGATAGTACTAAGACGTACTACAAGACCGAAAGAAAAGTTTTGGTGGAAGGCATGAAACGAGACATAGCTTCTTTCGTGGAACACCTGCCTTGTTTGCCAAGAGATGAAAGCGTTACACCAACGTCCATACGGAAAGTTTCACCCGTTGGAAATACCCGAGTGGAAATGGGATGAAATAACGATGGACTTCGCTTCTAACTTACCCAAATCAAAAGAGGGAACACCGCTATATTGGTAATTGTTGATAGACTCACCAAGAGTGCTCACTCCCTACCAATCCAAAGTACTTATGGATCGACAAGTTAGCCCAATCAGATGTAAAGGAGATTATACGACTTCACGGAGGCCAAAATCTATTACCTCGATAGTGACAAGAGGTATAAATACCAAAGTCGCGAGAACATCACTCCTATAACAATAAGTCAAGAACCCTTCACAATTCACAAAAGTTGAAGTTATTCGTCGAGCAAAGGAACTTGGATACGGGATAGAAAAGATGCTCGAATTAGTAAAATATTATAAATATGATAAATGATCACCTATGAATGCTTAATGTAGAATCTAATGCCTAAGTTATAAAATTCAGTCTAAATTATGGTATGTCATTATAGAAAAGGAAAACTCATCGAAAGATTAAGAAAACGAGAACAGTAATAGTCGGGCAATCGTGGACGAATGTAAGTAGTATGTCCACAACCAAGATGAAATATGACTAAAAGAGAAATGAAGATGGAATAGAATGCAAATTAAAATAAGGAATGAAGAGCTAAAGGATATTTTAAGGAGCACTAGACAGTGTTATATTGTCTAAGAGATAGATATATACATATATTCCCAAGCAATAATAAGCTTAGAAATAAAACCAAGAATGAATTTCATGATCCTTCTCATACCGCCAACCAGGCATTATTAAGATGTATTATGATTTACGAGAAAAGTTAGATAGCAAGGAATGAAATGAGATATAACCATATTGTCGAGCAGTGTCTCGGTTACCAATAAGTAAAGGCATTGTATCAAAGGCCTTATAAGAGAATATAATCTCTAGAACTACACGAATGAAAATAGAATGACATAGAAATAGATTTTATGACAGATTTTACCAAAATCATAAAGAAGTCGCACTACCATATAGCTAGTAGTGGATCGACTGCCAATTATGTTTTGTCTCCGCTCTATTCGTATGACTCATAGATCCGATAAGTTAACTCAGTTATACATAAAGGAAATCGTATATTTACAAGGAGTACCAAAACCTATCAGTTCAGATAGAGACTTCAAGAGTACCCCTAGATTTTTAACTAACTCCCAAAAGGAGTTAGACACGAGATTGAGCCTTAACATAGATGTCCACCACGGGCGTAAGGACAATCAAAGGGCGTATGAATGTTTAAGGATACGATAGAACAAGTGATAAACCAAGGTATCGGTGGGAACTTATTGTACCACTTGTTAAATTTATGTACGACCGTAGCTGTCAAACAACGATCAATGTAGCCTTATGAGGCGTATTGCGAAAGGAAGTATTGACCACCACTTTATTGTAACAAAGTAGGTGAGCAAAGCTATAAAGTCCTGACGTTGTAAATGAAACGATTAAGATATCTGCCAACGAGGCAAAGAATAAGAAAAGCTCGTGATGACAAAAAGTCTTACGCCGATGCGCGTAAACCCGAACTGCATTCTTGAATGCGGAATTAAAGTTTCTTAAGATTTCTCCATCTAGAGGAATTATAAGTTTAGATACAAGAATGTTGATATCACGCTTTATAGACCTTACGAGCTCCTAGCTATGATAGCCTAGTAGCTTATAGTCGATACTTCCACCACATTTGGGAGGAGACGAAATGTATTCCACGTGTCACGCTTAAAGAAATACGAAATGACCCACCTCGTAAACCAACATAATGATGTGACCTCTGACTCAGATGAATTATGATGAAAATCTACGACTAATTTGATCGTACGATGCAACGATTAAAGAAGCAAGTTTGGGTCTTTTAATGAAAATCCAATGAAGGAACCATGGACAAAAAGAAAGTAAGTGGTAAGTTATGATGATAAGATACCCATACTTTATGAGGTATGCAAATTTCGGGACGAAATTTCTTTCAGGGTAGGATGTAATACCCGAGAAATTAGACGCCTAATTACGGTATTTAAAACCCGTAAATTAGAAATTACGAGATGATTCAATCCATAAGATATCGAATAATGATTTTGATTATTTACGAAGGAATGAATTCTATTTTACATTCAATTTGAGAATTGTGAATTAAGGAATAAGAGTATATGAAGTGTATAGGTAGATTTTACTTTAACGTCGATTTCAGATCGATAGTTAAAACGTCGTAAATTTTTTCTAAGAAATTGCTTAGAATTAAATTCCATTATTAATGGAATAATTTATTAAAGTAATGACGACCATTTCGAGATGAGTCGATAATGAACGTTTTGCAACGCTTTTCAAACGTTAACGCTTTGAGATGAAACAAAAGCGCTTTTAATCGATCAAGAAATTATAGGAATTAATTTCCTATGATTGGTATATGTAATTACAGTATGATTTAGCATTAAATCAATGCTAGATCATCAAGATTCGATAGTTACCAATTTTCAAACGCTCGAAACCCTAATTTTCGAACTCGATTTTTGTCGCATAAAATGATGCCATTAATTTATCCTATGATATTATTTATCATCTAAACTATATGTCATAACATATATCAATGTTTGGCATGGAAAATAAAATTTGGACCCTTTGGCATAGTGTAATAGCCGAGAGCTATATACATATATACTAAGCACTTATTTGTTGATTTATCTATTACATGTATCTAAGTGACATTGGATTAATTATATCCTAACTACACTATTAAAATCTGATATATATATACATATATATATGTAATTTTCGTGCATGTGTGTGGTGTGTAGGTAGAAGTGTGTGTAGGTGTCAACTACATGTATTAAGGGTGACAATTGTCACCCATAAGCACCCCACACACATCCCATACCTCTCTCACCCCCCCAAAATCAGATTTCATTCATCTTCTTCCCCCATTTTCGTCCATCCCCCTCCAAGAACAGCTCCAAGAACAGCTCCAAGATCAGCCACTCCACCATTCAAAAAAAAGTGGACATAAGCTCCTAGCTCAAGATGGACAGCCGTCCCCTTCCTCTTCATCCCTCTCGATTTCGTGGCTAAGGTAGATACCATCTCCTTAGATCCTAGGGATGATCAAGATATACACATGCATGTTCATCAATATGCTTGAATGTGTTGGGTCTATGCTTGAAAGTGATTGCATGTTGATTTAATAGGTAGATTCAATACTTTTGATCATTGCATGTTGATTTCCTGGACAAACAGCAATTTCACGAATTTATTTGACTAAGTTTCAGTGGTCCGATGATTGTGAATTTTTGATATGTTAAAATTATATGTGTCTAGTATGCCTCTGTAAAATTTCAAGTCCATCCAACTTGATTTGATATTTTATTTGTATTTATCAAAAACACTGCACAAATCTGCGAAATCGCCGTGTTCATCACCCATAATCCGTGGCTTTCGTTTTAAGTTTGGCTAATGATAAAACTCTGACATTTGGCAGAAACATAATTCAGCATGTCTAGAAGATTCCTGTAAATTTTCAGAATTTTCTAAAATCTTTACTATTTATTACAGATTTTACAAGCTAACTGCACAAAATTGTCACGGAGTGATAGCTTGTGGTAAAATATTTTATCTCCCAATCTATTGTGAATCATTGAGTGAGGCTTTTCTGGATAAAACTAGACTTAAGTGGATTTTCAATATGATTAGTTTCATTTCAGATTCCTTATAATGAACTCACGGTGAATTTTTAAAGTTGATACATTACAGTAAGTTGTTTTGGACAAACTGCCTTAGTAAATTTTTCATATAATAGGCTGTTCGAGTATGACTTTACGTGAGGTGTTCAAGCCATTTGTAGTCCGATTTGGACTTGGGTTTCTTCATAAGAAATGTTCCTCACCATGTCTAGTTATGATCTGGAAAGTTTGATCCCAAACCAAGTTTTATAGGTATACCTTTCATCGACCCAAAGTCACCTACTGGAAACTGTCCATTTCAACTAGTCAACTTTGGACTTATGTATTTCTCGATCGTTAGATATTTTCCAGTGTGATCTTCATGACATATGTAGTACTTGTTACAAAGTTTCTAAATTGGTATCCTGCAGCCATTTTGGTATTGTGAGTCAAAAGTTACGAGCCTCATAAAACCCCTCGTCGTTAAGCTAAAACTGGAAATTCTGAAAAATTTCTAAGTATAGAAGTCAGTTTGAGTTGCCCACTTTGAGACCCTATATCTTCAGAACCACGACTCTTTTGGATTTAATTCCTTCTTAGAACTTGTAGTACATGTTTAGAGGTTTCCAGAATGTATCTTTGTGCGACCATACGTATTCTGAATCGAGAGTTATGGATCGTCAAAGTACGTCACTTGGGTTGTTTCAAGCTGTTTTTGCTGAAATTAAAACACTTGAAATTTGACTAAGTGTTGGAAACCCCTATGTGAAGTATGCCTTATGTGACTAACATGCTATTAATCGATGCATTCATTATGTTATGTCGCAAGGTACGATAGAGCATTATAAGATGTACGAATTATGATAAAACATCATGATACGATATTTTCACGAAAGCATACCTTAACGTGAAATATTCGACTAAGTCTACCACGTGTTAATCGAGTGTATATCATACCATGATATACACTAAAATAGAAATATGGGTTCTAAGACCCAATGGATTTTTCCACCCAAAACCTCAAGGCCAAGAATAGATAGGCTAAAGCTAGGACTTACAGTCCAAGAAATGGGATTAAGGCACCCACACCCGGTGGGCTTTACTCTACTCAAAAATAAAATGCTTCAAATATTTATTTACGATGCTTATTTCAACTGCTGATGAAATGTTTACAAGATTACCCGCCAAATGTTTATGTTTTGTGTATGTATCCTATCCATGAGATATTATGAGATGTTATGAAATGTTATGAATGTTGTTGGGTCGCTCCCAACTTATGAATGAAAATCGATATCGGATCCCGTGGGAAGGACAATACCGCTAGGATTAACGTGTACACCTAAGGTGACTGTGGCTGTAAGGACACCATTCACGGCGGTCACGGCGTCGTGAGGAGGCCTCGCTTCACGACGCTCAACTATGATGTTATGATGAATGATGATAAGGATATGGATCATACACACTAAGAAAAATGCCCTGCCAGCGATGATTTTATGAACTGATAAAATGCTTTAGTAAAGCGCAAGGCATTTTCAACTAAAACCCTTGTGTCTTACCATGATGTGGCGAAGTAATCTTCAAATGATAAAATATTTTTGCATGAGTCCACCGAGTGCATTCTTGTACTCACCGCATGTTTGTTTTAAATGTGCGGGTTGAGCGAGATGATGGATGGGCGGTGTTGAGCAATAGGATTATTGTCGCGAAAAGTTTATACCTTGATAGTACATCGTCATATGTACTTATCACATGTCATCCGCCGCAAGAACCTAAATTTATGTATTAAAGTCCAAGAATATACTTGACATATGTTTTACAGTTTATTGTTAAAAGGAATCTCCTGTATAATTATCCATGTTTAGAGTTACAAACCCTGTTAATCCGTACTTAGGATTGAGGGGCTGTGACAAGTGTGGTGATGATTAGTGTAGGCTAGAAAGGCTTTCCATGCATTGGGTGTTAAGGAGGTGACCATCATGCCATGCCATCTCATGATGGCCTATGGCTATGTAGGTGTCCAAATAGGTAGGATTATTTTATTTTTGTACATTAGGATAAAATAATAGCACATTTCATGCACACAAAACCCTAATTTCGAAATGTAGGGTTTCGAAATTATTAAATACACAATACCGAAGTTTTAATGCTCAAAATTAATTTTAATGCTTAATAATATCCATATATATCATAACATATAGTTTAGATACCATAGGATAATTTAATGGTATCATTACGTGACCAAACCCTAATTTGTATAATTAGGGTTTTCAAACCCATTTCATAAATATCGAGTTTTAATAACTCAAAATTGATTTTAATATTTAATATTACTGATTATATAAATTAATGATAGGAAATTAATTGGGATAATTTCGGATCATTGAACTCATCTCTCAAAACATCTCTGACGTTAACGCTCAAAACGCCTCAAAATGATCATAATCGACTCATCTCAAAATGGTCGCAGAAGTTTGAACTTACTTTATAATTAATATTCTAGTAACATAGGAATTAATATGAAAATTAATTCCAATCTTATTCTCAGAAAATTTCACAAAATCTTGACGTATGATGTGTAATCGGCGTTAAAATAATCTTGTCGATATGCTTTACAAACTTCTATTTCTAAATTCACAATTCTCGGTGAATATAAAATAGAATTGTTCCTTCAGAATACTCGAAACCATTATTCGCTATCTTCTCGATTGAATCATCACAAATAATTCCTAATTTACTGGTTTCAAAACCGTAATTAGGCATCTAATTCTACGGATATTACATATTCATCGATGCTTAGTGAATTAAGGAATATAATTTCGATATTCCTTGAACGTAATGTTCTAACGTTGATAAATTCGACGATACGCCTTACAGATTTATTAAGCGATTAAGCTAATTTCAAATTCCTATTATTATAGGAATAAATAAAGTTGTTACAACTTTATTTTGGGCGTTTAGAGATAATTAGTCTATGGAATTTTGAGACGTTTGAACGTCGGTTTTAGAGATAAGTCGATAACTCACCAAATGATCACGAATTATAAAATTCAAATTCCTATGATTATTTTATGATATAAGAACATTATTTATCATCAAAATAATGCTAGAAAATTTAAGAATAGAATGTATCATATTTTGAAATTTTTGAAACCCTAAAATCGAAAATTGGGTTTTGAAATCTAAATTATTTTAATACTTTTCTATGATTAAATTTAATATCTAAGACATATAATATTTCACATAATTATGTAATAGCTATTTTATACAAGGAAATAAAATATTTGGAATCACCTTAGTAAATTTAGAAAATTAGGGTTTCTTAAGTGCAATTTAATTTTAATCTTATTCAATTAATGATATATGATAATTATTATATTATTATGACATCATTAAGGATAAAATGAGGTATTACAAGTTGCATTAAGTTGGGTGACACCTATAGGGTGTTGGACGAAATTTTGGAGGATTTTAGTATGATTTTATGTAATTATATTATCCTATAATTAATGAATGGCTATGAGTTGTATCTTATCTTATATTAGGTGTAAAGTAGTAGTAATTAGCAAGTTGAACAAGTGTCCTAACCCTTTGGACTATAGTGGGCGAAATTTTTGACAAAAAATAAAGCTTGGAAGATTAATATTGTAAGCTTTATATTAATGCCACTTGTAGTTGCCATTTTTGACTTTCAAATATAACTCTTTATCATAATAATAATATAGTATAAGATAAGAAAAAAATTTATTAAAAATTAATACTAAGCTAGTAAGCTTGGGCGACACACACAACATTGCTATGAAATAATAATTTAATTATTCTAGAATAAGTAAGGTTCAATGTACTAATTAAAGGATAGGATGACTCAACAAAGTGATAAGGGATAAGATACAATTTGTCCCACTTGATCCACCATAGGGCCGAAACTTTTGACAAATTTTAGCAAGTGTAAAATTGATATTTTCATGTAATAATTACTACACAAGTGGGATGAGTCTATAAATATAACATGATCATTTCATTCCTCCATTTAGCTTCCCAAACCACCGAAAATTAGTGAGGAAATTTTGAGAGTGTTCTCCAAAGTTTGATCCCAAACCTTAGACAAATAAACCTTCGCCGATTAAATCGACTCCGATTAAAAGGTTAGAAACGTTATATGCTTCGTATACATGCTAGAATTTTTGATTTTCATCCGTTAGAATTCATGTTAAAAGCTTATGTTGTTCATGACATTTTCGAAAATTATATAACTTATGCTAAGATGTTTAGATATTATGTTATATGATATTATTGAGCATGTAGTATAATTATATCACAAAATTAATCATGTTATTAAACTTTAGAAAAGGACCGAAAACTTGAGGGAACCATATGATGATGATTATGATTTTTAAATGTTGATTTGAGCATGAAATAATAATCTAAGGTATTAAATAAGCTTATATGAATTTATATAAAATTTTTGGAAAATTTTTGGAAAACCTAAGTTCATGAATTTCGAAAATTTTAATATATGATATGATATTGAGATATGATCCATATTTAAGTGTTATCATATCATATTGATGATGTAGATTTGTAATATTCCAAAGAAACGAATATACGATTACGGTTTTCTAAACCCGTAATTAGGGTTTTATTGTGATAGTATCTTTTACGACATCGAATTTTGTGATTTCGATACGATATCGTTATAACGAATTCCTTTCATAATTCACTAAGGATTGTGAATTAAAGGATTGAAATATTACGAAATGATTCGTCGATATATTTTAACGTCGAACGCATATAAAACGTCAGTGCCTTATGAAATCTCTGAGCTGTAAAGCTTGGAATTAATTTCCATCTTAATTCCTTTATTAAATGGAATAGATTTAGTTAGTAAGTACGAACTTACTGCGACCATTTTGAGATGAGTCGATTTTGAACGTTTTGAGACGTTTTGAACGTCAACGTCTAGAGACGTTTTGTAAAATGAGTTTAATGCTCAGGAAATTATAATAATTAATTTCCTATTATTATTTTATATAATTACAGTATTATTAATTATTAAAATCGAATTTTAGCATCTAAAATTCGATTTCTTTAACATGGGTTTTTCGAAAACCCTAGTTTTGCAAACTATGGTTTTAACACATGAAATGATACCATTAAATTATCATATGGTATCTAAACTATATGTTATGACATATATGAGTATTATTAAGCTATGAAATCAGTTTTTGGAACAATAAAACTCGATAGCTTATATTTATAAATTTCGAAACCTAATTTTCGAAATTAGGGTTTCTTATGCATAAATTAATGCTATAATTTTATCCTATGATATTGTTTAATATCTAAATCATATATTATGATATATATGTGTATATTTGGGACGAAAATTACATGAATATCAATAATAGGTGTGATTTATAATTTTTATCCTATTTTCCTAAATTTGGATCGGTAATTTCGAAATATACATATGTGCTTGATTAATTATTTTAATGGCTGTATTATATACCTATGAATCATGTAATATATTTATAATGTATTATGGTGTAATAAAAATTTAAAATCAGCCCCCAACACCCCCTAGGCGCCGGCCATGCTTCCCCATAAACATAATGATCCACCTTTCTATTGCCCAACCCATGCACACCCTTTTAAGCCTAGCCAATGATCACTACACTCTCATCATTAGGCTGCCTTCTACCCCATTGGGTGAGTGTGTGTGAGTGTGACCAAGAGAGAGTGAGAGACGGCGAGAGAGAGGGAGGTAGTATAGGGAGAGGCTCTTCCTCTTATCCATTACTCATCCCACATTTTGGAACCCAAAAATCCTCTCCATCCTCTCCCGAAACCCTGCAACAGCCGAGCCTCCCTCTCCATTTTTCGAAAGCTTCCCTCTTCTTCTTTCTTCTCTATTCCCTCTCCCAACTAGCTACTATATTGTTTCTTGTGAATCCTATATCATTCCAAGGTAAACATGGACCTTAAGTATCGATTATATCTTCATTTATCCCAGAAAAATCGAGCATGCTCTTGTATATATTTATGTATGTTCGAATGTTCTATATATGTATACATATGTGTTTTAATGTTCTAGAGCATGAGATATGTTGTTCTTGATGATTTCTATTTCCAAATATGTGAATATATGTTAGAATAAACATATGGTATTGTTTATTTAATTTTTGAATGGATCTAGCATGTATATATGATTTTTCGAACCATAGGATAATGTTTAAAATTATTTTCGAAATGTATAAAAATTCTTCATGATGACCGATTACTTTCCAAGTATTTTGGTGATGGATTATTGATCTAGGATGTGTCTTAAACCCATGGTATGTCATCTAAATTTTTTGGAAAACCCTAGTTATTCTCTTGAGAGTACGAGACACATATGGCTTAATACCTTGGTGTAAAATTTTTATTTTAAGATTGTGATGATGTATTAATGATACAATGTATTGTTTGTATGTGATATGATTTATTTAGAATTTTTGGAAACCATATGATTAAATTTTGAAAAATGCCGTGAGCTTCAAGGGTTTGGTAGGTTGGTGTATGATTTTATTTTTGAACATGTAATGGTGTTTTAATGCTTTAGTATATTATTTATGCATTGTGTGAATTATTAGAATTTTGGAAATCAAATACCATAAATAAATCAAAGAAGCCGTGAGCTTTATGCTCTTAAGGTGATGATTTAATTGGTTTTGATGATTGTTATGATGTTATATTACTATACTATAGTATATAAACATAGTATATAATTGTTGGAAATTTTGAAAACCAAATACCAAAATTAAATCAAAAAGCCGAGAGCATGTATGCTCCATATGGTGATGATTTCAATTGGTTTGGTTGATATTGTGATGTTACAATGTTATAATATAATGTTTAATCATGTTCTGATTTAATTAGAATTTTTAGAAATTGTTTGATAATTATTGGGTAATTAAATCGAAATTACCGTGAATATTGTTATATATTATGGAATGAATGCTTATGATGAACTATAGGTTATATTAATGATATATATTGATGTTGGGATATTATACTATGTGTACATTAATTTTGAAAATTTTGGATAATTATTCCATATTATATGGAATTATCAAATGAATATATATGTGTATATATAAATAAATAGCAAATAATACCATATGAATTTTATAAATTCATATTCTGGACCATAGTGTATAATAATACACTATATTAATTTAGAAAATTTTTCAAAGGTCATTTAGTATTTTTAATCTAATTATCGAAAATTTCGATAATTTAAAAGGGTTTTAAAATCCTTTTTAATTCAGTTTATTAATAAAATATATGTCTATTAATATTCTGGACAGTTTTAAATTTTACAAAAATTTTATATACATAGATTGCTATGTTTGAGACGAACGTTCATTTTATAACGTTTTAAATTCCAAAATACGCATTTTATTTATAAAAAGGTTTATTAAAAATGCGAAATTATTTATAAGTCCTTGATTTACGTGATAAATCGAGAACTAGGACCCTACGTTTTCAAATCGATCAAATTCGATTTATAAAACGAAATAGTAAGAAATTACTATTTGAAAGTCAAAATCGTTGACTTTGTTGACTTCGTTGACTTTTCAAGTCAAACGTACGTGTTACGATTATAAATACGTCAGTACGCGTAAGATATACTAATTGAGTATGATACCTCATTAGTAAGAAAAGATTTCCCAAATGAAATCCATATATCGAAAACGCGTTTTATCGTTGAACGTATCTCGGCGAGCGAGAAAAGTCAATCGATATCGTGTTGAGACGATGAATCCACTAAGGAATTCGTCTCACATCGATATGAAATATCGAAGTTTATCTTAGCTTTTGAAGTCTCGAAGACTTGAGCGACGTACTAAAGCCTCGCCAGAAAGGTGTGGGCGCAACGCAATGACGGATTTTTGACGAACGAACAAACCTAGGGCTTATTACAACAAACCATAGTCCAAAGGCTTCTTATCTTCAAAATGTGGGCCTTTTCGCACCCCACTAAAACGTAACTTTACCGTTATTTCAAATGAGTTTATTTACTGACTTATCCTACAACCGCTTAACAAATGTTTTATCAGACACCGCCAAAATATTTCGCTTTGTGTATGGATCCTATCTCATTATGCCCGGTAGTGGCCGTGGAGATAGTTGGAACTATTATATCAATTGTTGTGGTAGCACCCAACCTTTTAATGTCGGGTCCCGTGTCGGATGATAAATGCCCGCTAGGATTGGCGTGAGGTTGGAACTATACTGTGTTAACATATGCTTGCAGAGATGACCGTGATGTACGGATTATGGTTGTCACGGCGTCGTAGATGGGAGGCCTCCTCTCGACGCTTATTATTTATTATTATTATGTATTGTGACTATGAGATACGGACCATACACACCAAGAAAATGCTCGGCCGAGCTATGTTCTACTGAAAATGATTTGGTAAGCCTGCGCATTTTAACTAAAACCCTCGCGACTTACTCGATATTGGCGGCAGAATCCAAATATTATCAAATGTTTTCGGCATGAGTCCACCGAGTGCAATTTCTTGTACTTAGCCCCGCATGTTTGTTTTTAAATGTGCAGGTTGAGCTCGATGGTGATGATGGGGATGTGTTGAGGAGTCCAAAGTCCTCGACCGATTTACTCAATTTGTGGGTTATACTTGAATGCATATCGTCATATATGTATTCACACACTTTCCGCCGCTATACTCGAACTCCTTTATTTATGCTTTATGTTACAAACTATCGAGGTCCATCGGATCAGGCCAAGTTTTGGGGTCCGATGGCCTAAACCTTTTCAAAAACAATATAACATCATCTCATATTCTGTTCAAGCATGTTAGTTTATTTTTATGCATCTCTATTTTATCCATGTAACCCTAAAATACTACTCCTAGTACTAGTCGCCTCCAAATCAGGGTTGGTCCTGAATGGGGCGTAACAAGATTCATAATATATGGTCATGGAATTTATTAAAATTTATAAAATTAATTGGACCTAAGTCAAAGTTTCAAATATGACTTAGGTAAATTAAATTCAATAGTTCATAATAAATAACAATTATGTTATAATAAGGATAATTAAGGGTGATTAATTATTATTTGAATTTATTGAATTTTTGAAAATGTTTAGTTGGTGAATTATGTTGATCAAAACCATACCTTATGTATATTAATGTTATAATTTTTTTTATCAAGTATAATTACATAAAATGGTCTAAAATAATGTTTAAGACATAGTATGATTTTATAGAATTTTGGAACAAGAATTGTACACTAAAATCGAAAATTACATAAGAAATTGAAAAGTCAAAATGTTGACTTTGAGTTGACTAAAGTCAAAATTGTTGACTAAAGGTTGACTTGGTCAAAATTGTTGACCAAAACGTCGACTGTCAAAGGGCACGTAATTCGATAATACGTGATCTATGTGACGTTATGCGTTTAGTAACAATGTAACTTACGTTACGTAAGTACATTAAACGTCATTATATATTAAAAGGTAGAATATCTCTTATAAATTGAGAAAATTCATAATCGACATTAATTGATTAGGAAACGCCAAAATAAATCCGACGTTAGCCTTATTTGACACGTGAAACGTTATAGACTATGTTCGCTCTCTCGAACGTGATCAACGTACTAAAATAGTTCTTACGTTAAGGTGACGTGGACTTGAGCCAACTTAGAAAGGAACGTTATCGAAAAGCTACGCACTGTGGGCTTTATTCGAAAACCCTTTATTTATTTTGCAAATGCAAAGTATTTATTTACAAGCTTTCAATTGAGAAATGATGATTACCGCCCAAAGTGTTTATGTTTTTATGTATGATCCTATCGAGTTGTCGGGCGAGCCACTATGAAATCGATATCGATCCTAAGGAAGGATTATACCGCTAGATTGATCCGATATGATGATATTATTATTTGTGGTGATGGTTGGAATTATGATATTATTATTTGTGGTGATGGTTGGAATGATGATAGTGAAAGTTGTTGGTTCGCTACCAACGTATGATGATCCCGATGTGATGTCATACTATATGGAGTCAGGTGGCATGATGATATCGAAAGTTGTTGGTTCGCCACCAACATGTGATGATGTTATGTGATGACCTTATGTGATGATGTTATGATATTACTATATGAGAACCGATATGGATCATACAGACAAAAATATGTCCAGTCGACGACTTTTAAAAATGAGAAAATGTTTTAGTAAGCACAAGGCATTTTCAACTAAAACCCTCATGGTCTTACTTAGGGGCGGTGTAATTTAAAGAAAATGTTTTGGCATGAGCCCACTAAGTACATTCTTGTACTTAGCCGCATATTTGTTTTAAATGTGCGCAGTTGAGCGATTGATGTTGATGTCAAGTGTTGAGCGATTGGAGTCTTCGTCGTTGATAAGTATATAGCCTTGATTACATATCGTCATATGTGTAATCACATGTCTTTCCGCCGCAGTTATATAAGTTATGGTTCGAGTCAAACCCTTTTGTCAAGAGTCTAAACGATCCAGCCAGATGTACGATATATGTGTCACATTAAATGATATGAAGTTTTTGAGAATTTGCTCATTATATATATCTCGCAATTCCATAATTAGTGTTTGTTATTGTTGTTAATCCCCATCATTAGTAACAGCCGCTAATCCGCATTTTGGAAAGGCGGATCACACGCTTGGTATCGTGAGCGGTCGCACTCTAAACCCAAAACTTCTTTCAAAAGTCGAGTCTAGATAGAGTCACTAGACTTCAGAGATCACCGACTATGCTCAACACTCCATCACATCAAGCTCAACCGAAAAAGGTAAATGATTTTCTCACGCTTTAGAGAATAAGGGTAAGAAGTTGGAAAGTGGAAGTTAATAAAGTGAAATGAAATTTCAAGCAAATGAAAGTTAAAATTAGAGAGATTCTAAGAATATGCAGGTATGGGACTGCATATTCAAGGAAGGCTCAAAGGATTCCAAGAATATGTAGGTATGGAGATATTCATGGAAAACTTAAAAGATTTAATAAGCGTTGAGTAAATGATTTTCTCGATTTTGGAAATGAAAAAGTTTGAAAGTACATGCCCATTTCTCAAAATTTTGAAATAAGAAGTTTGAACATGGAAAATGATATTTCCAAAGAGAAAAATAAAATAAAATTATGAAAGGTATTTAAGAATGAAAGTAGTGAATAATGATGAGAAGGAATGTTTATGAGGAGGAATGTTATATAAAGAGAATGTTACGTGAATGAAAGTTATGAATAAAGATTGCTGAAAGTGAAAGTAATTGCGAATGTGCAATAATGTTTGATGTTGAGAAGAATTGAAAGTGATATGAGAAAGTACTGACATTGAAATGTCAAAAGAGAAGTTTTTGAATTCATGGAAGTCAATGAAGATTTTGTTGTGATAGTTGTTGGATCAATACCAACATATTATGATGTTTGATGATGTTATAAGGAGAATGTTATGATTATGTTATGATGATGTGATGACATAGATATGTCAAAAGTGAAATCTTTGAATTCGTGAAATTCACTGCGCATGATTATTATGGAAGAGCTATGTTATGAATGTTTACGCTCGAAATTTCGATTATTTTGATGATGGATATGTTATCCCAAGGAACATAGACTGTTTAAGTCGCATGATCCCTTTTTGCGAAAGAACATAGACGTGATAAGAAGCATGATCACTTATCGCGAGATCATAGAAGTAAGAATCGAGAACTTTAGTTCTTTTCAATCGAAGTAAGTATCGACACGAGAACGAGAACAAAGATCAGTGAAAACATTACGAGTTTTCAAAACGAGAAGGAAGAGATATAAGGTAAACCACGTCGGCATTTTTATGCTCGACTTTAACATCGACCTTGCCAACTTCGACTTTGGCGTCGACCTCTTTAATTTAGATCTTAGCAATTCAGTTCAACCTTGGTCGCTTTGATTTGGCGCCAACAAAACTGTCTTCGCGGTGTTGTGACTTTAACTCGTTCTCCCTCGTTTGAATTCGATTTACGAACGGTTTTCGCCTATGTACTCCTATCACAGGGTAATATATTTTTTATGAAGACCCAAATCCTTGATTCCTTCTTCAGAATTCGTGAGAATCAGTTAAAGACTAATCCTATGATGTCCATGAAACGAAAACCTTACAAAGATAGCAAGAATATTAGAATGTCGCTAGAAAATAAGATTCCCATAGTACAAGAAGAGATATGACGACATGAGAACTTTTGTAGATGACCTATTATGAGTCAGTATAAGGTTTCAAGATCTACTCAATTTACGCATTGAGTTTAACTCTATGATCTAGTTTCAATTGAGAAATCACTTGCGTTTCTCATTTTCCTCGGAAAGAAGTTACAAAACCAAAATTTCATAAAGCGCTCTTTTGAAACCAAACCTTCATGTGACTGAGAAAGTATTTGTGACGGGCCTGGCCACCCCATATGACCAAAGAAATCTCAGTAGTCGTCATTCTGGTCTTCGGACCCTATATCCCAATTATTCAAGTTCAAAAAGTATATTGATTCAAATCTTCGAGATTGTCATCAGGAGTTGTAAACCAATACTTCTTTTAAATTGTCATGATGAATTCTTCTTCAAAGCTTGAAACCAGTAAGTATGAGACAAGTTGACTTATTCCGTCACCTAAGTTTTTAAATCAGTAAAGTGATAGACATCAAGTTATGATGTAAAGAAGTTCTCGAAGGGACGAGATATATTCTCTTCTATGGTGCACATTGATGCAATGACCCTTAATGGGCTTACAGAGATTGAGGATAACAGTAAAGTTATACCTCCACGTGAGGGTATGATGATTAAGTTATGAACGAGATACTTTATAGCATTAAGTACTAGAGTAAAAGCAAAGAGAAGTATATTATATATCCTTCGAATATACCCTTCTCTTATTATATTATAATAAGAAAGAATACAACTTATCTTTAAGATAGTTGATTGTCCCTAAAACCTCGTTAGAAGGTCGGACCTGTTAAAAATATGGAGATGAATAAGACACAGTTGATGGATATAAGGGAATGAAAGCATCTCCATTAATAAGTCTCTCGCTTCATCCCTAAATCAATAAGATTATGTTTAAGTGGAATTGATTCCAAGAACTTGAGACTTTGGTTAAACCAAAGATAGTATGATCAACGGGTCAAATAATGAGATATGTGAATAGCTAGGCTATTCCTAGTTATAATGTACAAACATATTACCTTACCAGCCTAGATTGTAATGATGACGGTCTTGATCTTAAAAGTGAGAATCAAAGTATAAAAGTAATATAACTTTGGATATCATGCTCAAGAAAAGAGCAAGAGTTAAGAATAGTCGAGAAATTACCACTATACAAAGATGATATAGCCAGAACATGAGATAAGTTTTGCAAACAGTTTGATTACGATAAGTAAAGCAAATCCTTTGAAGGAAAGAAGTGGATCAAGAAGTAGATTTGATATTTGAGATGAAACCGTCGTACCCTAAGTTTATAAAGACAAAACGCTCACCTTAAGCATGATTTAGTAATTAATCAAATGAGATAACTTTTAAAGAAATTTACGAAGGAAATATGCTCAAGCGAATAAAGGAAAGAATCACAAGGAAGGACCTCAAGGTGAATCTAATTGAAAAGAGTTTCCTCATATTTATGAGATGACCCATAAGGTGAAATATTGGGTACCTTAGCATTGAAAGGAAGTAAACATAGAATGTCTAAAAGATAGTAAAGATATATGACGTCAAGGCAAAAGTATGATGCGTTCTCAGCAAACAAGGGATTTTAACTTATGCGAAACCACTTAGTCAAACCAATGGAGATTAAGAGAAATGACGTATATCCAAAAAGGATATTACGCATGATAGCATAATAAATGCTAACATAAGGATTCTTCTTGAAAGAATTTTAAAAGAAAGAATATATGGAAGATATATTCTAAGGAACGATAAAGAGGAAGAAGGAAGCTGAATCATTCATACTGGTTAAGAAAGTATGATAAACGACAGAATGAACAAAAACCAGGAAAGAATGGTAGGTATGAGAAAACTTCTCAGTATACCTAAGATACTTTGGTTCGAAGACAAATGCTTCACATTTCATTATCACAAGAATAGTAAGAGCATGCGTGGATACGTTAGAGCTCAAATCAGAATAAGCAAATCAAAGAATGAGAATCTCTTCACTTAAAAGAAGGATCATGGTCGCCATACGTATTTTACTCGAACTTAGAATTGAACTTAGAATCACTTAAGACTTTAGTAAAGAACTTGAACATAGTACCTATATGAGACATAGAGATAATCCTAAGAAAGAATTGATTAGTCGAAACCATTCCACAATCTCGCACTGTGAAAAGGAAATTTCGCTCCATTTCTCCGGATAAGAAGTTGCAATTTCTATGGAATCCACATGGGAAGGAAATTCCAACCATACCCACACTACAAATAAGGGAATTATTAAACAAGAAGGGATGTCGAGCATTCCTGCTTATCTAAGCAAAGGATGGATAGCGAAATGAAGGTAGAGGATGTGAAAATTTTTCGAGAATTTCTAGAGATACCCGACAACTTAGCAAAGATTACCCCGATAAGCGCCTAGAATTCTACTATCGAGTTAGAACCATTATTAAACCAAGTTAAAAGTACCTTTATCAAATGGATTCAAGGAAAGTGAAAGATAAAGATTCACGCTTAAAGGCTATAAAATCTAAGTTTCATCGAACCTAGTGTATCACCTAAGAAACACCCGACTTGCTTGTCAAAGAAGAAAGACAGCCCATTAAGAAAGTATATAGATTATCGAGAATTAATAATCCATTACCAAGGATAGACGAGTATTCGGTCAAGGAAAGAACAAGAGTAGTCACGAGAACCAATCTCAATTGACTATAATCAATTTAAGGCACGAGCTAACAATGTACCCAAAATGGCTTTCCGAACAAGACGTGGCTACTATGAGTTATAGTTATGCCGTTCGGACCAACTAATGCGCCAAATGTTTATGAACCTCAAAAATCGAGTGTTCATGATACTAAGACAAATTGTCTTAAATCTTCATAGATAATATTCTCATCTATTTGAAGGGCAAGAAAGAGTATAAGAGTTTTGAAAATCTTCTCGCAAACATCAAGTCAAACAAAAAATTCGCCAAGTTATTTAAAGCGGATTCGTTCAAAGAAATGATATTCCTTGGAGACGTTGGTCTTCCAAAGGAATCCATATGGATCCACAAAGAGCTAAGAGCAATGAGAGGATAGAAGCAATCAACGACCCAAATAGGATTAAAGGTTTCATAGGATTTGCTGACTGCTATCGAAAATTTGACTCTCCAAGATAGCAAGGTTGATAACGCAGCTACCCCGAAGAGAAATTAAATTTACGTGGACTAATAAATGTGATGCTGCGTGCTAATGTGAGGAAGATGATAAGCTATGCATCACAACGACTTAGAACTAACAGCAGTAAAACGAATTAAGATTTTAAGAACATCACCTCTATAAAGTGAGGTGTGAGATCTTCATAGATCATAAGAGTTAAGATACATCTTCGAGCAAGAGACATGGAAAAGAGATGAATAAGAGATTACAAATGTGATATAAATTATCACCTATGAAAAATTTATGTAGTGGCTGATGATTTATGTTGTAAAATTCAGTCTAAGTAATGGTAAATCCTTGCATAGGAGAAAAACTCATCAAAGAGTTAAGAAGATGAAGATAGAAATTGTTTAACATCGTCTCAATTGCCTATAAGTGAAGACATTGTATCAATAATCCTATGGGATAACGTAATAATAGATTTTGAGATAGAATTACCAAAGTCAAAAGATAACACTGCTATAAGAGTAATAGTGTATCGACTTACCAAATATGTTCAATTCATGCCTATTTAGGCTACTCGGATCTAATGAATTAACCCGCTTGTTTACTAAGAAAATCGCACGCCTCGCATCGTAAACATTTTGAGGTTACCTTTAGAATATGAATTGGCTTAGAAAAGAAAGAATTGACATACAAGTAGGAAACGATTTTCCACTTATTAAGTTTACCTACGACAATAATTGTCGAGCAACATGGCCCATGCGAGGCAAAGATATAAAGAAAGTATCGATCATCTCTTTATCGAGATAAAGAAAATAAGAGGAAAGTTTTAAAGCCAATTACGTGAAAGGAATGAATGAAATGTTTGCCAAATTAGCAAAGAAAGAAAGAAAGAAGCTCATGATAGACAAAGGTTTTACCGATATGCGTGAGATATGAAATGCATCTTGAATGCGAGATAAAGTGTATTAAAGTTCTCCATTGAAAGAATTTCAATGTTTGGAGAAAAGAAAGTTGAGACTATGTTTTATAGGACCTTACGAGATCCTAGAAATGATAAGGCCTAGTAGCCTATAGAATGGTACTTCCATCAAACTTGAAAAGTACGTAATTTTCCACGACACAATTAAAGAAAGTGTGTTATGGTCCAAAACATGACCATCATGATACGTTATTCTTGAATTGAGAGATGAATTATGAGAAAGAATCTGTGACTGATTAAATCGTTAGAATCAACGGTTAAGAAAGAAGCTTATACCGTTGGTGAAAGTCCAATGGAGAGACCATGGACAAAAAGGAAGTTACGTGGAAACTTGGGATTGTTATAGTGCAAAGATACCCGTACTTTTCTACGGTATGCAAATTTCGAGGACGAAATTTATTTTAAGGGGGGTAGAATGTAATATCCCGTAGTTTTAACACTTAATTACGATAATATAAATCGTGATTAGGGTTTTAAAGTTCGATAATTAAAATCCTATTCTGAGTCAACGCTTACCTTTGACCAAGCATAATTGGATAATATCTGTGTGATATTCACTGATGCTTAGTGAATATAATTTCGATATTCCTTCAACGTAATGTTCTAACGCTGATAAATTCGACGCCACGCCTTACAAGATTATTATTAAGCTTAAGTTTAATTTCAAATTTCTATTATTATAGGAATAAATAAAGTTGTTACAACTTTATTTTGGACGTTTTAGAGATAATTCGTCTATGGGAATTTTGAGACGTTTCAAACGTGGGTTTTTAGAGATGAGTCGATAACTCAGTCAAATGATCACGGAATTATAAAATTCAAATTCCTATGATTATTTTATGATATAAGAACATTATTTATCATCAAAATAATGCTAGAAAATTTAAGAATAGAATGTATCATATTTTGAAATTTTTGAAACCCTAAAAATCGAAAATTGGGGTTTTTGAAATCTAAATTATTTTTAATACTTTTCTATGATGAAATTTAATATCTAAGACATATAATATTTCACATAATTATGTAATAGCTATTTTATACAAGGAAATAAAATGTTTGGAATCACCTTAGTAAATTTCGAAAATTAGGGTTTCTTAAGTGCAATTTAATTTTTAATCTTATTCAATTAATGATAAATGATAATTATTATATTATTATGACATCATTAAGGATAAAATGAGGTATTACAAGTTTGCATAAGTCAAGTGACACCTATAGGGTGTTGGACTAAATTTTGGAGGATTTTAGTATGATTTTATGTAATTATATTATCCTATAATTAATGAATGGCTATGAGTTGTATCTTATCTTATATTAGGTGTAAAGTAGTAGTAATTAGCAAGTTGAACAAGTGTCCTAACCCTTTGGACTATAGTGGGCGAAATTTTTGACAAAAAAATAAAGCTTGGAAGATTAATATTGTAAGCTTTATATTAATGCCACTTGTAGTTGCCATTTTTGACTTTCAAATATAACTCTTTATCATAATAATAATATAGTATAAGATAAGAAAAAAAATTATTAAAAATTAATACTAAGCTAGTAAGTTTGGGCACACACAACATTGCTATGAAATAATAATTTAATTATTCTAGAATAAGTAAGGTTCAATGTACTAATTAAAGGATAGGATGACTCAACAAAGTGATAAGATAAGATACAATTTGTCCCACTGATCCACCATAGGGCGAAACTTTTGACAAATTTTAGCAAGTGTAAAATTGATATTTTCATGTAATAATTACTACACAAGTGGGATGAGTCTATAAATATAACATGATCATTTCATTCCTCCATTTAGCTTCCTAAACCACCGAAAATTAGTGAGGAAATTTTGAGAGTGTTCTCCAAAGTTTGATCCCAAACCTTAGACAAACAAACCTTCCCCGATTAAATCGACTCCGATTAAAAGGTTAGAAACGTTATATGCTTCGTATACATGCTAGAATTTTTGATTTTCATCCGTTAGAATTCATGTTAAAAGCTTATGTTGTTCATGACATTTTCGAAAATTATATAACTTATGCTAAGATGTTTAGATATTATGTTATATGATATTATTGAGCATGTAGTATAATTATATCACAAAATTAATCATGTTATTAAACTTTAGAAAAGGACCGAAAACTTGAGGGAACCATATGATGATGATTATGATTTTTAAATGTTGATTTGAGCATGAAATAATAATCTAAGGTATTAAATAAGCTTATATGAATTTATATAAAATTTTTGGAAAACTTTAGTACCTAAGTTCATGAATTTCAAAAATTTTAATATATGATATGATATTGAGATATGATCCATATTTAAGTGTTATCATATCATATTGATGATGTAGATTTGTAATATTCCAAAGAAACGAATATACGATTACGGTTTTCTAAACCCGTAATTAGGGTTTTGCCGTATAGTATCTTTTTACGACATCGAATTTTGTGATTTCGATACGATATCGTTATAACGAATTCCTTTCATAATTCACTAAGGATTGTGAATTAAAGGATTGAAATATTACGAAATGATTCGTCGATATATTTTAACGCCGAACGCCATATAAAACGCCGGTGCTTTATGAAATCTCCGAAATGTAAAGCTTGGAATTAATTTCCATCTTAATTCCTTTATTAAATGGAATAGATTTAGTTAGTAAGTACGAACTTATCGCGACCATTTTGAGATGAGTCGATTTTGAACGCTTTGAGACGTTTTGACGTCGCCGCTTGAGACGTTTTGTAAAATGAGTTTAATGCTCGTGAAATTATAATAATTAATTTTCTATTATTATTTTATATAATTACAGTATTATTATTAAAATCGAATTTTAGCATCTAAAATTCGATTTCTTTAACATGGTTTTTCAAAACCCTAGTTTTGCAAACTATGGTTTTAATACATGAAATGATACCATTAAATTATCATATGGTATCTAAACTATATGTTATGACATATATGAGTATTATTAAGCTATGAAATCAGTTTTGGAACAATAAAACTCGATAGCTTATATTTATAAATTTCAAACCTAATTTTCAAATTAGGTTTCTTATGCATAAATTAATGCTATAATTTTATCCTATGATATTGTTTAATATCTAAATCATATATTATGATATATATGTGTATATTTGGGACGAAAATTACATGAATATCAATAATAGGTGTGATTTATAATTTT
Source organism: Salvia rosmarinus (assembly GCA_036937905.1). Taxonomy (NCBI): domain Eukaryota; kingdom Viridiplantae; phylum Streptophyta; class Magnoliopsida; order Lamiales; family Lamiaceae; genus Salvia; species Salvia rosmarinus. The sequence goes on from CM072821.1 coordinate 35,809,011, forward strand.
ATCCTATTTTCCTAAATTTGATCGGTAATTTCGAAATATACATATGTGCTTGATTAATTATTTTAATGGCTGTATTATATACCTATGAATCATGTAATATATTTATAATGTATTATGGTGTAATAAAAAAATTAAAATCAGCCCCCAACACCCCTAGCGCCGCCATGCTTCCCATAAACATAATGATCCACCTTCTATCGCCCAACCCATGCACACCCTTTTAAGCTTCTAGCAATGATCACTACACTCTCATCATTAGGCTGCCTTCTACCTCATTGGGTGAGTGTGTGTGAGTGTGACCAAGAGAGAGTGAGAGACGGCGAGAGAGAGGGAGGTAGTATAGGGAGAGGCTCTTCCTCTTATCCATTACTCATCCCACATTTTGGAACCCAAAAATCCTCTCCATCCTCTCCTTAAACCTCGCAATGCCGAGCCTCCTCTCCATTTTCAAAGCTTCCTCTTCTTCTTTCTTCTCTATTCTCTCCCAACTAGCTACTATATTGTTTCTTGTGAATCCTATATCATTCCAAGGTAAACATGGACCTTAAGTATCGATTATATCTTCATTTATCCCAGAAAAATCGAGCATGCTCTTGTATATATTTATGTATGTTCGAATGTTCTATATATGTATACATATGTGTTTTAATGTTCTAGAGCATGAGATATGTTGTTCTTGATGATTTATATTTCCAAATATGTGAATATATGTTAGAATAAACATATGGTATTGTTTATTTAATTTTGAATGAATCTAGCATGTATATATGATTTTTCAACCATAGGATAATGTTTAAAATTATTTTCAAATGTATAAAAATTCTTCATGATGACCGATTACTTTCCAAGTATTTTAAAGATGGATTATTGATCTAGGATGTGTTTTAAACCCATGGTATGTCATCTAAAATTTTGGAAAACCCTAGTTATTCTCTTGAGAGGTAGAGACACATACGGCTTAATACCTGGTGTAAAATTTTTATTTTAAGATTGTGATGATGTATTAATGATACAATGTATTGTTTGTATGTGATATGATTTATTTAGAATTTTGGAAACCATATGATTAAATTTTGAAAATGCCGAGCTTCAAGGTTTGGTAGGTTGGTGTATGATTTTATTTTGAACATGTAATGGTGTTTTAATGCTTTAGTATATTATTTATGCATTGTGTGAATTATTAGAATTTTGAAAATCAAATACCATAAATAAATCAGAAGAAGCCGTGAGCTTTATGCTCTTAAGGTGATGATTTAATTGGTTTTGATGATTGTTATGATGTTATATTACTATACTATAGTATATAAACATAGTATATAATTGTTGGAAATTTTGAAAACCAAATATCAAAATTAAATCAAAAAGTCGAGAGCATGTATGCTCCATATGGTGATGATTTCAATTGGTTTGGTTGATATTGTGATGTTACAATGTTATAATATAATGTTTAATCATGTTGTGATTTAATTATAATTTTTAGAAATTGTTTGATAATTATTGGGTAATTAAATCGAAATTACCGTGAATATTGTTATATATTATGGAATGAATGCTTATGATGAACTATAGGTTATATTAATGATATATATTGATGTTGGGATATTATACTATGTGTACATTAATTTTGGAAATTTTTGGATAATTATTCCATATTATATGGAATTACCGAAATGAATATATATGTGTATATATAAATAAATAGCAAATAATACCATATGAATTTTATAAATTCATATTCTGGACCATAGTGTATAATAATACACTATATTAATTTAGAAAATTTTCCAAAGGTCATTTAGTATTTTTAATCTAATTATCAAAAATTTCGATAATTTAAAATGGTTTTAAAATCCTTTTTAATTCAGTTTATTAATAAAATATATGTCTATTAATATTCTGGACAGTTTTAAATTTTACAAAAATTTTATAAACATAGATTGCTATGTTTGAGAAGAACGTTCATTTTATAACGCTTTAAATTCCAAAATACGCCTTTTATTTATAAAAGGTTTATTAAAATACGAATTATTTATAAGTCCTCGATTTACGGATAAATCGAGAACTAGGACCCTACGCTTTCAAATCGATCAAATTCGATATATAAAACGTAAATAGTAAGAATTACTATTTGAAAGTCAAAATCGCTGACTTTGTCGACTTCGTCGACTTTTCAAGTCAAACGACGCTTTACGATTATAAATACGCCAAGACGCCGTAAGATGTATGATACCTCATTAGTAAGAAAAGATTTCAAATGAAATCCATATATCGAAAACGCATTTATATCGCTGAACGTATCTCGAGGAACAGAAAAGTCAATCGATACGCAGTTGAGACGTATCAATCCACTAAGGAATTCACCTCACATCGATATGAAATATCGAGTTTATCTTAGCTTTGGAAGTCTCAAAGACTTGAGCGACGCACTAAAGCCTCGCCAGAAGCGTGTGACGCAAACGCAACGATGGGATTTCGACGAACGAACAAACCTAGGGCTTATTACAACAAACCATAGTCCAAAGCGGGCTTTATCTTCAAAATGTGGGCCTTTTCGCACCCACCAAAACGTGACTTTACCGTTATTTCAAATGAGTTTATTTACGCACTTATCCTACAACCGCTTAACAAATGTTTCACCGCATTACACCGCCAAAAATATTTCGCTTTGTGTACGGATCCTATCTGTTATGCCCGGTAGGGCCGTGGAGATGGTTGAACTATTATATCAATTGTTGTGGTAGCACCCAACCTTTTAATGTCGGGTCCTATGCCGGATGATAAATGCCCGGCAAGGATTGGCGTGAAGGTTGAAACTATATCAGATTAACATATGCTTGCGTAGAGCGACTGTGGTCGCACGGGATTATGGTCGGTCACGGCGTAGATGGGAGGCCTCCTCTCGACGCTTATTATTTATTATTATTATGTATCATGACTATGAGATACGGACCATACACACCAAGAAAATGCTCGGCCGAGCTATGTTTACTTAACCGAATGATTTGGTAAGCACAAGGCATTTTAACTAAAACCCTCGCGACTTACTCGATATTGGCAACAGAATCCAAATATTATCAAATGTTTTCGCATGAGTCCACCGAGTGCAATTTCTGTACTTAGCCCCGCATGTTTGTTTTAAATGTGCAGTTGAGCTCGATGGTGATGATGGGGGATGTGTTGAGAGAGTCCAAAGGTCCTCGACCGATTTACTCAATTTGTGGGTTATACCAATGCATATCGTCATATATGTATTCACACACTTTCCGCCGCTATACTTCAACTCCTTTATTTATGCTTTATGTTACAAACTATCGAGGTCCATCGGATCAGGCCAAGTTTTGGGGTCCGATGGCCTAAACCTTTTCAAAAACAATATAACATCATCTCATATTCTGTTCAAGCATGTTAGTTTATTTTTATGCATCTCTATTTTATCCATGTAACCCCTAAAATACTACTCCTAGTACTAGTCGCCTCCATCAGTTGGTCCGGAATGGGTCGTGATGTATGGTATCGTAGCGCTTTTGCTTTGTAAACCCAAAACCTTTATTCTAAGTCTAGATCGAGTCATCGGACTTCTAGAAACCCATCGACTCTCTCAACACTCCATCACATCGAGCTCAACCGGAATAAGGTAATCGCATTTCTTTCTCAAACTCATAAAATGGAAAATTTCGCATGATGAGCAAGTTAGAAGAACTTTTGAGAAATTTTATGATTATGAAAATTTTTGAAGTTGAGCAAGAAAAATTCTTCCAATTTTTTTCGAATTGAACTAATACAATTGCCTAAGTATTGAGATGGAAGTGTATGGTAGTATCGGGTTGAATGATCAACATGGAACGAATTCATTTTCGATATGTATATGAGTTGATCATGATCGCCTTTTGAAATCATACTCCAAATTTGCAAATAAAACTTTACTTCCCGACTTTCAAAATTTTAATTATGATAAACGATATGTTATCATGAGACTAACTTAGACTCTAAGGAGCATGCTCACGTATCATGAAAGAACATAGAAGTATGAACTTTTCCTTATGCGAACAAAAGAACGATAAGAAGAATGAAAGTGATGATACCCTCGAGCACGAACGACGAAAGACGAGCGAGAAGGATGAACAAGGCGACCTCAACCTTAAAGATGAACGACGCCGCACTTCATCATCACTTTGACACGAGTGAGCAGCAACACGAATCACGACATGGACGCCACTTACGGCTTCAGGATGTTCAGCCTCGACTTAAGAACCCGAAGATGATAGACGACACGCCGACATACCTCGATTGACATTTTTAGACGATCGCACAAATTTCCTGCACCGCGCAGTAAATTTGTTTTAGCTAGATCTCCCGTTAGAACTCCGACGACGCATGGTTTTCACCTACGCACTCCTAACGACTGATCTTCATTTGTTATGAAGAACAGAATCCCTAATTTTGTCTCCAGAATACGATAGAGTCTGTTGAACTCTAGCTTAAGTGTTTGATATAAGACAAGGATCTCGTAGCGTATATTAAGATATCATTAGCTTATATGTTATACGCTTGGGTAAGACTAAGAAGGTAAGTTGTGGTAAGTACTGTGCGGATGATGTTGCCTACCTTATAGACTTGCTTGACCTTATCTAGTTGCTTCACGCCACGCTTAAGACATCCTCGCCTGCTTTTGAGATGACGATAGTCACTTATGTTAGTTTTGTTCGTGATGTATGGAGGGGATGAGATATCTCGCGAGGAGGAGGATTGACCACACCCCACCCCAGAGGAGGAGGTGAGTATTTATCGCCCAAATTGGATGTCTTGGGGAAGACTTGGGTGAGTTCTCGCATATTATCTCCGCCTTTGGAGAGACGCCCGAGCCCACGGGCGCGACTGACATGACGGCATCCAGCGCTTACCAGCGATACTCCCCGCACTGGATGGGTATGCCCGAGATATCGGGAGATTACATCTACCGGCGATGGGCAGCTACGACTTGGTGGGAGATTTGCCCATTCGTGAGTCACCCGACTTACGTGGTACAAAGATGTACGGACACGACACCGAGGACCCTACCTCCCTCCCGAGAGTATACCCGGCGGGACGAGTCGCCAGAGTGGCTTTTACATGAGGTTCCGAGGCGATTGACCCGCCGTGCCTCCTTTCCTTTGACGAGGGAAGGCCTGCTCGCTTAGAGAGGGCAAGATGCCCCGTGAGCCTCTGAGAGCCGGTATTTCACCCTCACCGTCGGACACCCCTGCACGTCCACCAAGTACCACCTCCACCACCTATGGTCCCACCATTGCACCACCGAGCACTTCCGTGAACAAAGACGGATGAGGGTAACAGATGTCGCAGTGGCTACAAAACCGATCCGACACGACTACGAGCATCGGGTGAATGCAACCAACGCCTTAACCCCCGCGAGACATACCGATGGTGGAAAGCGATGGAGCCGGTCCATCCAGGGACTGCCCCGCATGGACATTTCGATAATGAGGACGACTGAGGAGGAGGAAGACCCCTGAGGACTGGACGCTGGGAGGACTCATGATGTAGACCCCGATGAAGCTTAAGGAGATTTTTTGTGTTAAGCTTCTATTGTTTTCCATTTCCTATGTTTAATCTTTAGTGTCGACCTAAAACCTTAGCTTTTTGGAAGGCGTGTGGGCCGGACTTATGTTTTATTTCTCTTTGATAACCGTTGGTTTTGAACATCCCGCCTATGGCGTAGAATTTTGATATATATATATACACATGACCCTAATAGGGCTTTTATGCAAGTTATGTTTGTTAAGAGTGATTGCTTGGAATCGCTTTACAATAAGGCCATAATAGTGTTGGTGTATGTTGAGTTGGGAAAAGAATAAGTGCCTAACGACACTGTTTTCTAATAGCAAGATGCCTCCGAGAAGAAATCCGGAGCAGAACCTGTGGGTCGAGGTCGGGAAGGCCAAGAGGAAGGGGTAGGATCCCCAGCAAGAGCTTAAGAAATTCCCAACCACCACCTCCACCTCAACCCGATCGCAGGATCGAAGAAATGTTTCTAAGATGTAACCTCCTCCGCCTTTAACGGAAAGGTAGTCTGAAGAAGTTCAACAATGGGTTAGGGCCATTGAACGGATTTTACCTTTTTAAGATGCACGGCACAGAAAGGGTCGTCGTGTTACCTTCCACCGATAGACCACCGACCGACTTGGTGGGAGGCCGAAGAAGACTTTCACAAATGAAATGAAGAATTCTCGTGGGAGGATTTCAAGAGGAGTCAGATGAAAAGTACATACCTAAAAGCTATAAGAGGAAGAAGGAGCAGAATTTTCCGCTAAAACAAGAAAGGATGACCGTGACCGACTATGATCGCATCTTTCTGCGAGATGTCGAGATATGCACTGTAATCGTGGACACCGACTTGAAAATGTCGGAAAAGTTCGTGTGGCTAAGAATGGAGATACGCATGCTTCGCCCATGGAGACCGTCTACATCAAGCTCTCGCATCGAGCTTTGATATCGAGGCGCCAACCGAAAATAAGCTTGCTCTCGCAACACAACGATCGGAAGAGGAAATGAACCCAACGCAGGAATAACAACAAACTGAGAACTTGGAGAGAGTCACAAGCGCTGGCAAGGAACGCGGCATAGGACAAGCCGGAAGAGAGCATTATCTCCACCGCAAGGGGACCAGTGAAGGCCAAGGGCACCTCAATGCCCTAGATGCCATAGAGCACACAGTGTGGCACGGCAAACGTGGCGAGTCATATAACGGTGAACGGCACTACGCCAACAATTGCTCGATGTCACGCTCGGATGGAAGCCGAACCAAACGGCAATGCTCACCATTGAGGGCTATACCTCAACCCCAGCAGCCACCCAACCCCAACTCAAGGCAAACACCCCAACCCAACAACACACTCAACAACAAGAATAAGCAAACAATAAGAACAAATCAAGAATCAAGGGCAGCCACCGCCAACAACAAAGAGAGGCGATAACCACCCTAACGCCAGAATGGCAAAGAATAAAGCCGTGCAACAACCGCAAATCAACAGGACTACCGTCACCACAGCCAAAGTAGCCTACGCCCGCGACAGAGGCGAATCAACAACAGGAAACTCGTGTATGGGAGTTCTTCTCAACCCACCGTTATAGTATTGTTCGATACGTGGTCGTGATTCTTTTATTGCAAAATCATGCGAGAAATGCCGAGCCTTAGGTCTGAAAATCAAGCCGTGATATGAGAATCTCATCGCCATAGGAGGGATTATGACCTACCCACTTTTGCTCGAACCTAGAATCGACATTAGATCACTTAAGGTTCGCTAACGATCTAAACATAATACCCATGGACGATGTAGACATAATCCTGGAATGGATCAAGCTAAGAATCATTCCACGATTCTCTCGTAAGGAAAGGAAAATTTCGCTTCACTTTCCGACAAGAAGCTACGATTTCCATGGATCAAGATGGGAAGAGGCAATAGTTCGCGACTACAAGCTGGAGGATGATGAACCGTAAGGATGCCATGCATTCCTTGTTTATTTAAAGATGAGATAAACCCAAGCGCGGTAGAAGACATTGAAGTTGTCGAGAGTTTCTGACGATTTCAAAATCCCAGACTACCTCCCATAGACAATCGAGTTTACCATCGACTTGGAGCCGGATCAGCCCGGTCGGCGCGCCTATAGGATGGCCCCAAAGGAGCTAGAAGAGTAAAATCCAAATCCAAGAGCTGATCCGGGATTCATTAGGCCGAGTGTTTCACCTTGGGAGCCGCTTTGTTTGTTAAGAAGAAGGATGGTTCTTTGAGGACGTGCATCGATTATAGAGAACTAAATAAGATGACACTAAAGAACAAATACCCTTTACCCAATTGATGACCGTTTGATCAATTGCAGAGGGTGTATTCTCAAGATTGATCTTAAGTCGATACCACCAACCGAAAATACGGCCCAGATGTGACCAAGACATTCCAACCGATATGGCCACTATGAATTCATAATTATGCCATTCGGATTAACCAATGCACCGACCGTGTTCATGGACCTCATGAATGAGTATTTCATCCATTTTGATAAGTTTGTTTTAGTCTTCATAGATGACATCCTTATTTATTCAAGAATGAAGAGGATCATATGAACATCTACGAACGGTTTTGCAAACCTCTGAGAAATGAAAGACTTTGCTAAGTTTAGCAAATGTGAGTTTTGGCCAAGGAAGTTATGTTCCTGACACATCGTCTCAAGGTATAAAAGTAGATCCAACAGTAGAGGCTGCAAGAATGGAAATCACCAAAACACAAAGACGAAATTAGAAGCTTTCAGATTAGTCGGCTACTATAGGAGATTCATCAAGGATTCTCCAAGATTGCAAGGCCAATAAAAGTAGGCCGATCGCCTTTATCTCGATTATTCTTCAACGTCCGCCGCCGCCGCCGGTTCACACTCTTTACGCAAAACGATGTTTAGTTCGCTCACGCCGGTACTTTTTAAAGTCTCGCATAAACTTTGATATTTTATATCGATATAAATCAATTCTTAACTAATTCAATACGCCGCTCATCTGCGATTTTGACTAATATTTCGCTCTTCGATAAAACGAGATGTTACATAATTACCATTTTAACCTTTAGTAAACGGCTTAACGCTTTTCACATCGCCGATCTAATGATTTCAATTATGAAATCTTTCTTACCAATGAGATTTTCTTACCTTATTAGCACGTTTTACTGCATTAGTGTATTTATCGAACGATTTCAGACGCTGATTTCAAAAGTCAATACTTTGATTTTTATTAGTAAATTTTACTAATTCATATTTTTAGTTTCATATAAATCAATTTCTAATTGATTTATTTTTCTAAACTCTTAATTTTTAATATTTTTGAAGATAACTTCTAAACATATAATACATCATTATTCTTAATATTTAAGGATTTAAAATCCTTAATACCCTTAGTATAGCTCTTGCCATCTAATACTATAATATCCAAACATTTTTCAAATTTTCTTCTAAATTACATGGTGTACTATATTATCATAGTATCACCATATATAATTAATTATTAACTATAGAAAATTTTTAAGATTACTTAATTAGGTCCATAGTCACTATTCTTCAAAATTTGTCCAAACAATTTAAAAATTTCTATTTAATTAGTTATAGTCTCAACTTCAATTTATATCATAATATTAACATATAATCTATCATATTTAATTTCTTCATCAAAGAATTACGCACAAGCTTTCTGGCCTTTACACATGTATCAAATATTTTTATAAAATTCTAACAAGAATATATCATGCTTATATATTAAAATACATAACATTACATCACAATTTTCATTAAAACAATTAAATCATAGTACTTGAGCTCTGAAACCTTTCTGTCCTTTTGAAATTTTTTTATCAATGTATATTTAAAATTCTACTAAAACATAGAGCATATAATTTAGGTCCTAGATTAACAATATGTTATTGCATGTCTTTAAATAAAACTTATACATTAACATAAGTATTTCCATGTTTTCGTAATTCCAAGAGAATTAATATACTTTCCAAAATTTCAAAACAATTTACTATGAACTCCTACAAGATCATAGATCATGAATCCATCTTAAATAATTTTTAGAAAAACTTTCGACCCACTTAAGAATTCATAACATGTTCAAAATAAACTTTTAACATGATTTAGTTTCAGATTTTCACGCTACACACCTCTTCGATGCATAACTTACCATAGGTTAGCAAATTTTGAAATTAAACACACATACATAATTTTCAAATCAAGAACACTTACCTATTCATAGCCAAATTGACATGCTCTGTCACTAATTCCCAACCCTAAAACGGACCTGGGGGATAATTTGAAGGAATAGTACTAGGTTCATGAAAAACTAATACGAGGATGCATATTATATGAAAATAACATGGTATACCAGTAGCTAAACCAACAGATCCAAAGGAAAATATAATGATCTCAAGGACTTTAATGCTAATATCATCTATTCATAGGAACATAGTTCAAACCGCAACTAAGTCATGTGAATACACGATTTAACGACGCCCAAGGTTTCTAACTCGATACATAAACTTATCAAAAGTAGTCCGACTTCTCAACACCCTCCATCAACATTGTCAATACCAACCCGCACATTTAAAACAAACATGCAATGACAAGAACGCACTCAACGGGCTCATGCTAAAACATTTTATCGATTTAAATTACATCGCCATATCATTGTAAGATACAAGGGTTTTTCAAATGCCTCAGTACTTACTAAAACATTTTTCATCGCCTCATAAACATTTGTTGCTCGCCAAGCATTTTATTCGCATGTATGATCCATATCCTTATCCTTTCTTCATATCTCATTAACGCCAGAGAAAGAGCCTTCTACGCCGCGGACCGGCCGTGAATTGTCCTTACAAACACAAATACCATTAGGCGTACATCATCAGCCATGTATAAGCCTTCCTAAGACGTCAATACCCCATTCGATAACCCTGACTGTAAGTGACTAGTACTGGAGTAGTATTTTGTGGTTACTAGACTAAGATAAAGATGCATAATAACAATAAATTAGCAAGTTCAACATGATGTTTATAACGAGAATAACCTAAAGCATGCTCGATCGTCAGACAGTAATGTCATAACGATTCAAACGTTAAAGCCATCGGACCCAAAGGCCTAACTATGGTCTCATGGACCTCAATAGTTCATGTTGCATTATCCTCCCACAATCCAAAGTATAAATGACTGAGGACCTTAATAATTCATAACAATAACGTAAAATGAATCTGAGTCAGGCACGGAAAGTGTGAATACATATACGACATCATGATTCAAGGAAACCACAAATTAGATAATGGTCATGACACCGACCCTCAACACTTCCCCATCACCATCGAGCTCAACCCGCACATTTAAAACAAACATGCAGGGTAAGTACAAGAAATTGCACTTGTGGACTCATGCCGAAAACATTTGATAAAAATTGGATTACCGCCAATATCGTGAAACAAGTGGTTTTAGTTAATGCCTCAGCTTACAAATCATTTTCAGTCAAAATCGGCTCAGAGCATTTTCTCGCGTGTATGGTCCATATCTCATAGTAATACATAAAAAATAAATAAACGCCGAGAGGAGGCCTCCCATCTACGACGCCGTGACCGACCTAATCCCGTGACATGCACATCACTCTACAAGATATGTTAACAACAGATAGTTCCAACCTTCACGCCAATCCTAGCGATTTATCATCCGCACAGACCCGACATTTAAAAGGTTGCGAAAGTGCTACTCATAATAAAGTTCCAACCATCTCCACCTACCCGGTAATGAAGATCCATACACAAAACAAATATTTTTGGTGTAATGCAAGAAACATTTGTTAACAATAGAATAAGTTCAGTAAATAAACTCATTGAAATAACAAGAAAGTCACTTTTGGGTAAGAAAAGGCCACATTTTGAAGAAAGAAGCCCACCCGACTAGGTTTGTGTAATAGCCTAGTTGTCGTCACAAAATCCTCGGCAAGCCCACACCTTCGAAATCGAGGCTTAGTACGTCGCTCAAGTCTCTCGAGACTTCCAAAACTAAGATAAACTTCGATATTTCATATCGAGTGATGAATTCTAGTGATTCAATACGCCTCTAACACGATATCAATTGTTCTCGCCTCGACACTTCAACGATAAGCACGATATATGGATTTCATTGAAATCTTTCTTACTAATGAGGTATCATACCAATTAGTATATCTTACGCATCGACGATTTATAATCGTAACGACGCTTGACTAAAAGTCAACAGCAAAGTCAACAAAGTCAGATTTTGACTTTCAAATAGTAATTCTTACTATTTCGCTTTTATAAATCGAATTTGATCGATTTGAAAACGTGAGCTATTTCTATTTATCACGTAAATCGGACTTATAAATAATTTCGCATTTTAATAAACCTTTATAATTAAAACGCTGCATTTCGATTTTAAAACGTTACAAAATGAACGTTCGTCTCAAACATAGCAATCTATGTTTATAAAATTTTGTAACATTTGAAAACTGTCCAGAATATTAATTTACCAAAAATTTATAATTAAACAGTTTTAAAAGGATTTAATATCCTTATTAATTATCGAAATTTTATAATTGTCCTAAAAATAGCAAACGACCCTTGAAAAATTTTCTAAATTAATATAGTGTATTATTATACACTATGGTCCAGAATATGAATTTATCAAATTCATATAGTACTGTTTGCTATTTATTTATATATATACATATATAAATATTCACGGTAATTCCAATAAATAGGGAATAATCATCCAAAAATTCCCAAAATTGGTATATACCTATTATAATATCTCAACATCAGTATATAATATTTTCATAACCCATAGTTCATCATAACTATTTATTTCAATATATAACAATATTTCACGGTAATTATGAGATAATTATCAAATAAATAGCAAACAATTTCTAAAAATTCTAAATAAATTCCAACATCATTAAACATTATATTATAACATTGTAACATCATAACATCAACTAAACTAATTTAAATCGTCACCATATGAGCTTATGTTGCTCTCGGCTTTTTCGATTTATTTAGCATTTGGTTTTCAAAAATTCCAACAATTATATACTATGTTTATACACTATAGTATAGTAATGTAACATCATAATATTTATCAAAACTAATTAAATCATCACCTTCAAGAGCATATCACTCACGGTTTATTTGATTTAATTTAGTATTTGATTTCCAAAAATTCTAATAATTATACACCATGTATAAACAATATACTAGAGCATTAATACACCATTGCATGTTCAAAATAAAATCATACATCAACCTATATATTTATATAGCTCACGTAATTTTGAAAATAAGTATATGATTTTCAAAAATTCTAATTAAATCATAGAACATATAATCAAGGTTCTAAAGCATTAATATGTCATTGCATGCTTGAAATAAAAATTATACATCAAGATACACATATATATATATCTCACGGCATTTTTCAAAATTTAAGCTATGGTTTTCAAAATTCCTAAATCAATACTATAGTCTTAAATCATATCATAGATCAATAATACATGCTTAGAATATATCAAGAAGTATTCGGCCTTCATTTAACATTTCATAGCATTTTCAAAAATTTATATCAATATATACCATGGTTCGAAAATCATATATATGCAAGATACATTCATGCATTTCATATACCATAACCTATGTTCATCTAAGCATATTCACATGTATTTTTGTAAATAAAATCCTCAAGAACATGTATATAAACAATAGCTCATGCTTAAGAACATTTAAACACATGTGCACATATATATATAACTTCTCAAACCTATAAATATATATAAAACAGTTTGAAATTTTCAGCATATAGGAGGATAAAATCAAGCTATAGACCATGTATTACCTTGAGAATGTCTAGGATGACAAGAACACTAAATGGTATCAAGTTTGGGAGGAGAAATGGAGAAGAATGGAAGAACAAAATTTTGAAAATGGAGAGGTTGCCTCGGTTTTGGAGTGCAGAAAATGGAGAATGAAGCAGTATTTTGTGTGTTTGAAATGTGAGAGAATGAAAGAGATCCTCTCCTAATACTCTCTCTCTACACGTTACACACACACATATAGGGGAAATAATTGCTGCACTTGGGAAGGGAAAATGATGATTATGGAGTGTTTAAAGAGCTCTCCATGCATTGGGCAAAATTTAAAAGTGAAATCATGTTTATGGGGTGAAGGAGTCAAGGGGGGTTCAAGGGGCTGTTTTAATTTTAAAATACTCTTAATACAAGTATTAATCATAGTATAGTTCATAGATATATAATACATGCCATAAAAATAATTAAACATAATATATGCAAAATTGATATTACCGATCCAATTATTGAAAATAGGATTAAAAATATAAATTACACCTATTATTGATACTCATGTAATTTTCATCCCAAATATACACATATATATCATAATATATGATTTAGATATTAAATAATAGATAGGATATAATTATTACACATTTCATGAATAAAACCCTAATTTCGCAAGTTTGGGTTTAATTTTATAAAACTGAATCCTTCGATTTTTATGGCTGAAAATCTGATTTAATGCTTAATATTATTCATATATCATATTATAAAGTTTAGATACCATAGATAATTTAATGGTATTATTTCATGTGATAAAACCCTTATTTATAAGATTAGGGTTTTCAAATTGTAAATAAGAAATATCGAGTTTTAATACTCAAATATTGGTTTTAAAATAATTAATACTGTAATTACACAAAATAATAATAGGAAATTAATTATTATAATTTCCTAGCATTAAACTCATTTTCAAAACGCCTCAGACGTTAACGTTCAAAACGTCTCAAAACGTTCGAAATCGACTCATCTCAAAATGGTCGCAGTAAGTTCATACTTACTAAGTAAATATATTCCATTTAATAAAGGAATTAAGATGGAAATTAATTCCAAGCTTCACTGCTCCGAAATTTTCATGAAAAGCTGACGTTCGATACGCGTTTGACGTTTTAAAAATATTGACGAATCATTTCGTAATATTTCAATCCTTTAATTCACAATCCTTATTGAATTATGAAAAGGAATTCGTTATAACGATATCGTATCGAAGTCACAAGATTCGATGTCGTAAAAAGTTAATACACAGCAAAACCCTAATTACGGGCTCAGAATACCGTAATCGTATATTCGTTTCTTTGGAATATTACATTCCACCCCCCTTACGAAAAATTTCGTCCCGAAATTTGTATACCTTTAGAAAAATAAGTCGGGGTACTTTTCCTTCATTGCTTCTTCAAGTTCCCACGTGGCTTCTTCTTGTCCGTGGTGTCTCCACAGCACTTTTACTAACGGAATCGACTTGCTCCGTAGTTGCTGAACTTTGTGGTCAAGTATGGCTGCGGGTTCTTCCTTATAGCTCATGTCCGCCCGAGGATCACGCCGCCTTGATGAATCACGTGCTTTGGGTCGTGGACGATTGCAATTGTGAGACGTGAAAACATTATGGACATTTCTAGGTTTGGCGGAAGAGCCAACCTATAAGCCACTGGACCTATCCTTTCTAGGATCTCATAAGGTCCTATGTAACGGGTCTAAGCTTTCCTTCGTGCCAAACCCGACAATCCTTTGATGGAGAGACTTTAAGAAATACTTTGTCCCCATCCTCAAATCAGTAGCTCGATCTACGCGTAGACGTCAGTAAGATTTCTCTCGTCTCCGAGCCTCTTTATCCTCATCCTAATTTGTCGAACGATTTCGATCATTTCACTCACCGCATCGTGCCCTATGACTTTTCTCTCACCGACTTCATCCCAATAAAGTGGTGATCTACACTTTTGCCATACAAGGCTTCAGACCATGCCGATCGTCGCTGATAACTCGTTGTTGTAAGCAAATTCAATCGAGGTAAAATATCTTCCCATTTCGCACCTCGATCCAAAATTACAGCTCTAAGCATATCTTCTAGCGTTTGATCGCTCTCTCCGATTGTCCATCGGTTTGTGGGTGGAATCTTATCATCAAGTTTAACTGCACTCCGCCTTCTCGCAAACTAATCCAAAATCTGGATGTGAACTTGGAGTCTCGATCGAGGTAATCGATTTTGGCACCCATGTAGTCGACAATTTCCTTAACATACACCGGGCCAACTTATCGTGATCCATAAGTGCTTTGATAGGTAAAAGTGAGCACTTTTGGTAAGCCTATCCACAATTACCCATATGGCTGTGTTTCCTCTTCTTGATTTGGGTAAGCTTGTAACTAAATCCATCGTTATATCGTCCCACTTCCATTCGGGATTTCCAACGGTTGTAACTTCCCATAGGTCGCTGGTGTAAAGCATTCACTTGTTGGCAAACAAGACAGTTCTACTAAGGAAGCTATGTCTCGCTTCATGCCTTCCCACCAAAAATTTTCCTTCGTGTCCCGGTACATCTTAGTACCACCGGTGGGCGGTGTAGGTGTATCGTGAGCCTCACTCATGATTTCGTTTCAAGCTCGCGTTGTCGAACGCATATCCTACCTTCAAACAATAAGGCGCTATCCTGGCGCCTCTTGAAATTCTTTATCCTTCGCACCTTAGTCTTTCTCGGATCTTTTCCAACTTTTCCTCAATCCTTTGTCTCTCGACAATTCTCTTTCTTAGATCGTAGGTCGCGTGAGTGTAGCGATACACCACGATTGTTCGGTGGTTCAACTAGTTCAATCTTCATCCCGCCAAACTCTTCAACGAGTTTTTCCTCTTGTACAAAGAGACATCCTAACTTGGTATGGTTTCACGACTCAAGGCCGCCACCACATTCGCCTTGCCCGGTGATAGTTAATACCACAACAGAATCCTTTACTAATTCTAGCCATCTTCTTTGTCTCATGTTCAGATCTCTTGTTCAAGAAATACTTCAAACTTTTATGATCCGTGAAGATCTCACATCTCACACCATAGAGATGGTGTCTCCAAATTTTAGGGCATGAACTACCCGCTAATTCCAAATCGTGGGTTGGGTAGTTCACTCGTGGGGTCCGAGTTGTCGAGATGCGTAGCTATCACTTTTCCTTCTTGCATCAAAACACAACCCACCCGCCTTAGATGCTGGTTCAGAGACCACATACCCTTGTCTCGCTCGACCGCTAGAACGGTGCATCGTCAATTTCTCTTTGAGTATTTGGAAACTCATCTCGCACTCGTCTGTCCAATTGAACTTGATTCCCTTCCGGAGTAGCTGGGTTATTGGCCTTGCAATCTTGGAGAATCCTTCGATGAATCTCCTATAGTAGCCAGCTAATCCTAGGAAGCTTCTAATTTCGTGCTGTGTTTTAGGTGATTTCCATTCTTGCACGGCCTCTACTTTGGCTGGATCTACTTTTATACCTTCAGCAGACACAATGTGTCCAAGGAACATAACTTCCTTCAAAAAACTCGATTTGCTAAACTTAGCAAAGAGTCTTTCATTTCTCAAGGTTTGCAAACCGTCAGATGTTCCTTATGATCCTCTTCATTCTTCGAATAAATAAGGATGTCATCTATGAAGACTAAAACAAACTTATCCAAAATGGATGAAATACTGCTCATGAGGTCCATGAACACGGCCGGTGCATTGGTTAATCCAATGGCATAATTATGAATTCATAGTGGCCATATCTCGTTCGAATGCGCCTTCTACATCTTCAGTCGATTTTCGGTTGGTGGTATCCCGACTTAAGATCAATCTTCGAGAATACACCCGCCTCGCAATTGATCAAACAGTCATCAATTGGTAAAGGGTATTTGTTCTTTAGTGTCATCTTATTTAGTTCTCTATAATCGATGCACATCCTCAAAGAACCATCCTTCTTAACAAACAAAACAGTGCTCCCCAAGGTGAAACACTCGGCCTAATGAATCCTGCATCCGTAAGCTCTTGATTTGGATTTTCAAATCTTCTAGCTCCTTTGGGGCCATCCTATAGGGCGCCTTCGACACCGGGCCGATCCCGGCCCAAGTCGATGGTAAACCCATTGTCTATTAGAGGTAGTCCCGGCAGATTTTCGAAATACGTCCGAAACTCTCCGACAACTTCAATGTCTTCTACCCGCTTTCGGGTTTATCTTCATCATTTAAATAAACAAGGAATGCATGGCATCCCTTCTGGTTCATCATCCTCCTAGCTTGTAGTGCTGACACTATTGGCACTCTTCTTCCCATGCTGATCCCATGGAAATGCGTAGTTTCTGTCCCTGAAAGTGAAACGAAATTTTCCTTTCCTTACAGTAGAATCGTGGAATGATTCCTAGCTAACCACCCATTCCTAGGATTATGTCTACATCGTCCATGGGTATTATGTTTAGATCGCTAGCCGTAACCTTAGTGATCCTAATGTCAATTCTAGGTTCGAGCAAAAGTGGGTAACGGCCATAATCCCTCCTATAGGCGGCGAGATTCTCATATCCCGGCTTGATTTTTCGCACCTAAGGCTCAGCATTTCTACGCATGATTTTGCAATAAAAGAATGCGAAGCACCCGAATCGAACAATACTATAACAGGTAGGTTGAGAAGAACTCCCATACCTGCCAAGTTTCCTTGGTTCTGCTCGCTCGCGCCTCCCGCAGCGTAGCTCGCCCGAGCCGGCCGAGGCCGACGGGCCGGGTCCTTGTTGATTTGGCGTTGTTGCCGCGCCTGTCGCCGCCGGGCGCTGGCGCGCGGTGGTTGTCGCCCGCCGTTGTTGTGGCGGTGGCCGCCGCCACCGCTGCTGCGATTTGTTGTTGGCGGCCGCCACCGCGCCGGCCGGGAGTTGTTGTTGTCGGGCCGGGTGTTTGCCATCGAGTTGCCGGGTTGGGGCCGGAACCGCGGTGGCCGAGGCCGGTCGATAGCCTCAATGGTCGAGCATTGCCCGCTTGGTTCGGCCTTCCATCCGAACGTGACATCGGGCAATTGTCGCGCGTAGTGTCCGCTCACCCCGCATTTGTAACAGCCTACCACGCTTTGCTGCACACACCCCGCAGTGCTCTATGGCATCTAGGGCATTGAGGTGCCTCGATCGGTCCCGTTGATACGGACGAAGGACCCGCTGGATATAAAGATCCAAGAACCCCACGTAAAGAGTTAGGCAATGGCCTCCCAGATCGAGAATCCAGCTTGATCACCCCTAGAGCGTAGAAACCTCAATTCGCTGACTATATAATTCACCCAAGAACCCCGGTATGGTTGAACGCCACAAGACCTTGCTCAAGTATCTTGATAAGTTCATAAACAAGTGAAATACTCTACAAAGAGGATTTAACTCACAAAGCAAATGCTATTTTCGTTCATATATCAATGTGTGCTCTTACAATGGTTTACAAGCCTATTTATAGGCTGCAAATAACTCTTTAGTTCCTCACACTCATAGCACTACTTAGGACTCTTAAATGACTAATTATAACTCCTAAATGACTAATAATAACATAATTGTAACTCATAAACATAGGTATAACTCTTGGACTCCAAAAGTCACTTTATTAACACACACTTAATTAGCTAGATAGACTCTCTTCACTTGGCCTCCTCTTCATGCACGAAAATTCAGCCATTTTATTCTTCAATTGGGCCTCAAAATGTGATGTAATTGTGAGCCCACACTTCAAGTATAAGTCAACCCATCAACTTGAATAATATTCACCATTTGGCCCAATGTAGATTGGTCTTGGACTTGGGCCCTTATTTCAGCTAGCAACAACATCATGGACTCCTTTATCTTCTTAGCTCTAGCCCTTGTAATTGGCCCACTTGAATAACCAATGGGTCCATCTTCATGTTGTTGGACAGCTCGTTAGGCAGCTCGGATGCATCTCCATCATTCCTTCTTCTTCGAAAGGATTCGCCCTCGAATCTAGATCACCAAAATAAGGAGATAAATCAGCAACATTGAAAGTAGCACTTACATTATACTCACCCGAAGGTCTAGTTTGTAAGCATTATCATTCACTCTTGCGATCACTTGAACGGTCCATCTCCCTCGGCTGCAACTTGACTTTCTTTTGAAGGAAATCTCCTTTCTCAAATGAAGCCATACCCAATCTCCTGATCAAAGATGACTTGTTTTCTGCCTTGTTAGCTTGTTTGACATATTGTTGCGCTCTCTTCTCAATGTTGAGCCTCACCTTCTCGTGCAACTTTTTCACCAATTCAGCCTTAGCTTTCCCATCAAGACTCGCACGCCTTCAATTGGTATCGGATTAGATCTAACGGACTCAATGGATTGAAACCATAAACAACCTCAAAAGGAGAAAAATTAGTAGCAGAATGAACACTTCGATTATAAGCAAATTCAAAGAAATGGTAAGCATTCTTCCCAACTTTTCAAGTTCTTTTGGATCAAAGTTCAAGTAATTGAGATAAAGTTCTATTAACTACTCAGCTTGCCCATCGCTTGAGGATGACAAGTAGTAGAAAACAAAAGCTTAGTTCCCAATTTGTTCCACAACACACGCCAAAAATGACTCACAAACTTAGCATCTCGATCACTCACAATTGATTTTGGAACACCATGCAAACGAACAACTTCTTTGAAGAACAAATCAGCAATATGAGATGCATCATCACTCTATGACATGGAACGAAGTGTGCCATTTTCAAAATCACAACCACCACAAAAATTGAATCTCTACCTTTCCTTGTTCTAGGCAAACCCAAAACAAAATCCATGGAAATATCCTCCCAAGGTGCAAGTAGGAATTGGTAAAGGTGTATACAAGCCATGTGGATGAGATTTAGATTTCGATCAGATGCAAGTGATACATCTACTACAAATTCTTTCCACATCAACACGCATTTTAGGCCAAAAGAAATGTTCGTGCAAAACTTCTAAAGTCTTATGGACTCCAAAATGACCCATTAAACCACCACCATGAGCTTCACGCACCAGAATTCACGATAGAACACTTAGGAATGCACAACTTTTTTTCTAAATAAATAGCCCTCATGCTTATAGAACTTGTCAAATGCAAGATGCTCACAAGCTAAGTAAATAGAAGCAAAATCGTAATCATTGGCATACATCCCTTAATCATTTCAAAACCAAGAAGTTTAGAACTCAAAGTAGTGATCAAACGCATACCTTCGAGACAACGATCAGCCACTATGTTTTCCTTCCCTTTGTACTTGATCACATATGGAAATGATTCAATGAATTCCACCCACTTAATATGTCTCTTGCTAAGCTTACCTTGACCTTTGAGGTATTTGAGAGATTCATGATCCGTGTGAATTACTTAACTCTCTAGGCCACAAGTAATGCTGCCACGCTTCCAATGCTCTCACCAAAGCATACAGCCTTTGTCATATGTTGATAGTTCAATTGAGCTCCTTTCAACTTTTCGCTAAAGTAAGCGATTGGCTTTCCATCCTCGCAACAAAACAAGACCTACACCTACTCCGGATGCATCACATTCAAGTTCAAACATCTTATTAAAGTTAGGCAATGCAAGAATAGGTGCAGAGTTAGTTTTTCTTTAAGGAGATTAAAAGCATTCTCTTGTTTATCACCCCAATGAAAACCAACATCCTTTTGACAATTTCATTCAAAGGTGCAGAATTGTGCTAAAATTCTTAACAAATCTCCTATAGAAACTTGCAAGACCATGAAAACTTCTTACTTGTGCCATGTTTTGAGGAATTGGCCAATCTAAGATAGCTTTCACTTTTCCTTTTCCATTTCAATTCCATTTTCACTTACAACAAAACCAAGAAAAACAACTTTATCCATGCAAAAGAACACTTTAAGATTAGCATACAACGATTCATTTCTTAAGGTGTCTAAAACAGACGCATATGATCAAGATGTTCATCCACGTTTTTGCTATAGATCAAAATATCATCAAAGTAAACAACCACAAATTTTCCAATGAAAGTTCTCAAACATGGTGCATTAACCTCATGAATGTACTAGGTGCATTAGTTAAGCCAAAAGGCATTACTAACCACTCATACAAACCAAATTTAGTTTTGAAAGTCGTTTCCACTCATCTCCTCTCTAATTCGAATTTGGTGATACCCACTCTTCAAATCAATTTTGGTAAACACAACAGCACCATGTAATTCATCAAGCATATCATCTAGCCTAGGAATAGGATAGCGATATTTCACCGTGATTTTATTGATTGCTCGACATCCGCGCACATTCTCCACGATCCATCCTTCTTGGACACAACAATCACCTAGACAACACATGGACTCATGCTCACGAATTTTACCCTTCTTCAACAACTCTTCAACTTGTCTTTGATCTCTTCGCCTCCTCCGGTTAGCTCTATAAGCTGGTCGGTTGGGTAGGACAGCCCCGGAACAAAGTCTATTTGGTGCTCAATACCTCTTAAAGGCGGTAATCCACTGGGTCTTCCTCGAAAGACGCCTTCAAAATCCCGCAAAGAGACACAAAGTACTAGGCAAAGATCGGGTTAGCTCGTTAGTGCTAAAGAATGACTTTATACACTAAGATCAACACACTCTTTCTTCAACTAGTGCACACTTGATTTCTTTGCCTCACATAGAAATTCTTTTTTCTCTTCCTCATTCTTGCTTTCTCTCGACTCTTTTTTCACTCACTCTTTTCACTCGACTCTTTTCAACTTCCTCACTTTTTTGCCCTCAACCTCACGAGCCCTCCTTGAATGAGACAACTTCAGCTGGTCTTCTTGCACTTGTTGTGGTGTCAATGAAACAAGCACGATGGATTTGTTGTTGTGCTTAAAGGTGTAGTGATTATGTAAATCCATCATAAAGCACCTCCGATCGAATCGCCACGGTCTTCCCAATGTAATGTGACTTGCATGCATTGGAACTACATCACAAAGGACTTCATCTTTATAGTTGCCAATGGAAAACGAAATTAGAACTTGTTTTGTCACGCAAATTTCTCCACATTCATTCAGCCATTGAAGCTTGTACGGGTGTGGATGTTTCTGTTGTTAAGTTCAATTCTCCACCATTTCTGAACTTGCAACGTTAGTACAACTCCCACTATCAATAATCAACATGCAAAGTTTACCTTGGACCAAACATCTTGTGTGGAAGATGTTCTCCTTTGCTGATCGTCAACTTTGGTTTGCACGCTGAGAGCTCTTCGCACCACCAACAGCTCTCCATGTTCCGCACAATCTCCTCCAATGGAACATCTTTACCATCATCATCATCTTCATGCTCACTTTCGATTCTATCTCTCCATCCGCTTCAAAACCATCACCCTTTGTTTGGACATTGTGATGCAAAATGCCCAACTCCTCGACATCGAAAACATTTGATATCTCTATTTCTAACATTAGAATTAGAAGTAGAAATACCTCTCCCTTATCACCTTCATTGTACTTCGCTTTTGGACCTTCATTTTGAGGTTTAGAGGCTGTCCCAAAAGATGATTTAGATGATGTCCACCCTTCGACTTTGAAGATTGGGAACTTGTTGGAAAGTTCTTTGAACGCTCCTCTTCTTCAATTGTCGCCAACTTTCATTGCCACATGCACCATATCCTCCAGCTCCACACAATGTTGAAGCTCCACGACATTGGCAATCTCCCTATTCAGCCCACATAAGAACCGAACCATGGTTGCTTCTTCTATCTTCATCAATATTTGCTCTAATCATGGCAATCTCCATCTCTTTGTAGTACTCATCAACAAATTTAGTGCCTTGATTCATAGATTGTAACTTTTGATACAATTCACTAAAATAATGAGTAGGTACAAATCTCTTACGCATTATGGCTTTCATCTCTTCCCAAGTTGAAATTGGTCTCTCTATAACGCCTTCTATTTGTTGTCAATTGATCCCACCAAACTATAGCATAATCCGTGAATTCAATTGCAAAGAAGTCTAACCTTTTCTCCTGAGTAGTTGTGACACTCAAAGATGAGTTCCACCTTCGCCTCCCACTCCAAATAAGCTTCGGATCACCCTTCCTCGAAAGTTGGAATGTTCAATTTGATGCTTCCCAAGTTACGATCAACTTCATTGTGATTTCTTCTGTACCTCTTCCTCCTCCTCGCCTTGAACCTTGATGTGAGGATGCCGCATCATCTTCTTCTTCGCTTCTCCCTTTCTTCGCCATGCCTCCGATTCCTCCCAAGTTCCAACCTCCATGCTTCTCCTGACTTTCCATAACATTTGTCACCCGCAAGATGTTGTCATAGGCTTGTAATGTAATTTGATTTGCATTTTCATTATTTGATTGTCCGCCATCCTCACAATTCACTCGTATCACTCAAAATGATCTCACAATCACTGTATCACTCGTTGGCTTTTACCTCCCTCTAATGTCCTCACCACTCAAGCCTTTACCACTCAAATCTCACTTGTAGGTATTAAATGAATAAGAACAAAGCAAGATAGAACAAAGCACACACCACACTTAGCCCCTTTGATGAAAGAAGAACAAAATTTGAACGTAGTATATAGAACAATGATGAACAATGTAATTGATTTTTTTCACTTTTATTTCGTTTTTTTTTTTTTTTTTTTTTTTTAATCTCTTTTTTTCACACTATTACAATGAGGAATAGATATAGAAGAACTTGCTGAACGTTTTTTTTTTTTTTTTAAGAATAAAGAAGATGAAGATAAGAACAATAAGATAGAGTTTGGATCAATACCGATTGCTCGATACCAAATGATACGGACGAAGGACCCGTTGGATATAAAGATCCAAGAACCCCACGAAAGAGTTAGGCAGGACTCCCAGATCGAGAATCCAGCTTGATCACCCTAGAGCGTAGAAACCTCGACCGCTGACTATATAATTCAGCCAAGAACCTCGGTATGGTTGAACGCCACAAGACCTGCTCAAGTATCTTGATAAGTTCATAAACAAGTGAAATACTCTACAAAGAGGATTTAACTCACAAAGCAAATGCTATTTTCGTTCATATATCAATGTGTCCTCTTACAATGATTTACAAGCCTATTTATAGGCTGCAATAACTCTTGAGTTCCTCACACTCATAGCACTACTTAGACTCTTAAATGACTAATTATAACTCCTAAATGACTAATAATAACATAATTGTAACTCATAAACATAGGTATAACTCTTGGACTCCAAAAGTCACTTTATTAACACACACTTAATGATGGAGATGCATCCGAGCTGCCTAACGAGCTGTCCAACAACATGAAGATGGACCCATTGGTTATTCAAGTGGGCCAATTACAAGGGCTAGAGCTAAGAAGATAAAGGAGTCCATGATGTTGTTGTTAGTGAAATAAGGGCCCAAGTCCAAGACCAATCTACATTGGGCCAAATGGTGAATATTATTCAAGTTGATGGGTTGACTTATACTTGAAGTGTGGCCTCACAATTACATCACATTTGGAGGCCCAATTGAAGAATAAAATGGCTGAATTTTCGTGCATGAAGAGGAGGCCAAGTGAAGAGTCTATCTAGCTAATTAAGTGTGTGTTAATAAAGTGACTTTTGGAGTCCAAGAGTTATACCTATGTTTATGAGTTACAATTATGTTATTATTAGTCATTTAGAGTTATAATTAGTCATTTAAGAGTCCTAAGTAGTGCTATGAGTGTGAGGAACTCAAGAGTTATTTGCAGCCTATAAATAGGCTTGTAAATCATTTGTAAGAGGACACATTGATATATGAACGAAAATAGCATTTGCTTTGTGAGTTAAATCCTCTTTGTAGAGTATTTCACTTGTTTATGAACTTATCAAGATACTTGAGCAAGGTCTTGTATGCTCAACCATACCGAGGTTCTTGGCTGAATTATATAGTCAACGGGTCGAGGTTTCTACGCCTAGGGGTGATCAAACCGATTCTCGATCTAGGAGGCCGCTACCTAACTCTTTACGTGGGGTTCTTGGATCTTTATATCCAACGGGTCCTTCGTCCGTATCAACAGGACCAGTCAAGGGCACCTCAATGCCCTAGATGCCATAGAGCACACAGGGGTGTGTGCACGGCAAACGTGGTAAGCCGTTACAAATGCGGGTGAACGGGCACTACGCCAACAATTGCCCGATGTCACGCTCGGATGGAAGGCCGAACCAAACGGGCAATGCTCACCATTGAGGGCTATACTGCTTCACCTCACCACCGCAGCGGCCCATTTCAACCCCAAGAACTCCAAAGGGCAAACACCCCACCCCAACAACAACAACTCCAAAGAATATAATAGGTGGCAGCCACAACAACAAATCTCAAGAATAAAGCGGTGGCGCAGCCCACCGCCACAACAACAGAGGGCGACAACCACACGCGCCAACGCCAAAGAATGCGACAGAATAAAGCCGTGCAACAACCGCTAAATCAACAAGGACCAATACCGTCGGCCACCTCACCTCCAAAGCGAGCCTACGCTCAGCACAGAGGCGAATCGAATGTAACCAAGGAAACTTGGCAGGTATGGGAGTTCTTCTCAACCTACCTGTTATAGTACTGTTCGATACGGGTGCTTCGCATTCTTTTATTGCAAAATCATGCGTAGAAATGCTGAGCCTTAGGTCTGAAAAATCAAGCCAGGATATGAGAATCTCATCGCCTATAGGAGGGATTATGACCGTTACCCACTTTTGCTCGAACCTAGAATTGACATTAGGATCACTTAAGGTTCTGGCTAACGATCTAAACATAATACCCATGGACGATGTAGACATAATCCTAGGAATGGACTGGTTAGCTAGAATCATTCCACGATTCTCTCAGAAGGAAAGGAAAATTTCGCTTCACTTTCCGGGACAAGAAGCTACGATTTCCATGGGATCGAGATGGGAAGAAGAGTGCCAATAGTGTCGACACTACAAGCTAGGAGGATGATGAACCGAAGGGATGCCATGCATTCCTTGTTTATTTAAATGATGAAGATAAACCCAAGCACGGGTAGAAGACATTGAAGTTGTCGAGAGTTTCCTGACGTATTTCCAAAAATCGCCAGACTACCTCCTAATAGACAATCGAGTTTACCATCGACTTGGAGCCGTGATCAGCCCGATGTCGGCGGCGCCTATAGGATGGCCCCAAAGGAGCTAGAAGAGCTGAAAATCCAAATCCAAGAGCTTCTGGATCTGGGATTCATTAGGCCGAGTGTTTCACCTTGGGGAGCACCTGTTTTGTTTGTTAAGAAGAAGGATGGTTCTTTGAGGATGTGCATCGATTATAGAGAACTAAATAAGATGACACTAAAGAACAAATACCCTTTACCCAGAATTGATGACCTGTTTGATCAATTGCGAGGAGCGGGTGTATTCTCGAAGATTGATCTTAAGTCAGGATACCACCAACTGAAAATACGGCCTGAAGATGTACCGAAGACTGCATTCCGAACCAGATATGGCCACTATGAATTCATAGTTATGCCATTCGGATTAACCAATGCACCAGCCGTGTTCATGGACCTCATGAACAGAGTATTTCATCCATTTTTGGATAAGTTTGTTTTAGTCTTCATAGATGACATCCTTATTTATTCGAAGAATGAAGAGGATCATAAGGAACATCTACGAACGGTTTTGCAAACCTTGAGAAATGAAAGACTCTTTGCTAAGTTTAGCAAATGCGAGTTTTGGCTGAAGGAAGTTATGTTCCTTGGACACATTGTGTCTGCCTTGAAGGTATAAAAGTAGTCCAGCCAAAGTAGAGGCCGTGCAAGAATGGAAATCACCTAAAACACAAAGACGAATTAGAAGCTTCCTAGGATTAGCTGGCTACTATAGGAGATTCATCGAAGGATTCTCCAAGATTGCAAGGCCAATAACCCAGCTACTCCGGAAGGGAATCAAGTTCAATTGGACAGACGAGTGCGAGATGAGTTTCCAAATACTCAAAGAGAAATTGACCAAGGCACCGCCTAGCATCCCGTAAGCACAAGGGTATGTGGTCTATACCGACGCATCTAAGACTGGACTGGGTTGTGTTTTGATGCAAGAAGGAAAAGTGATAGCTTACGCATCTCGACAACTCAGACCCCACGAGCTGAACTACCCAACCCACGATTTGGAATTAGCAGCTGTAGTTCATGCCCTAAAAATTTGGAGACACCATCTCTATGGTGTGAGATGTGAGATCTTCACGGATCATAAAAGTTTGAAGTATTTCTTCGAACAAAGAGATCTGAACATGAGACAAAGAAGATGGCTAGAATTAGTAAAGGATTACGACTGTGGTATTAACTATCACCCGGGCAAGGCGAATGTGGTAGCTGACGCCTTGAGTCGTAAGAGCCATACCAAGTTAGGATGTCTCTTTGTACAAGAGGAAAAACTCGTTGAAGAGTTTGGCAGGATGAAGATTGAACTAGTTGAACCACCTGAAACAATTGTGAGCTGTATCGCTACACTCACACTGACCTCTGATCTAAGAAAGAGAATTGTCGAGAGACAAAGGATTGAGGAAAAGTTGGAAAGATCCGAGAAAACTAAGGTCCGAAGGATTCAAGAATTTCCAAGAGGCGCCGGATAACGCCTTATTGTTTGAAGGTAGGATATGCGTTCCTGACAACGCAGAGCTTCAGAACGAAATCATGAGTGAGGCTCACGATACACCCTACACCGCCCACCCAGGTAGTACTAAGATGTACCAGACCAAGGAAAATTTTTGGTGGGAAGGCATGAAGCGAGACATAGCTTCCTTCAGAGAACGCCGTCTTGTTTGCCAACAAGTGAATGCTTTACACCAACGACCTATGGGAAGTTACAACCGTTGGAAATCCCGAATGGAAGTGGGACGATATAACGATGGATTTCACAAGCTTACCCAAATCAAGAAGAGGAAACACAGCCATATGGGTAATTGTGGATAGAACACCAAAAGTGCTCACTTTTTACCTATCCAAAGCACTTATGGATCTGATAAGTTGGCCCAGCTGTATGTTAAGGAAATTGTACGACTACATGGAGTGCCAAAATCGATTACCTCTGATCGAGACTCCAAGTTCACATCCAGATTTTGGATTAGTTTGCAGAGAGAACTGGGTACGAGATTAAACTTCAGTACAGCATTCCACCCACAAACCGATGGACAATCGGAGAGAACGATCCAAACGCTAGAAGATATGCTTAGAACTGTAATTTTGGATCGAGGTGCGAAATGGGAAGATATTTTACCTCTGATTGAATTTGCTTACAACAACAGTTATCAAGCGACGATCGGCATGGCCCCATACGAAGCCTTGTATGGCAAAAAGTGTAGATCACCACTTTATTGGGATGAAGTCGGTGAGAGAAAAGTCATAGGGCCTGATGCGGTGAGTGAAATGATCGAAATCGTTCGACAAATTAGGATGAGGATAAAAGAGGCTCAGGACAGACAGAAATCTTACGCTGATACGCGTAGATCTGAGCTACAGTTTGAGGATGGGGACAAAGTATTTCTTAAAGTCTCTCCATCAAAAGGGATTGTCAGGTTTGGCCTGAAAGGAAAGCTTAGACCCCGTTACATAGGACCTTATGAGATCCTAGAAAGGATAGGTCCAGTAGCTTATAGGTTGGCTCTTCCGCCAAACCTAGGAAATGTCCATAATGTTTTTCACGTCTCACAATTACGAAAATACGTCCACGACCCAAAGCACGTGATTCATCAAGACGACGTGATCCTCGAGCCAGACATGAGCTATAAGGAAGAACCCGCAGCCATACTTGACCACAAAGTTCAGCAACTACGGAGCAAGTCGATTCCGTTAGTAAAAGTGCTGTGGAGACACCACGACAAGAAAGCCACGTGGGAACTTGAAGAAGCAATGAAGGAAAAGTACCCCGACTTATTTTTCTAAAGGTATACAAATTTCGGGACGAAATTTTTCGTAAGGGGGGTGGAATGTAATATTCCAAAGAAACGAATATACGATTACGGTATTCTGAGCCCGTAATTAGGGTTTTGCTGTGTATTAACTTTTTACGACATCGAATCTTGTGACTTCGATACGATATCGTTATAACGAATTCCTTTTCATAATTCAATAAGGATTGTGAATTAAAGGATTGAAATATTACGAAATGATTCGTCAATATTTTTAAACCGTCAAACGCGTTTCGAACGTCGGCTTTTCATGAAAATTTCGAGCAGTGAAGCTTGGAATTAATTTCCATCTTAATTCCTTTATTAAATGGAATATATTTACTTAGTAAGTATGAACTTACTGCGACCATTTTGAGATGAGTCGATTTCGAACGTTTTGAGACGTTTTGAACGTTAACGTCTAGAGACGTTTTGAAAAATGAGTTTAATGCTCGGGAAATTATAATAATTAATTTCCTATTATTATTTTGTGTAATTACAGTATTAATTATTTTTAAAACCAATATTTGAGTATTAAAACTCGATATTTCTTATTTACAATTTCGAAAACCCTAATCTTATAAATAAGGGTTTTATCACATGAAATGATACCATTAAATTATCCTATGGTATCTAAACTTTATAATATGATATATATGAATAATATTAAGCATTAAATCAGATTTTCAGCCATAAAAATCGAAGGATTCAGTTTTTATAAAAATTAAACCCAAACTTGCGAAATTAGGGTTTTTATTCATGAAATGTGTAATAATTATATCCTATGCTATTATTTAATATCTAAATCATATATTATGATATATATGTGTATATTTGGGACGAAAATTACATGAGTATCAATAATAGGTGTAATTTATATTTTTAATCCTATTTTTCAATAATTGGATCGGTAATATCAATTTTTGCATATATTATGTTTTAATTATTTTTATGGCATGTATTATATATCTATGAACTATACTATGATTAATACTTGTATTAAGAGTATTTTAAAATTAAAAACAGCCCCCTTGAACCCCCCATGCGCCGGCTCCTTCACCCCATAAACATGATTTCACTTTTAAATTTTGCCCAATGCATGGAGAGCTCTTTAAACACTCCATAATCATCATTTTCCCCTTCCCAAGTGCAGCAATTATTTCCCCTATGTGTGTGTGTGTAACCGTGTAGAGAGAGAGGTATTAGGGAGAGGATCTCTTTCATTCCTCTCACAATTTCAAACACACAAAATACACTTCCATTTCTCCATTTTCTGCACTCCAAAACCGAGAGCAACCCTCTCCATTTTCAAAATTTTTGTTCTTCCATTCTTCTCCATTTCTCCTCCCAAACTTGATACCATTTAGTGTTCTTGTCATCCTAGACATTCTCAAGGTAATACATGGTCTATAGCTTCGATTTTTATCCTCCTATATGCTGAAAATTTCGAAACTGTTTTATATATATTTATAGGTTTCGAAAGTTATATATATATGTGCACACATGTGTTTAAATGTTCTTAAGCATGAGCTATTGTTTATATACATGTTCTTGAGGATTTTATTTACAAAAATACATGTGAATATGCTTAGATGAACATAGGTTATGGTATATGAAATGCATGAATGTATCTTGCATATATATGATTTTCGAACCATGGTATATATTGATATAAATTTTTGAAAATGCTATGAAATGTTAAATGAAGGCCGAATACTTCTTGATATATTCTAAGCATGTATTATTGATCTATGATATGATTTAAGACTATAGTATTGATTTAGGAATTTTTGAAAAACCATAGCTTAAATTTTGAAAAATGCCGTGAGATATATATATGTATATCTTGATGTATAATTTTATTTCAAGCATGCAATGACATATTAATGCTTTAGAACCTTGATTATATGTTCTATGATTTAATTAGAATTTTGAAAATCATATACTTATTTTTCAAAATTACCGTGAGCTATATAAATATATAGGTTGATGTATGATTTTATTTTTGAACATGCAATGGTGTATTAATGCTCTAGTATATTGTTTATACATTGTGTAAAATTATTAGAATTTTTGGAAATCAAATACTAAATTAAATCAAATAAACCGTGAGTGATATGCTCTTGAAGGTGATGATTTAATTAGTTTTGATAAATATTATGATGTTACATTACTATACTATAGTGTATAAACATAGTATATAATTGTTGGAATTTTTGAAAACCAAATGCTAAATAAATCGAAAAAGCCGAGAGCAACATAAGCTCATATGGTGACGATTTAAATTAGTTTGGTTGATGTTATGATGTTACAATGTTATAATATAATGTTTAATGATGTTGGAATTTATTTAGAATTTTTAGAAATTGTTTGCTATTTATTTGATAATTATCTCATAATTACCGTGAAATATTGTTATATATTGAAATAAATAGTTATGATGAACTATGGGTTATGAAAATATTATATACTGATGTTGAGATATTATAATAGGTATATACCAATTTTGGGAATTTTTGGATGATTATTCCCTATTTATTGGAATTACCGTGAATATTTATATATGTATATATATAAATAAATAGCAAACAGTACTATATGAATTTGATAAATTCATATTCTGGACCATAGTGTATAATAATACACTATATTAATTTAGAAAATTTTTCAAGGGTCGTTTGCTATTTTTAGGACAATTATCGAAAATTTCGATAATTAATAAGGATATTAAATCCTTTTTAAAACTGTTTAATTATAAATTTTTGGTAAATTAATATTCTGGACAGTTTTCAAATATTACAAAATTTTATAAACATAGATTGCTATGTTTGAGACGAACGTTCATTTTGTAACGTTTTAAAAACCAAAATACGCTTTTTAATTATAAAAAGAATTATTAAAAATGCGAAAATAATTATAAGTCCTTGATTTACAAGATAAATCGAGGAATAGGACTTTACGTTTTCAAATCGATTAAATTCGATTTATAAAGCAAAATAGTAAGAAATTACTATTTAAAAGTCAAAATCATTGACTTTGTTGACCAGTGTTGACTTCGTTGACTTTTCAAGGTCAAACGTACGATTATACGTTTATAAATATGTCAATACGCGTAAGGTATACTACTTGAGTATGATGCCTCATTAGTAAGAAAGGATTTCATAAATGAAATCCATATATCGAAAAACGTACTTATACGTTGAACGTATCTCGAGGAACGAGAAAAGTCAATCGTATACGTATTAGCGACGTATTGAATTCACTAAGGAATTCAGTCTCACATCGATATGAAATATCAAAGTTATCTTAAGTTTTCGAGAGTCTCGATAGACTTGAGCGACGTACTAAAGCCTCGCTTTTTCGTAAAGGTGTGGACGCGAACGCAGCGACGGGACTCTGGACGAACAATCAAACCTAGGACTTTTACAACGAACCGTAGTCCAGGTGGGCTTTCCCTTCTTATCTCTAAAGTGGGCTTCTTATCTTCAAAATGTGGGCCTTTTCTTACCCCACTAAAACGTGACTTTACTGTTATATCAAATGAGTTTATTTACAGCACTTATCCTACAACTGTTTAACAAATGTTTTACTACATTACCTGCCAAAAATATTTCGTTTTGTGTATGGATCCTATCTGTTATGCCCGGGTAGGGCTGTGGAGATGGTTGGAACTATTATATCAATTGTTGTGGTAGCACCCAACCTTTTTAATGTCGGGTCCTGTGCCGGATGATAAATGCCTGGCTAGGATTGGCGTGAAGGTTGGAACTATACGCTGTGTTAACATATGCTTGCAGAGAGTGATTGTGTGCTGTACGGGATTACGGCCGGTCACGGCGTCGTAGATGGGAGGCCTCCCTCTCGACGTTTATATAATTATTTATTATTATGTATTGTGACTATGAGATACGGACCATACAC
Organism: Salvia rosmarinus; assembly: GCA_036937905.1. Classification (NCBI taxonomy): domain Eukaryota; kingdom Viridiplantae; phylum Streptophyta; class Magnoliopsida; order Lamiales; family Lamiaceae; genus Salvia; species Salvia rosmarinus. The sequence goes on from CM072821.1 coordinate 35,842,196, forward strand.
ACCAAGAAAATGCCTGGCCAGGCTATGTTTACGAACTGAAAATGATTTGGTAAGCACAAGGCATTTTAACTAAAACCCTTGTGACTTACTCGATATTGGCAGCGTAATCCAAATATCATCAAATGTTTTCGGCATAAGTCCACTGAGTGCAATTTCTTGTACTTAGCCCTGCATGTTTGTTTTTAAATGTGCAGGTTGAGCTCTGATGGTGATGATGGGGGATGTGTTGAGGAGTCTAGTGTCCTTGGCCGATTTACTTGAATGTTTGGGTTATACCTTGAATGCATATCGTCATATATGTATTCACACACTTTCCGCTGCTATACTCTGAACTCCTTTATTTATGTTTTATGTTATGAACTATCAAGGCCCATCGGATCAGGCCAAGTTTTGGGGTCCGATGGCCTAGACCTTCTTCAAAAACATTATAACATCACCTTATATTCTGCTCAAGCATGTTAGTTTATTCTTATGCATTTTTATTTTACCCGTGTAATCCCCTAAAATACTACTCCTAGTATTAGTCGCCCTCCAGTTCGGGTTGGTCCGGAATGGGGTCGTGACAATTTTGTACATAATACATGTATTAATCATAGTATAGTTCATAGATATATAATACATGTCATAAAAAAATAATTAAATCAACACATATCCTAAATTTCGAAAATACCGATTCAAAAATTGGGAAAATAGGATTAAAAATATAAATTACACCTATTATTGATACTCATGTAATTTTCGTCCCAAATATACACATATATATCATAATATATGATTTAGATATTGAATAATAGCATAGGATAAAATTATTACACATTTCAAACATATAAAACCCTAATTTCGAAAATTAGGGTTTCAATTTTATAAAAACTGAAACCTTCGATTTTTATGGATAAAATTCTGATTAAATGCTTAATAATATCCATATATATCATATTATAAAGTTTAGATACCATAGGATAATTTAATGGTATCATTTCATGTGATAAAACCCTTATTTATAAGTTTAGGGTTTTCGAAATTAACATTCGAAAATATCGAGTTTAATATCTCAAATATTGATTTTAATAATCATTAATACTGTAATTATATAAAATAATAATAGGAAATTAATTATTATAATTTCCCGAGCATTAAACTCATTTTTCAAATCGTCTCTAGACGTTAACGTTCAAAACGTCTCAAACGTTCAAATCGACTCATCTCAAAATGGTCGCATGAAGTTCATACTTACTAAATAAATATATTCCATTTAATAAAGGAATTAAGATGGAAATTAATTCCAAGCTTCACTCTTGCTTTCGTAAAATTTCATGAAAAGGCGACGCGTTCGATACGCTGTTTGACGTTAAAATATATTGACGAATCATTTCGTAATATTTCAATCCTTTAATTCACAATCCTTAGTGAATTATGAAAAGGAATTCGTTATAATGATATCGTATCGAAATCACAAGATTCGATGTCGTAAAAAGATAATATACGGCAAAACCCTAATTTCGAGTTTAGAATACCGTAATCGTATATTCGTTTCTTTGGAATATTACAGTTTAATAATATATTATATGTCTAAATATTATTTTAGACATATTTGGAATTTATAAGATTTTATAAACACTGATTCTATGTTTGAGACAAAACGTTATATTTAATAGCGTATTAAACGAAAAATAAGGTTTAATGATTAAAAGGATTAATATTTGAGAAAATATTAATAAATTCCTTCGATTTACGTGACAAATCGAGAATTAGGACTTTACGAAAGAAATCGATTGAAAATCAATTTATATTACGAAGTAGTAAGAAATTACTATTTGAAAAGTCAAAATTGTTGACTTTGTTGACTTTTAAAGTCAAACATACGAATATACGTTCCATAAATACGCTAATACGCGTAAGACGTACTAATTGAGTCAAGATACCTCATTAGTAAAGATTTCGTAATTGAAATCCTTATATCGAGAAACGTATTTATATACGTCGAACGTTTAAACCGGAAAGGTTAAAACAAAGTAGTTGAACGTGTCTCGAAGAACGAGAACAGTTCAATTGAAATACGTAATTGAAAAGCGTATTGAATTCATTAAGGAATTCAGTTTATATCGATATAGAATATCGAAGTTTATCTTAGACTTTGAGAGTCTCGAGAAACGTGAACGACGTACTAAAATATCGCTTTTACGTAAAGGTGTGGACGCAAACGTGACGACCAGACATTGACGAGGAATCAAACCTAGGACTCAAATTAAGACGAACCATAGTCCAGGTGAGCTTCTTTTCCAAATAAAATATGAGCCTTCTCATTTAAATTATTTCCAAATGAATTTATTTACAATGCTTATTTTCAACTGTTGATAAACTGTTTACAAGATTATCTGCCAAAAATATTTCTGTTTTGAGTATGGATCCTATCCGGAATGAATGATGTGAAATATTGTGAAGTGATATGATGATATGAAATGTTATGAGTTTTGTTGGGTCGCGTCCAACCCAGTTATGAAATCGATATCAGATCCTATGCCGGAAGACGATGCCTGGCTAGGATTAACATGTACACATGAGAGTGACTGTGTGCTGTAAGGATAATTCACGGCCGGTCACGGCGTCGTTGAGGGAGGCCTCCTTCACGACGTTTGAACTTTGATGTTATGATGAAATGAGGATCTGGGATACGGATCATACACACCAAGAAAAATTGCTTGCGGCGATTTTCTGAACGAAAATGTTTAGTAAGCACAAGGCATTTCAACTAAAACCCTTGTGTCTTACCATGATATTGGCAGTGTAATTCAATTATGAAAAATGTTTTCGGCATGAGTCCACTGAGTGAATTTCTCGTACTCAGCCCTGCATATTTGTTTTTAAATGTGCAGGTTGAGCTCTGACGATGGTGATGGAGGAGTGTTGAGGAGTCCAGTATCCTTGACTGTTTTGTTAAGAATTGGTTTTACCTTGAATGCATATCGTCATATATGTATTCACACACTTTCCGTTGCAACTCTGAATTTATTTATGTTATGTATGATGTTAAGCACTGTTGAGGTCCGTCAGACCATTGCTGACCTTTGGGTCTGATGGCCTAAACCACCTGATTTGTTTTGATATCACCTTATATTATGTTCGAGCATGTTAGTTTACTTTTGATATGTACCTTTATATTAGCCTTCGTGAACCCCAAATACTATTCCTAGTATTAGTCACCCTCCAGTCCGGGTTATCCGGAGTGGGGGCGTGACACCCATTCACGAAGAGCCTGCGACAAAAAGTCTACGACGAGCATGTTCGAGGACTTGGATTGCGCAAGATGGCCCCCCATCTTAGAAAGGAAACTTTTGTAGAAGTGGGAAAAGCAAAGTGATGGTGTTGTTTGTAATAGCTAGTAAAGAGACACATTGTATACTAAAAGTTTGCTTTAGTATAAGTGGGAGATTGTTGGATTTATATACTCGAAGCAGTTTTGGTTGAGCTTGCATATAATGACTCCTACTACCACTATTACAATCTCATATCTGAATTTTTTACTTGATTGCATATGTATGTCTCTTTATCTTATTTATAAGTTAGATCATACAGTGTGTAGAAGATCACAAAAGTCTGTATGATTGGTCAAGCTTAATGAGATATAAAAAGGATCACAGCTGAGACAACTTAAGGACGAGTTGTCGGTATAGGTTGCGGTATAGATAAGAAGTGACTTGACTTGGTTGCTTGTCTATACTGGTACGTCTCTGACGTGTTGATGGATCACAGTGAGATGAGTTCTTCTATCTGACCGTCGTGAAGAACCTATAGATATCGGTGACTTTACATTGATCTAAAACCTTGATAAGGTTTTAGATGAGTATGAGTTGTTATGGGTGAGGGTAACATGAGATAACCCAATATTCTCTGCATCTTGGGTGGTGGCAGTACTTGTATGTCATGCTAGTTACCTGTATCAAGTCACCGTGTCCGTTTAGTGTGATGACGTCCTCTTAAGGAGCTCTAAAGGTTTATTGTACTAAACTCTGCAGGTTGAGTTATCTCAAGTACAATAATAAGGTTGAGTAGTACTACTTAAGGAATTAAAGAGATTAATTATTTTACACAGTCAGAACGCTATAAATAATTAATAGACATGCGATATCTTAAATACGGGGATTCGTCAAGTCTAAGTGCAAGCCCGACTCAACTTCGGAAATAAAGGGATAAGTCAGCATTTATTCTCTAATACCTTGAATAAATGTTTATGAATTAATTTATGTTCTGGGCTGAACATAAGATAATTAATTTATTTGAGGCCCATCTTTATTCTTTGCATTTGATCCCTAGGTTGGCCCATCAAGGCCTGGAGCTGCATAAATTCGTCCACCTCATGTAGAGTCTCATTGGGACTCTGTTCTGATCCTCTCTATCTGAAAAGATATTATTATATTTATTAGATATGCAGAGATCCTATCCTAATAGGATTCTAGGGTTGCATTATTAATATAAGGTGAGAGAAAATCTGTGAATTCTAATGCTAAGAGATTTTCGAAAATTATAGTATGCATATTGTGATTTTCGAGATTTCCAAATGTGTGGAAGAAGGCGAATTTTTGTAGTACTCTCCATAGATCGCTCTCACTCAGCATTGGAGTTTTGGCGAACGGGATACAGTCCAAAAGATCAAAGCACGAGCCTTGATCCTATTCTTTGTCCAACAAATTCGCAGGTGAACACGAGAAAATACCAAAGTGTTGCAATTAATTATATAGGTGCATGCTAGGTATATAATCAATATATGGTGAATTAAACATCCAAGATAGATCCTCGGGAGAGGGTTAAAATCAGATTTCCCTACATATATGACATGGCTTGGATCTGATATATACTTTCAGAGTATTGATACGTGAAACACATCATGAACGCCAGCTAAATTAGAAGGTTAGGCCAAGCGATAAGCCACACTTCCTATCTTTTCAATTATTTCAAAAGGTCCCACATAACGAGGCTGTAATTTTCCTTTATTGCCAAATCTGATTACCCTTTTCATCGGTGCTATTTTTAAAAACACCTTATCACCAACCTCATAGTGTATGTCTTTTCGTCTTTGATCAGCATATGATTTTTGACGATCTTGGGCTATCTTAATTCTTTCTCTGATTTTTGTAATAACTCCGATAGTTTCTTCAATTAATTCAGGGCCCAAAATCCGTCTTTCTCCAACCTTATCCCAATGAATCGGTGATCTATATTTTCTCCCATATAATGCTTCAAATGGAGCCATTCCAATAGTAGCTTGGTAACTATTGTTGTAAGCGAACTCAACCAATGGTAGGTATTTCTCCCAACTTCCGCCCATATCTAACACACAAGTGCGTGGCATATCTTCTAAAATTTGGATAGTTCACACTTACTGCCCATCTGATTGCGGAGATAAGCTGTGCTGAAATTTAATCTAGTGCCTAAGCTGACTAGAGACTCTTCCAAAAGTTAGAAATAAATCTCGTATCTCGATCAGATACGATTGACACTGGAACCCCATGTAGTCTTACAATCTCATTAATATAAAGTTGAGCTAACTGATCCATGCTATAAGTCATTTTCATGGGAAGAAAATGAGCTGATTTTGTCAGTCTGTCAATAATAACCCAAATAGCATGATTACCTCTAACTTTGCGGGGTAGTCCAACCACAAAATCCATATAAATGTGTTCCCATTTCCACTCAGGAATTTCAAGTGGATTTAGAAATCCAGACGGTCCCTGATGTTCGAATTTAACTTGTTGACATGTGATGCCCTATAAATTCTCCGATTGACCTCTTCATGTTTCGCCACCAGTAGACTGATTTCAAATCTTTGTACATTTTAGGTCCTCCATGATGCACCGAATATGGAGTGTTATGAGCTTCTTCAAGTATTTCTTGCCTTAAATCTTCATTGTTTGGCACACATAACCTTCCGTTGAAAACAAGAGTACCATCGTTTGTAACTGCAAACCCTTCAATTGTACCTTCAATTGCTCGTTTCTTCATTTTAGACAAAAACGGATCACCAAATTCGATATCTAATCATCATATGAGCTACAAGTACAGAAATGATTTCTGTTGTAGTGTTTGGTGGTGTCACCACTTCCAAATTCAACTTCTGAAATTCTCTAATAACCTTTTCTTGTTTGGTGAGTAATGTTGCCATATAATTTTTTGACTGAATGCATCAGCAACAACGTTCGCTTTTCCAAGATGATAGTGAATTGTGCAGTCATAGTCTTTAACCAACTCTAACCATCTTGTTTAACGAAGGTTTAACTCTTTCTACGTGAAGAAATACTTTAAACTTTTGTGGTCAGTGTAAATGTCACACTTGCTCCCATAAAGATAATGTCGCCATATCTTCAATGCATGTACCACAGCCGCAAACTCAAGATCATATGTTGGATAATTCTTGTCGTGTGATTTCAATTATATCTATTACTATGCCTTTTATCATCCTAGAAGTCATATTGGTTATTCCTGCAGGAATAATGTAACACTCAAATTTCGTGAACGAGAGGTGAAGAGTCAACGGCCTAGAGAACCTAAATTTTTCTTTTACGGTGCAAGAACAAAGGTTCTATCCAAGTCATAATTGTCTTGAAGCATAGATTACAACCTTACCATGTTGCATTAACACGCGTCCGAGTCCTTGCTTTGAAGCATCACTATGGATAACAAATCCGTCAGTACTATCAGGTATAGTTAAAACAGGAGCTGAAATGAGACGTTGCTTTAGTTTTTGGAAACTTTTCTCACACTGCTCCACTGGAACTTTTCATTTTTACGTGTCATCTTTGTTAACGGACCTGTAATTTTTGAGAAACCTTCTATAAATCTTTGGTAGTATCCTGCCATTCCCAGAAAACTTCTGACTTCATTCACATTTGTTTGTGTTTTCCAATTACTTATCGCTTCAACTTTCGACGGATCCACTTCTATTCCTCTGGATGTAATCACATGTCCAAGAAAAGCAACTTGTCCCCAAAATTCACATTTCTGATATTTTGCATACAACTTTTCCTTTCTTAATGTCTCCAATACGGTCCTGAGATGCACAACATGTTGTTCCTTATCCCTCGAGTACACTAGAATATCGTTAATGAATACGATAAAAAATCGATCAAGATACGAGTAGAAGACACAATTCATTAGTGTATAAAGACACCTGGTGCATTCGAAAGTCCAAAAGGTACGACAGTGAACTCAAAATGACCATATTTCGTTCTAAAGGCTGTTTTTGGAATGTCACTCTCTTTGATTTTTATTTGATGATAACCTGATCTCAAATTAATCTTCGAAAACACACTTGCACCTTTAAGCTGATCGAACAAATCTTCAATCCTGGGCAACGGGTATTTATTCTTGATCGTCATCTATTCAATTCTCGATAGTCAATGCACATTCTCATGGTCCCATCCTTCTTCTTTACAAATAATACCGGAGCACCCCAAGGAGATACACTTGATCGAATAAATCCCTTACTAAGCAGGTCTTGCAGCTGAACTTTGAGTTCTTGCAATTCTCTTGGTGCCATTCTGTACGGTGCTTTTGAGATTAGTGTCGCTCCAGATACCAAATCTATAGAAAATTAAACTTGACGATTTGGTGGAATCCCTGGTAACTCTTTCGGAAACACATCTATATATTCTCTTACTACTGGCATTTCCGTCATCTTACTCTTGCTAGATTGTGTTTCAGTTAAGGTAACTAAGTACCCTTGGCAATCATTTTTTCTTAACATTTTCATTGCCTTCATCGCACTTATAATCTTGGATGGAACCTTTGTTCTTGCACCATAAAAGAAAAATTTCGGCTCTCCAGGCCATTGAATCTTCATCTCTCGTTCACGACATTTGAGTGTTAATTATTCTTACCCATCCAGTCCATTCCTAAGATTATATCAAAATCTTGCATTTCTATATCATGAAGATCAACTTCTAGTTTCTTCCCTTCCATATCTATTACTATGTCTTTTATCATCCTAGAAGTCATAATGGTTCTTCCTAAATGAATACTAACTTCTAGTGCATCACAAACATCATAACAAGGCATTTCAAATTCGAACAAAATTTTGCAGAGTTAAAAGAATATGTAGCTTCAGAATCAAATAAAACCAAAGCTGGAATATTGGACACTTGAAGGATACCTGAATCGTGTCTGCTCCGTCTTTGGAGTTATCTTCCTCTTGCATCATGGCAAAAACTCGGGGCTTCATTTTTCTTTCAGGTTCCTGCATCTTCTTTTCAGGCTCTTTCATTTTGCTTGGGCAATTTTTTGCCATATGCCCTGGTTTTCTGCAGGAATAACACACCCTTTTTCCCTGCCAACATTCGCCTCTATGATATTTTCCACCTTTTGAGCATTGAGGCTTATCATTACTGAACCCAGTGTGGTTGAAGAGCCCATGGAAGATCGTGAATTTTGTTGCCATCTCTTGTTTGGCTGATCTGTCGCAGCCCGCCTTCACTATCCCTAATCCCAAGGACGGACAGTACTTATGGTTCATGAAAGGCTATATTATGAGGTTGCATATCACATGTAAACTATCATGCTTGGAACATAATGTACATTAATAACTGGATATACCAGGTGGGCTAGACCAACAGATCCAAAAGAATACGAATGATCTGAAGGACTTCAACTGTCAATATCATATTACCATACATCATAGTTCAAAATGCAGCGGAAAACGTGTGAATACACATATGACGATGTGTATTCAAGGTTTCTTAACATAAAAACATCAAAAGCTTTCCTGACTCCTCAACACCCTCCATCATCATCATCAACAGCTCAACCTGCACATTTAAAAACAAACATGCAGGGCTGAGTACAAGAATGCACTCAGTGGACTCATGCCGAAAACATTTTAACAATCTTGAATTACACTGCCACATCATGGTAAGACATAAGGGTTTTATTTGAAATACCTTATGCTTACTAAATCATTTTCATCAGTTCATAAACATTTGCTTGGCCAAGCATTTTTCTTGCATGTATGATCCATATCCCTTATCCGTTCATCATATATCATCATAGTCGAACGTCGTGAAGGAGGCCTCCCTCTACGATGCCGTGACCGGCCGTGAATTGTCCTTACAGCACACAGTCACCTTAGGTGTACACGTTAATCCTAGCCAGGTATAAGCCTTCCGGCATAGGATCCGATATCGATTTCATTCATAAGTTAGAAGCTATCCAACACATTCATATCATTCATTCAGGATAGGATACATACACAAAACATAAATATTTTTGGCAGGTAATCTTGTAAACATTTTCTCAACAGTTGAAATAAGCATCGTAAATAAATTCATTTGGAAAGTATAGCAAAGTCACGTTTTGTTTAGAAAGAAAGCCCACCTGGACTATTGTTCGTCTTAACTTGATTACTCGTCAACGTCCAGTCGTCGCGTCAACGTCCACACCTTTGCGTAAAAGCAATGTTTAGTACGTCGTTCACGTATTTCGAGACTTTGAAAGTCCAGAATAAACTTCGATATTCTATATCGATATAAATTGAATTCCTTAACGAATTCAATACGCTGTTCAATTGCGTATTTCAATTAAACCGTTCTCGTTCTTCGAGATACGTTCAACTATTTCGTTTTAACCTTTTCGGTTTAAACGTTCAACGTATTTATACGTTTCTCGATACAAGGATTTCAATTATGAAATCTTTTCTTATCAATGAGGTTTCTTTACCTAATTAGTACGTTTTACACGTATTAGCGTATTTATCGAACGTATTTCGTAAGTTGACTTCAAAAGTCAACGATTTTGACTTTTATTAGTAATCTTCTTACTAATTCATATTATAAATCGATTTTCAATCGATTTCTTTTCGTAAAGTCCTAATTCTCGATTTGTCACGCAAATCGATAAACTTTATTAATATTTTCCTTAAATATTAATCCATTTATTCATTAAGCATTATATTTCATTTCTAACGTTATTTAACATAACGTTTCGTCATAAACATAGTAATCTATGTTTATAAATTTTTATAAAATTCAATTATGTCAAAAATAATTTTTTAGACATATAATATATTATTATTCTTGATTAAAAAGGATTTAAAAATCCTTATTTTTAACAATATAGCTCTCGGCTATATGCTTAAAAATTTCCAAACTTGTTTTAAAATTTCTCTAAATTCATATAGTGTATTATTTTACACTATGGTCATTAATATGTATTAATATGAACTATAGAAAATTCGAGCAACCCTTTTTTTTTATATAAATAGGCCTCGGTAATTTTTTTAGAAAATTGTCCAATAATTCTCAAAAATTCTATATAATTAGTATAAGGTCCCAACATTAATTTATACACATTTATAACATATAGTCCATCATCATATTTCACTTCTTCCTCAAGGATTAAATTGTCCAAGGTCTCGGTTTCTCCAAACTTTACACCAAACATTTTTATAAAATTTCAATTAAAATATACTATGCTCAAATACTATAGCATAACATTAATACATCATGATATCATACTAGAACAACACACAAATCATCAAACTCCAAACCATAGCTCTCGGCCTTTTCGAAAAATTGAGCATTTGGTTTTCAAAAATTCTAAAAAAAACATAGGATGCATAATTCATATCCTAAGTCAATAATATACCATTGCATGTATCAAATAAAAATCATACTCTAACATATAAATTTCTTAAGCTTTCGGTATTTTTTTAAAAAATAGTATAGGACTTTCAAAAATTCTAATAAATCCATGTAATACATCCTAGATCATTAATATACCATTGCATGTCTAAAATAAAAATCATACGCCAAGATATAATTTTTCTTAAGCTTCGGTATTTTCGAAAATAAGGCATAGGATTTTCTAAAAATTCCAAATAAATCACTATGAACTCTCATCATATCATAGATCAATAATCCAACCTCAAAATAATTTTTAAAAATTTCGATCATCAATCAAAAATCTTATAACATTTTCAAAACATATTCAAAACATGATCTATGCTTCAAACTTAACATGCTTTGGCTAGATCTTTACAAACAATACACATGCAATAACATGGATCAAACCTAACATGCATTAGCTTATTTTTACAAACAAGGATCATCAAGAACATATACATAAATAAAATCTTATAAACAAAGACATCAAGAACATATACATTCATCAAGAACAACCTTCGAATTTTTTTTGTAAAAATGAGAGGAAAATCGAAACCTTGTTCGGTTCTTACCTTTGAAATGGTATGGATTCAAGGAAAAATGTCTAATGTATCAAGCTTGTTGGAAGGGAAGAAGAAGAGATGAACAAGAATTTTTTTTTTCAAAGGGGAGGGGGATGTTCTCGGCCTCTTGCAGATTTTAGAGAGAGAGAGAGGAGTGTTTTGAGAGTGTTGAGTGTTAAGTGTGGAATGAGAGAAGAAGATGAAGGATCCCTCCCTATGTATCTCTCTCTCTCACACGGCTACTCTCACAAATGAATAAAAAAATGGAAGCCTTTTTAATTAGTGGGTTATGACTCACTTAGTGATCATTAGCTAGTGTTAAAAGCCTTACACCATATTGGGCATTGGAATGAATCAAGCATGCACAATGGGTGGGAGCCGTCGGCTATAGGAGTTCCAAAAGTGATGATTTTATTTTTGGTGTATTAATACTATATGTTAAGCAAGGTATAAATCCTAAATATAAAATACATGTCATTTGAATAATTAAATCACATAGCAAAGCAAAGCATATCAAAAGTGACGTGAATTTGGTATTTAAAACATAGGTCACAGTATTCATTAGTCACAAGGGATACGTACATTATTTCATGCCATTCATACATATATATATGTCATAACATATGGTTTAGATGATAATTTATATCATAAGAAAAATTAATGGTATCATTTTATGTGAGAAAACCCTAATTTTCGAATTAGGTTTTTCGAAAATTAGTAAATTGTTCAACAATTAATCCATAGTGATCTAGCATTGATTTAATGCTTAATAATACTCTAATTATATAAACTAATCATAGGAAATTAAATATTATAATTCCTTGATCATTAAACCCATTTTTCAAATCGTCTCTAGACGTTAACGTTCGAAACGTCTCAAAATGTTAATAATCGACTCATCTCGAAATGGTCGTAATAAGATCGTACTTACTCTATTAATAATATCCCATTTATAATGGAATTTAATTCCAAGCTTCACTGCTTAGAAAATTTCATGAAATTTTAATTATCGATACGCAATCGACGTTAAAATAATACTGCCGAACTACTTTATAACATTCTATTCCTTAATTCACAATTCTCAGTGAATATAAAAAGGAATTCGTTACTTCATGACTGAATCGAAATCAATATTCGATGTCTTTCAAATTTAATACTTGGCAAAACCCTAATTTACGGATTTAAATATCGTAAATAGGCTTTTGTTTTCTTCGGAATATTACATGATCATTCCTACTTTTCCCCGATTCTTCCCATTTTCTTTTCCTGAATATGTCACGTCTCTGATCTTTGATTTCCAATTGCAAACCGTTAGAAATTGCTTGGGCTCGTTCAATCACCTCCTTATAATTTGCCAATCTTAGGCCACTAGTATCCCACGATCTTCTGGTCGCAACCCTTGCTCAAAACGATATGCTTTCTTCTCATCAGTGTCAACTAAATACGGTGCATATCGAGATAGTCTGTTGAAATTTCTCTCATACTCAACCACTGTCATATTGTCCTGTTTGAGATTGAGGAATTCAGTTTCCTTCTGCAGTCTGTAAGATTGACGAAAATAGCGATCCCTGATCAAGTCTTTAAAATCATTCCAAACCAAAGCTTGGCGTTGCTCCCTCAATTAATTGATATATTGCGCATGAGACTTTTTGTTCCTCAGTACATCTATCAACTCAAAAATCATTTCTAAAACTCGGATCCACTCCATAGTATCTTTGGGCATTTCATATCCTTTGAGTTTTGGTGGATCCATTCTTCTGAATTGCTCAATCACTTCATATGTTCTCGGTTGGGTGTCAACACCACTACTATTTACATCTGGGTCATGTGGCCCGTTTTCTTAACCATAGTCCAATTCCTAAATCAAAAAGTTCAATTCATTTGCATTCAAACTTACAGGTTATATTTCGAGAACTTTTTTCTCATAGCATGATAGATATTTTTTAACTTGAACACTAAGTTTCATAGGTTAAGAAAAACTTCATAAACTTTCATCATTGAACTTTATAAAGAATGTGTCAGGAAAACTGTATAAATCATGAATTGTATCAAGCATAACCATTCAATATACTTTGTCCCTTGTGGACAAGTTCTTAACCTTTTAATAATGCTTCATGATACAACAAACTTTCAAACATGTTCCTGACATAATCTTTTCTTTCATTTCATTTCATGCTCACACCCTATCTTTTAAAACAATAAACATTTATATATATATAAATTACCTGAGAGTCGACGTTGAGCAGCGATCATGACCCACACATTCTCCCATCTCGACTAAAATTTCAAACATCTTTCAAAATCATATGTTATGTTCATACTAATAGAAAGTCTACAAGAATGTAAACCTTGCTCTTATACCAATCTGTAATGCCCCCATTCTTGTAACAGAGACATTACTAAAATCTTTTTATCTTTAATATTTATGTAATATAATAATGATATTAATAATTATATTTAAGCAGCGGAGGTTATAAAATTAGACAAACGGACAACATGTATCCTATTCGTATAGAAGCTAACCTGTACAACAACAACAACAACAACAACAACAAAGTCACAACAATAGCAAAACAATAGCAAAAGGGGTCATAGCCTGATATGATCCTCGTTTGTGATGGAGAATCAATCGACGCAGAACGGAAGACTTGATAAAACTCGAACCAATGGGCTTCTTAGTCAGCTCTTGCTCCCACACTTCTTGAACTAAGCCCATCAAGCTCTCCTTGAACTTCTTGGTTCGTGCTCTTGTAACCGGCCCAACAGGCACATGCACCGGGTCGGCCACCATCGAACCTTGGGCTGCACGAGCTGCATCATTCCCCTCCTCTTGAAGAGGATTTGTCCTCAAATCCAATTCGTCACCTACATCAAACGGACTCAAATCAGCAACATTGAAAGAAGCACTAACATTATACTCACCAGGTAAGTCCAGCTTGTAGGCATTATCATTGATTCGCTCCAACACTTGAAAAGGTCCATCGCCTCTTGGAAGCAACTTAGAACGTCGTTGTACTGGGAACCTCTCCTTGCGCATATGCAGCCAAACCCAATCACCGGGTGCAAACACCACCTTACGACGCCCCTTGTTAGCTTGTTTGGCGTACTGCTCAGTTCGCCTCTCAATGTTCTCCCTCGCCCTCTCATGGATCTGCTTAACAAAATCAGCTCTTCTCTGGCCATCAAGATTAGTATGTTCTTGCATAGGTAAAGGAGACAAATCCAATGGAGTCAAAGGATTAAAACCATACACAATCTCAAATGGCGAAAACTTAGTAGCAGAATGAACAGAACGGTTATATGCAAACTCAACATGAGGCAAACACTCTTCCCAAGACTTAATGTTCTTTTTTATTATGGCTCTAAGCAAAGTTGACAAAGTCCTATTAACTACCTCGGTTTGACCATCAGTTTGTGGATGACAAGTAGTAGAAAACAGTAGTTTAGTACCTAACTTACACCACAAAGTCTTCCAAAAATAGCTCAAAAACTTAGCATCACGATCAGACACAATAGTCCTAGGCATACCATGCAATCTAACAATCTCATGAAAGAATAAATCAGCAACATGAGATGCATCATCAGATTTATGACATGGAATGAAATGTGCCATCTTAGAGAATCGATCAACAACCACAAAGATGGAATCCCTACCGCGCTTACTCCTAGGCAATCCCAACACAAAATCCATAGAAATATCAATCCAAGGTGCAGTAGGAACAGGTAAAGGCGTGTACAACCCATGGGAACTAGTCCTAGACTTAGCTTGTCTACATGTAACACAACGACCACAAACTCTCTCGACATCACGTTTCATATGAGGCCAAAAGAAATGTTCATGCAAAACAGCTAAGGTCTTAGCAATACCAAAATGTCCCATCAATCCCCCACCATGAGACTCAAGCAATAACAAATCACGCAAAGAGCATTTAGGAACACACAACTTATTCTTCCTAAAAAGATAATCATCATGCCTAAAATACTCTCCACTAGCAGAATGCTCACAAGCTCGATATATCTCACCAAAATCAGCATCATTCGCATACACACTCTTAATGCACTCAAAACCAAGCAACTTAGCATCTAGAGTAGAGATCAAGGCATACCTTCGAGAAAGTGCATCAGCCACTACGTTCTCTTTACCTTGCTTATACTTGATGACGTATGGAAACGTCTCAATGAACTCCATCCACCTAGCATGCCTCTTGTTCAGCTTGTGTTGCCCCTTCAAATGCTTCAACGACTCATGATCGGTGTGAATGACAAACTCATTGGACCACAAATAGTGTTGCCACGTTTGCAATGCTCGGACCAGCGCGTACAACTCCTTATCATACGTTGGATAGCTCAATGTTGCTCCGTTCAGCTTCTCACTGAAGTATGCCACCGGCCGCCCCTCTTGCATCAACACTGCACCAATACCCACACCCGAAGCATCACATTCAATCTCAAACGATTTAGAAAAGTTAGGAAGAGATAATACCGGGGCGTGAGTCAACTTGTGCTTCAAAAGCTGAAACGCATCTTCTTGCGCCTTTCCCCACTTGAACTCCACGTTCTTCTTGATCACTTCCGTCATGGGTGCTGCAATGGTGCTGAATTGAGGTACAAACCTCCTATAGAAGCTAGCAAGTCCGTGGAAACTCCTAACCTCTCCAATGGTTTTCGGGCTCGGCCACTCTTGAATAGCCCGAATCTTCTCCTCATCAACTTGTACACCCTGTGCACTAACAACAAAACCAAGAAACACGAGTTTGTCCGTACAAAAGACGCACTTCTTAAGATTAGCGAACAACCTCTCTTTCCTAAGCGCATCTAAAACAGACCTCAAATGTCCCTCATGCTCATCATGACTCTTGCTATATACTAAGATATCATCAAAGTAGACAACTACAAATCTGCCAATATAAGCACGCAAAACATGATTCATAAGACGCATAAACGTACTAGGTGCATTAGTCAATCCAAAAGGCATAACTAACCACTCATACAAACCAAGTTTAGTTTTAAAAGCAGTTTTCCACTCATCACCCTCTTTGATTCGAATTTGATGATAACCACTTCTCAAATCTATCTTAGAAAACACACAAGAACCATGCAACTCATCTAACATATCATCCAGACGAGGAATAGGATGGCGATACTTTACCGTGATATTATTGATGGATCGGCAATCACAGCACATCCTCCAAGTCGAGTCCTTCTTGGGCACGAGTAAAACGGGTACGGCACAAGGACTCAAACTCTCTCTCACGTGCCCCTTGGCCAGTAACTCACCGATTTGCCTCTCCAACTCCTTCGTCTCCTCAGGATTGGTTCGGTATGCCGGTCGGTTTGGAAGCGTTGCTCCGGGCACGAAATCAATTTGATGCTCAATTCCCCGAATTGGTGGTAAGCCATGAGGTGTATCCTCGGGAAAGACATCATCAAACTCCCGCAAAATGTAAACTAATAGAAGGGGGTAGAGAAGTGAGATCGTTAGTGATAATCAAATTCTCCTTGTACAACAGCACGATCAACGACTTCTGCTCATTCACCACCCACTTCAGATCACTAGGCCTTGCAAGCAAGGACTTCTGGATCATCTCATTCTCCTTCTTCTCGGCAATCTGCCCCGCATTGGACTTCACTTTTGTCACCTCCTTTGACATCTGCAATTGATCCTCATAAACTTGGGAAGGAGTAAGATGAACAAGTGATACCTTCTTCTGCCTATACTCGAAGGTATATCGGTTGGTGAAGCCATTATGAATAACTCGGTGATCAAACTGCCAAGGACGCCCCAACAAGATGTGACTCGCTTGCATGGGAATCACATCACATAGCACATCATCCTCATACTTCCCAATGCGAATAGGAACCTGCACTTGCCTCATCACCTTGATGATGCCGGTATCATTCAGCCACTGCAGACGGTATGGCTTGGGATGCTTAACCACAGTGAGCCCCAATCTTTCAACCATGGCTGCACTAGCCACATTCGTGCAACTCCCTCCGTCTATGATGACACTACACACCTTATCTTTCACATGACATCTCGTGTGGAAGATGTTTTCTCGTTGCTCTCTCTCCTTGGGTTGAGTTTGGGCACTCAAAATCCTCCTAGCAACAAATAGTTGCCCGGCAGGTGGTAAGATCTCTTCAATCTCCTCGTCTGAGTCTGCTACTACCTCTTCATGATCTTCCAAGGCCGGCATCTCCTCATCATCCGTCACCACCTCTCCATCGTCTCTCATGATCATGACCCTCTTGTTCGGACAATCTCTAGAATAATGTCCAAAACCATGACAAGTAAAGCACTTAACATCACGATTTCGTATCACGGGAGTACCTTGACTTGTCGATTTGAAGCATCTATTTTGGGCGTAACAAATGGCTTCCTTTCTTCTCTCTCGACGTCTCCTTCTTCCATTGGTTCCCTTTGAAAAGGAACCACTAGAGGTTAGGCTGGTTACGCCTCCCATTAGGTGATTCGACCTCCGCTTGGTCCGACTGCATCTCGGGTTCTTTGCCACTGCCATCGCTACCCTCCTCTTGAGTGATTCTCTACCTTTATGGCCATGTGCACCATATCATCCAGCTCAACATAATGCTGCAGCTCCACTCTATCTCGAACCTCCCAATTCAGACCAGCCAAGAATCTCGCCATTGTGGCTTCCCTGTCTTCTTCCACATTAGCTCGAATCATTGCTACCTCCATCTCTTTATAGTACTCATCCACACTCCTACTACCTTGCCTCAAATTCTGCAACTTGTTGTACAGCTCACGATAGTAATGAGGAGGAACAAAACGCTTCCTCATCACTGCCTTCATGTCGTCCCATGTATCAATTGGTGGTTCCCTGCTCCTTCGCCTGTTGGTCACCAACTGATCCCACCAAACAAGTGCATAATCTGAAAACTCAATCGCTGCCAGCTTCACTTTCTTGAGATCAGAATAGTTATGGCATTCGAACATGAGTTCCACCTTTCTCTCCCACTCGAGATACAATTCTGGATCATTCTTCCCTTGGAAGGAGGGAATATTCATCCTGATGGTGCCCAAATTGTTATCTTCTCGATCTCTTCCTCTTGGGTGCCTATCTTCAAAATCTGAAAATTCTTCTTCCTCATCTTCAAATTCAGGCCCTTCGTATCTATCTGCCTGACGAAGAGGTCCACCAAGTTTTGTGAATTTAATTATTATGTGGCATATGGGCCACGTTTTTGTATCAAGATTTTTGTAGTATTTTTAGGCTTGATTATCTAGAGTTCTAGTCTATTAAAACTTCTTTTGTAAATTAGAGTTCTACTTTGATTAGGAGTCCTTCTTTGATAAGGATTATAGTTCATTTTTCAACCTATATAAAGGCTTGTAAGCATACGAAAATATTCAGCTTTTGATTGATCAATAAATGTGAGTTTTATTCTCTCTTCATTAGCTCTTGAATTTTCTTGTGTTTGCCAAGAAATTCAATTATCGACGTATCGACGAGACATCCATCCCTCGTTCGTGTGTCATTCATCGTCCCCGAGTTGCTGCGTCAACTATCTAGTTGGGGTATAGGCGAAATACTGACCTATATCACTTCGAGGGTTAGATTCAGAGGTTTTGGGATATTCCATCTTGTTCGTTCTTCCGTTCGCGTCCTGATAGATCCTTCGTACCAGCGAGGATCGTATCATTTGGTATCAGAGCTGACCTTCCGCTGGGTCGGTGTCTCATAGGATTCTCCAGATCGCCGATTGAGGCAGTTGGGTCTTATGGGGGTGGGGATGATGCGTCCCACATTGCCCGCGGAGGCTTATCCTGGGCTGGATATAAGGTTGGATTCCCACATTTGGTATCTTGCGAGGACTAGTGAATTGAAGTGGGTGAGTCCGTTTGATGTAGGTGACGACTTGGATTTGAGGACAAATCCTTCGCAAGAGAAGGGGAATGATGCAACCCAAGTTTTGTGAATTTAATTATTATGTGGCATATGGGCCACGTTTTTGTATCAAGATTTTTGTAGTATTTTAGGCTTGATTATCTAAAGTTCTAGTCTATTAAAACTTCTTTTGTAAATTAGAGTTCTACTTTGATTAGGAGTCCTTCTTTGATAAGGATTATAGTTCATTTTTCAACCTATATAAAGGCACAAGCATACGAAAATATTCAGCTTTTGATTGATCAATAAATGTGAGTTTTATTCTCTCTTCATTAGCTCTTGAATTTTCTTGTGTTTGCCAAGAAATTCAATTATCGACGTATCGACGAGACATCCATCCCTCGTTCGTGTGTCATTCATCGTCCCCGAGTTCTCACGTCAACTATCTAGTTGGGGTATAGGCGAAATCTTGACCTATATCACTTGAGGTTAGATTCAGAGGTTTTGGGATATTCCATCTTGTTCGTTCTTCCGTTCGCGTGCTGATAGATCCTTCGTACCAGCGAGGATCGTATCATAGGCATCACACATATATATATATCAAAGTATCATACATCATTTCAATATTTATCTTAACCAAACCCCTTAAGTCTATACTCAACCACACTTATGTACTATTATAGTATGTACATATTCACACAAACAGAGAGCGGTGATTCTGAGAGAATGGGTATGTGGGGATCGATCTCCTTAGCCTACATCACAAAACATCAAGTAGGGTATGTGAGCATGCGAACATACTCAGTGGTGAATACATTGTAAGCAGTTATAACCAATCGTGTAATGCCACATAACATAATGAACATATTTATTGAATTAGTTAGTGAGACTAGTCTTTCCCCTCGAGGGTACCTTTTTCCGCCACACAGGCAATGATTCGCCACACATGTATAATACGCCACATAGGCTTTTACCATGAATGCAAAAAAACACAACAATGATTATAACCATAAACTTACAGATAGAGTAAATCCCACCTCGTGTAGACGTTTTAAAAAATACTCTTTAGCCCTTACTCGGTATCCGTCCTCGAGCTCCGGATGTCACGCAGCCTAGAACTTTAAAATACTTTTAACTTAGTCTTTTTAATAACTAAAGATTTATTCTTAAGCATTAAATCAAATGTAATCTTTTTACATAGTTAATTTTTATGTAAACATAAGAATTCAAAACCAACTTTAATTCTTGGCTTTCATTTAAATTTCATATGCTTAAATATATCATTATACATCATAAATATATTTATATTAATCACCTAAGATTAATTTCATGAAGTGCCCTTCAACCTAATCAATGAAAATGGTAAATAATTCCTTACTTAATTCAAACTAATATTAACTTGCTCATTAAAGCTCCATTATTATCCATAATCATCATTCTATATTTAACTTTAATTAATCTAAAGCTAAACATAAATATTTCCATTAAAACATAAACTAATCTGTTTCAATTTTCACATATATACTTAGAAAATTCCAAATAAATTATATTATGCTTAATTTACATTCTAAAGTTTATATATCATGTTATTTGAAACAAATAAAATAAAAATCATAATAACCTACAACCTCATAATTTTTGAAAATTTGGAAAAATATAAACTTAATTTTTAATCCATTTTTCTTACTTAATACATGCTTAAATACATTCAAATACATAATTATAAACATAATACAAGCATTAATACAACATCAGTTAAAATTCAAACCTAGGGTTTAATCCTCTTCTCAAATCACATATATTTCATAGTTAAACCCTCATTTATGCATAATATTAACTTCTAAACATAGATTAACCTATAAACACATGAATAATGAATAAAATAAAACAATAACTTTGAATTTCACATACTAAAAAATTCTTGATAATAAATTGCAAGTATTTATGCACATAAACATGAAATAAATGGAATTATACCTCTAAAACAAAGTATTTAATTAATTTGGAGTGGTTTAATACCTTAATCTTGGTGTTTAGGATGAAAAATAGTGAAGAGTGCCGAAAATGAGGGAGAAGAGATAAGAGAATTTTGATGAATGTGAATAGTAAGGAGGTGTTTATATTGATTTTTGTTCCAACATATATATACATATTTGTATATACATTTCCTACACTCATATACATATATGTATATTTATTCCATTTATTATCACTACACAATTTATTACACTAATGTATAATAATTAATTCTTTACTTAATTCCTACACTTATATTGTTTTCTCTAGTAATAAAATTTAAAACTTTCTAAAAAATTAAACTTTCATGCTAAATTCATAATTATAATCTACTAGAATTTAAAACTCATTTATTAAACTTTATGCTAGGGCGCATAAACTTTATAAAACTCGTTCTAAGTAGAACAACCTATAAAACATTAAAAAAAATTCAATTTTATAAGATCATAATCACAAGAAAAATAATTCATATTAAAAACATATATCATGTTAATTTAAGAAATTTTCGGGGTATTACAGTACTCACTACACTTCATCCAAAACCCCTCGATGATTCATCTACCGATGAGGAGCGCAAGGAGCACGAGAAATGGGATAAATTAAATTGAATGACAAAGAGCCTTCTTTTGGTTACCATATGCGAGTTCTTGCAACTCCAGCATCAAAAGATAGAGAATGCGGCCACTATCTGGCTAAATCTCATGAAATTGTACGGGGAGTCAGACATAATTGCTAGTTATAACTTGAAAAAGTTGATCATGTCAAGTTCAATGATGGAAGACAATTCAATGCATGACCATGTAGAGCAAATGATCAATCTCTTTGGAGAGCTCGAATTGGTTGGAGGATATATTGATGACGAAGTCAAGATCGATATTATCCTCAGCACTTTACCCAATTCTTTTAATGACTTCTGTGATAACATGATCCTATAGATAAGTCATACTATAAATTCATTGCAAAATGATCTGGTAATGGCGGAAGGCAAGATGGGCAAGGTGTACAGTCTTTAATACGCACCTTAAGGAATACCACTGTTTCATCTGAAGATGAAAAATGAAAGTCAAATTCAGGAGTTGCGAGACTAAAGAAAGCAGTGGGAGTAATACAAAGGGCTTTACCAGCGGTTTGAAAAAGCCAAAGGGGCAAGGGCTTCAAGTGCAGTAAGACTGAAGATAATTTACCCTATGCTCAAGGCTCAAGGTACGCCATTAGCTCTTGTAATGGAAACATGTCTAGCGACTTGTTCTACTCATTCATAGGTAGTAGATATGGGTACGACTGATCATATTTGTTACACTTTGCAGGGGTTCATGTGGACAAGACAACTGAGTGATAACAAGATAACGATCTCCATGGGTAACACCACGAAAGTCCAGGCTGTTGCAGTCAGAGATGTTACATTATGCTTTGATAGGACAGTTTTAGTTTTAGGAGATGTTCTTTATGTACCGGAGTTTTGGTGGAATCTTATTTCCGTTTTTAAGCTATTTATTCAGGGATATATATTATGTTATTTTTGATAGTGATGTTTCTATCATAAGATATGATAGTGATGTTTCTATCATAAGAAATGTGATGGCACATTATAGAATTTTCTTTATACTATTTCTACTAAGCATAATACCGATAATTATGTTGCATCTACTACATCCAAACATAAGAAGAAGAAATTTTCTTCGCAAGAGGACTATACATATATCTTTGGTATCTTAGATTAGGTCACATCATTCTAAATAAGATCCAAATACTGGCTAAGAATGTAGCGTTGGGCGAATTTACGGTTACTCCGTTCCCAGTCTATGGATCCGGTATAGAGGGTAAGATATTGACCAGACCCTTCAAGTATAGAGCCAAAGAGGTGTTAGATAGTTTATCTTATTTGTGTGGACCGATGTCTATACAAGCTCGTGGAGGGTACAAGTATTTTGACTCTTTCATTGACAATTACTTATGGTACGAATACCTTCTTCACTGTAAGTCTGAATGCTTTGAGAAATTCAAAGAATTTAAGGCGAAAGTTAATGAGAGTTCATGTGGAAACAAAAAAGATAAAATCAAAACCATTTTGGGTATTCTTTCAATTTTAATAATATACAATCAAATGAAGTATAATTTGGCTATCAGACCATATTTTTTTATCCATATCAGACCATATCAGATGAAGTATATATCCATATATAACTTATAATGGGGTCTCGAAAACTAAGTAATTTTTGTTGGACCCTTATCGTTTTTTAGGTTCATTAGGATTCTTGTTAGTTGGAACTTCCAGTTTTCTTGGTAGAAATTTGATATCTTTTGTTCTATCTCAGCAAATTATTCTTTTCCACAGGGGATCGTGATGTCTTTGTAATATTCCAAAGAAACGAATATACGATTACGGTTTTCTAAACCCGTAACTAGGGTTTTGCCGTATATTATCTTTTTACGACATCGAATCTTGTGATTTCGATACGATATCGTTATAACGAATTCCTTTTCATAATTCACTAAGGATTGTGAATTAAAGGATTGAAATATTACGAAATGATTCGTCAATATGTTTTAACGTCAAACGCGTATCGAACGTCAGCTTTTCATGAAATTTTCTGAGCAGTGAAGCTTGGAATTAATTTCCATCTTAATTCCTTTATTAAATGGAATATGTTTATTTAGTAAGTATGAACTTACTGCGACCATTTTGAGATGAGTCGATTTTGAACGTTTTGAGACGTTCTGAACGTTAACGTCTAGAGACGATTTGAAAAAGGAGTTTAATGCTCAGGAAATTATAATAATTAATTTCCTATTATTGTTTTATATAATTTCAGTATTATTAATTATTAAAATCGAATTTTTAGTTATTAAAATTCGATAATTTGATATTGAAATTTTCAAAAACCCTAAGTTTATAAACTTTGGTTTTTCACACGAAATGACATTATTAAATTATCATATGGTATCTAAACTTTATAATATGATATATATGAGTGTTATTAAGCTATGAAATCAGTTTTGGAACATTAAAACTCGATAGCTTATATTTATAATTTTCGAAACATAACTCTTGGAATTAGGGTTTTATATGCATGAATTAATGCTATAATTTTATCCTATGATATTATTTAATATCTAAATCATATATTATGATATATATGTGTAATCTTGGAACGAAAATGACATGAGTATCAATAATAGGTGTAATGTATATTTTTAACCCTATTTTCCTAAGTTCCGATCGGTAATTTCGAATATTACCTATGTGTTGGATTTAATTATTTTTATGGATTGTATTATATATCTATGATCATGTATGATATATATAATGTATTAAGTTGTGTAACAAAATTAATCCTACCCCTAAACCCCTATAAACCGTCGGCCATTAAGGCTTCCAACAAGCATGCATGCTCCACCTTTTTGTTGCCCAACCCATGAAGCTCCTTTCTAGCATAGCCTAATGATCACTATATCCCCATCATTGCTGCAGATTTTTGCCCCATTTTGGGCTAAAAATCGAGAGGGAGAGAGAGGTAATAGGGAAGAGGACTCTTCACTTCACTCATTTCACTCATTCCCATTTCAAAACACCCACACTCCAAACACTCTCCATTTCTCTCCCAAACTCAAAGAACAATGAGCCCTCCTTCCCCATTTTCGAATTCTTCTTTTTCTTCTCTTCCATTCTCCTTCATTCTTCACTCACACCTTGATACCATAAGTGTTCTTGTCATTCAATTCTATTTTACAAAGGTAAAACAACACCCTAAAGCTCGATTTTATCTTTCTTTGGTTCGAAAATGATCGAACATGTATATATATATTTTCGTATGTTTAAAGTCCCTATGGATGAACTATGTGTTTATATGTTGTTCTTGATGATTTATATTTCCAAGTATGTGAATATATGTTAGAATAAGTGTAATATTCCAAAGAAACGAATATACGATTACGGTTTTCTAAACCCGTAATTGTGGTTTTCACAGATATTATCTTTTTACGACATCGAACCTTGTGATTTCGATACGATATCGTTATGACGAATTCCTTTCATAATTCACTAAGGATTGTGAATTAAAGGATTGAAATATTACGAAATGATTCGTCAATATATTTTAACGCCAAACGTGATCGAACGCCGCCTTTTCATGAAATTTTCCGAGCGGTGAAGCTTGAATTAATTTCCATCTTAATTCCTTTATTAAAAGGAATATATTTATTTGGTAAGTGTGAACTTATCTGCGACCATTTTGAGATGAGTCGATTTTGAACGCTTTGAGACGTTAACGCCAACGCGTCTGAGACGATTTTGTAAATTGAGTTTAATGCTCAGAAATTATAATAATTAATTTCCTATTAATATTTTATATAATTTCAGTATTATTAATTATTAACAATCGAATTTTCAGTTATTGAATTCGATAATTTGATATTGAAATTTTCAAAACCCTAAGTTTATAAACTTTGGTTTTCATGAAATGACACTATTAAATTATCATATGGTATCTAAACTTTATAATATGATATATATGAGTGTTATTAAGCTATGAAATCAGTTTTAGATCATTAAAATCGATGGCGATTTTTATGATTTTCAAACATGATTCTTAAAATTAGGGTTTTATATGCCTGAATTAATGCTATAATTTTATCCTATGATATTATTTCATATCTAAATCATATATTATGATGTATATATGTATATTTGGATCGAAAATGGCATGAGTATCAATAATAGGTGTGATTTGTATTTTTATTCCTATTTTTCCATTTATTATCGGTAAAAACGATATTGTGCTATAAGTTGGATTTAATTATTTTTATGGCATGTATTATATATCTATAACCTATACTATGATTAATACATGGTATTAATGTGTAACAAAAATTAAAATCAGCCCTTACCCCTTAGAAGTCCGGCCATCATGCTTGGACAAAGCATGATGTGCACCTTTTTTCCACCCAATGCATGAACACCTTTTAAACCTAGCCTAATCATCACACTAATTGCCATCATTAAGCTACAGATTTTCTCCCATTTCTTGGCCAAAATCGGCGAGAGAGAGAGAGGTGGTATAGGGGAGGACTCTTCCCATTCACCCCATTCCTCATTATACACACCTCCTACACTACAACACTCTCATTTCCTCTCCATTTCTCTCCCATTCCAGCAGAAAAATCGAGAGCTTCCCCCCCCCCATTTTCAGATTTTCTTCTCTTCTTCTTCTCTATTTCCTCTTCCAAACCTTGATACTATATTATTCTTGTGAACCTATATCATATCAAAGGTAAACCAAGGACCTCTAGTCACGATTTTTCATCCCCTCTATTCTGAAAATTTCGAGCATGCCCTTGTATATATTTATGTATGTTTCGAATGCTACATGTAGGTATATGTATGTTTCAAATGTTCTTGAGCATGAAATATATGGTTCTTGATGATTTATTTTCAAATATATGAAGATATATGCTTGGATAATCATATGTTGTTGCTTATTTAATTTTTGAATAGATCTAGCATGTTTATGAAATTTTCGAACCATAGACCTTGTTTAAAATAATTTTTGAAAATGTTAAAAATGCATATGTGATGACCGAGTGCTTCTTAGCATTTTCTAAGCATGTATTATTGATTTATGTTATGATTTAAGACTATGGTATTGATTTAGAAAATTTTGGAAAACCCTAAGTATTTTTGTTAAAATACCGTGAGCTATTTAAATAAATACCATGATGTATAAATTTTATTTTTAATCATACAATGTCATATTCATACTTTAGGACCTTGATTACATGTTCTATGATTTAATTAGAATTTTTGAAAACCATATGCTTAAATTTTAATTAAGGCCGAGAGCATATTGTAAGTATATGTTGATGTATGATTTCATTTTTGAACATGTAATGGTGTTTTAATGCTTTAGTATATTATTTATGCATTGTGTGAATTAATTAGAATTTTTGGAAATCATTTACCTATTTAAATCAAATAAACCGAAAGCTTACAAGCTTATATGGTGATGATTTAATTGGTTCTTGATGATTAAATGATGTTATATTAATATACTATATAGTGTATAGACATAGTATATAATTATTGGAATTTTTGAAAATCAAACAACACTTTAAATCGAAAAAGCCGAGAGCATTACAAGCTCATATGGTGACAATTTAAATTAGTTTGGTTGATGTTATGATGTTACAATGTTATAATATAATGTTTATTGATGTTGGAATTTATTTAGAATTTTTAGAAATTGTTTGCTATTTATTTGGTAATTATCTTATTATTACCGTGAACATTTTACATTTTGTGAAATAAATAGATATGATGAACTATGGGTTATATAAATATTATATACTGATGTTGGGATGTTATAATAAGTATATATCAATTTTGGGAATTTTTGGATGATTATTCCCTATTTATTTAAATTACCGTAAATATATATATGTATATATATAAATAAATAGCAAACAGTATTATATGAATTTCATAAATTCATATTCTGGACCATAGTGTATAATAATACACTATATGAATTTAGAAAAATTTTCAAAAGTCATTTGATATTTTTAAGTTAATTATCGGAATTATCGATAATTAATAAGGATTTTAAAATCCTTTTTAAAACAGTTTATTAATGAAAATTTACTAAAATAATATTCTGGACAGTTTTTAAATGTTACAAAATTTTATAAACATAGATTGCTATGTTTGAGACGAACGTTCATTTTATAACGTTTTAAAATACCAAAATACGCTTTTATTTATAAAAAGGGTTATTAAAAATGCGAAAATAATTATAAGTCCTTGATTTACAAGATAAATCGAGCAATAGGACTTTACGTTTTCAAATCGATCAAATTCGATTTATAAAACAAAATAGTAAGAAGTTACTATTTTTAAAGGTCAAAATCGTTGACTTTGTTGATCAATGTTGACTTCGTTGACTTTTTAAGTCAAACGTACGATTATACGTTTATAAATACGTCAGTACGCGTAAGATATACTAATTGAGTATGATACCTCATTAGTAAGAAAAGATTTCACAAATGAAATCCATATATCGAAAAACGTACTTATACGTTGAAAGTATCTCGAAGAACGAGAACAAGTCAATCGTATACGTGTTAGAGACGTATTGAATTCACTAAGGAATTCAGTCTACATCGATATGAAATATCGAAGTTTATCTTAGTTTTCGAAAGTCTCGAAAGACTTGAGCGACGTACTAAAGCCTCGCTTTTTCGTAAAGGTGTGGACGCAAACGCAGCGACGGGATTTTGACGAACGAACGAACCTAGGACTTTTACAACGAACCATAGTCCAGGTGGGCTTCCCTTTCTTATCTCAAAAATGGGCTTCTTATCTTAAAAATATGACTTTACTGTCATACCAAATGAATTCATTTACAGCACTTATACTACAACTGTTTATCAAATGTTTTACTGCATTACCTGCCAAAAATATTTCGTTTTGTGTATGGATCCTATCTGTTATGCCCGGGTAGGGCTGTGGAGATGGTTGGAACTATTATATCATTTGTTGTGGTAGCGCCCAACCTTTTTAATGTCGGGTCCTGTGCCGGATGATAAATGCCCGCTAGATTGGCGTGAAGGTTGGAACTACTGTTGTGTAACATATGCTTGCAGAGAGCGATCGTGGTGCAGACGGGATTACGGCCGGTCACGGCGTCGTAGATGGGAGGCCTCCCTCTCGACGTTTATTATTTATTATTATTATGTATTGTGACTATGAGATACGGACCATACACACCAAGAAAATGCTCGGCCGAGCTATGTTTACGAACTGAAAATGATTTGGTAAGCACAAGGCATTTTAACTAAAACCCTTGTGACTTACTCGATATTGGCAGCGTAATCCAAAATTTATCAAATGTTTTCGGCATGAGTCCACTAAGTGCAATTTCTTGTACTTAGCCCTGCATGTTTGTTTTTAAATGTGCAGGTTGAGCTCTGATGGTGATGATGGGCAAAGTGTTGAGGAGTCCAGTGTCCTTGACCGATTTTACTTGAATTGGTGGTTTATACCTTGAATGCATATCGTCATATATGTATTCACACACTTTCCGCTGCTACACTCTGAACTCCCTTATTCACGCTTTATGTTTTTAAACTATTGAGGCCCATCGGATCAGGCCAAGTTTTGGGGTCCGATGGCCTAAACCTTTTTCAAAAACATTATAACATCACTTCATAGTCTACTCAAGCATGTTAGTTTATGTTTATGCATCTTTATTTCACCCGTGTAATCCCCTAAAATACTACTCCTAGTATTAGTCGCCCTCCAGTCCGGGTTGGTCCGGAATGGGGTCGTGACAATAAGCATATGGTATTGTTTATTTAATTTTTGAATGGATCTAGCATGTATATACAATTTTCGAACCATAAACCTTGTTGAAAATAATTTTTGAAGATGATAAAAATGCATAGGTGATGACCGATTTTGTTTAAACATGTTCTAAGCTTGGATTATTGATCTATGATATGATTTAAGGCTATGGTATGTTAATTAAAATTTTGGAAAACCCTAGCTATTTATTTCATTAATACCGTGAGCTATTTAAATAAATACCTTGGTGTATAATTTTATTTTAATCATATAATGACATATTAATGCTTTAATGTATTGATTATAGGTTATATGATTTAATTTGAATTTTGAAAATCAAATGCATGATTTTGAAAAATACCGTGAGCATACTATATGTATATGTTGATGTATGATTTTATTTTTGAACATGTAATGGTGTTTTAATGCTTTAGTATATTATTTATGCATTGTGTGAATTAATTAGAATTTTTGAAATCATTTACCTATTTAAATCAAATAAGCAAGCTTACAAGTTTATATGGTGATGATTTAATTGGTTCTTGATGATTATATGATGTTATATTAATATACTATAGTGTATAAATATAGTATATAATTGTTGGAATTTTTGAAAACCAAAAACCAAAATTAAATCAAAAAGGCCGAGAGCATGTATGCTCCATATGGTGATGATTTCAATTGGTTTGGTTGATATTATGATGTTACAATGTTACAATATAATGTTTAATGATGTTGGAATTTATTTAGAATTTTTAGAAATTGTTTGCTATTTATTTGTAATTATCTTGTAATTACCGTGAGATAATTACTATATATTATTAAATGAATGCTTATGATGAACTATGGGTTATATTAATGCTATAAACTGATGTTGGGATATTATATTGAGTATATATCAATTTTGGAAATTTTTGGATAATTATTCCCTATTTATTGGAATTACCGTAAATATATATATGTATATATTTAAATAAATAGCAAATAATATCATATGAATTTGATAAATTCATATTCTGGACCATAGTGTATAATAATGCACTATATTAATTTAGAAAATTTTTCAAAGGTCATTTAGTATTTTTAATCTAATTATCGAAAATTTCGATAATTTAAAAGGGTTTTTAAAATCCTTTTTAATTCAGTTTATTAATAAAATATATGTCTATTAATATTCTGAACAGTTTTTAAATTTTACAAAATTTTATAAACATAGATTGCTATGTTTGAGACAAACATTCATTTTATAACGTTTTAAATACCAAAATACGCTTTTTAATTATAAAAAGGGTTATTAAAAATGCGAAAATATTTATAAGTCCTTGATTTACAAGATAAATCGAGAAATAGGACTTTACGTTTTCAAATCGATCAAATTCGATTTATAAAACAAAATTGTAAGAAATTACTTTTTAAAAGTCAAAATCGTTGACTTTGTTGACCAGTGTTGACTTCGTTGACTTTTCAAGTCAAACGTACGATTATACGTTTATAAATACGTCAGTACGCGTAAGATATACTAATTGAGTATGATACCTCATTAGTAAGAAAAGATTTCACAAATGAAATCCATATATCGAAAACGCATTTATACGCTGAAAGTATCTCAAGAACGAGAACAAGTCACGTGTTAGAGACGTATCAATTCACTAAGAATTCGGTCTACATCGATATTTTCATATCGAAGTTTATCTTAGTTTTCGAAAGTCTCGAAAGACTTGAGCGACGCACTAAAACCTCGCCAGAAGCGTGGACGCAAAACGCAGCGTGACGGATTTTGACGAACGAACGAACCTGGGACTTTCTACAACGAACCATAGTCCGTGGGCTCCTTTCTTACCTCACGAATGTGGGCTTCTTATCTTCAAAATGTGACTTTCTCACATACCAAATGAATTTATTTACAAGACTTATACTACAACTGTTTATCAAATGTTTTATGCATTACACCGTCAAAATATTTCGCTTTGTGTATGGATCCTATCTGTTTGCCGGGTAGGTGTGGAGATGGTTGGAACTATTATATCAATTGTTGTGGTAGCACCCAACCTTTTTAATGTCGGGTCCTGTGCCGGATGATAAATGCCTGGCTAGGATTGGCGTGAAGGTTGAAACTATACGCTGTGTTAACATATGCTTGCAGAGAGTGACTGTGTGCTGTACGGGATTACGGCCGGTCACGGCGTCGTAGATGGGAGGCCTCCCTCTCGACGTTTATTATTTATTATTATTATGTATTGTGACTATGAGATACGGACCATACACACCAAGAAAATGCTCGGCCGAGCTATGTTTATTTAACTGAATGATTTGGTAAGACAAGGCATTTTAACTAAAACCCTGTGACTTACCCGATATTGGCAACAGAATCCAAATTCTATCAAATGTTTTCGGCATGAGTCCACTAAGTGCAATTTCTTGTACTTAGCCCTGCATGTTTGTTTTTAAATGTGCAGGTTGAGCTCTGATGGTGATGATGGGGAATGTGTTGAGGAGTCCAAGGTCCTCGACCGATTTATCTTGAATTTGTGGTTTATACCTTGAATGCATATCGTCATATATGTATTCACACACTTTCATTGCTATACTCAACTCCCTTATTTATGCTTTATGTTACAAACCATTGAGGTCCATCGGATCAGGCCAAGTTTTGGGGTCCGATGGCCTAAACCTTTTCAAAAACAATATAACATCATCTCATATTCTGTTCAAGCATGTTAGTTTATTTTTATGCATCTCTATTCTATCCATGTAACCCCTAAAGTACTACTTCTAGTGCTAGTCGCCCTCCAGTCCGGGTTGGTCCGGAATGGGGTCGTGACAGTCTTTCTACGGGATCACGGGTCTCTCTTTATTAGTTCCTATTTGTGGTCTATGGGGGTATTCAGAAATAATTAACAAGAATTTAATTTATTAAGAATGAATACTAATGAAAGTTCTTCTTTTTTTTCTAAAAAGACATACGGAGTCATCAGAATGTAAGAAAAAAAGGAGGGGAACGGTCTTTTATTACTAATATTCTTCATTTTGAGAACAAAAAGGCCTTTTATTGTCCTTATGAGCCGGACTACACGACAAGATATTAATTGTAGA